>JAQOOD010000007.1:1542117-2084531 GCA_029633175.1 Citrus glauca | reverse complement strand
TATTCAATTTTTTAACAATGTGACAAAAGGCTGCAAGTGAAAGTTAATAATGTAAGCATAGTCAGGGTAATTGGGTCAGAAAAGTACTGAAATTTGTTTCCCCTACACCCAAACTAGTTGCAGGTGATGATAAATAAATTCAGGCGTTTGTTTTTTATGAATCGGAAGTTTTAATAATTGTGGAGATGACAAAAGGATAAATGTAAATGTAAATAGGCCCTGCCCAATCCCCATCATCATAATTCATAATCACAATCAAATGTCCCATCAATAAACCAATCAAAATAGGCATGCTCTTTCCCCCACCTCCCGATATTTTTTCTCTCTGGCAATTGGCTGGCAAGCAACCAAAACTAATGCCTTATGATTGTACAATGTTATCATTAATTCAACACAACTTTTGTCCGTAGTGAAGGGTTTTGTGTGAATTCCTTTAATATTAATACTAATATTGGCTAATTATTTTAAACAAATTTAAACATTACAAGACTATTATGTCTCAAGCTCAATCCATCTCCATTCGTGAACACAAGCTAAAACAGATTTCTCTTTCAAGATTGGTTGGTGTCAAGGGAAATGGTTCTTTTATGGTCTTATTTTTACGAGAATAGATAAATTAATTAGGTCGTCTCCTTGGAGATTTTGAGTCGTGTAATTCGTTTGTATGGTATCAAAGTAAATATGTCATGTTATTCTTACTTAATTTGTCCAATTGATTTTAAGAAAAAATTCACTTGGTTTCATTAGATTCGTATGTTAAGAGGCCAAACTATCGTATGCTATAATGTACTCACAATTTTTCATATTAGTTATACTTCTCCAAGTTTGTGTCATTCATCTCAGAAATTAATGAAGCATGTAAAAATAATGAAAAATTTATGATTATAATAACATATAACATCGTAAGATTTATTGCTCATTATTCTAATCTTAAAAATAACTTTGCTAAATCACATGACACTCTTGCTTGATTTATATGGTGCTCACAATTTATTTTGCATGACTATGGCAAGCAGGACAAGAAAATTGAAAGATGAAATGAAAAGCTGGTGAGGCAGTAGCTGCCAAAGGAGTGGGACAATACACGTGGCAAATAGAGTCGCACCCAAAAAGTTGGGTTAGGTGCACGCGCAAGGGGCTTAGTGGGGGCCAGTTAGACTTGGACTATGAACTTCTTGGACTCCAATGTCTAATCAAATATCAATTCGGCTATTTGTATTGAAAACTAACCATCAAGCTTCTTCTTATTGACTCATAATTATATTGTCTTGGACTATTTTCTCTTTCGTTTTCCACTTTATTATAACTTCGTTTCGTCCGAAAAAGAAAGAAATTAATAGAGAGTAATTATAGCTATTTCCCAGATACGAATTTGGAAATGCACTGTCTCTGCGGTGGTACATTGGCACTATGTTTTACTGTCTCAGTGCTATTAAACAATAAATTTTATTGATTTCTGATTATTTGACAGTATCTAAGTTGCGAAATAAGATATTTTAAAAGTATCGTAATCGAACTAAATACCGAAGAGGCTTTTAAGAGATCGGACTTGGTTAGTGCTAGCGGCTTGGCGACGAATTATTGTGGGGAATGGGGCTGTAGCTTTAACATGAACTAAGGAAGCTGTTCCATCATGGAAGCTGAGTTGTGGGGTCTTTACAAAGGTTTACAAATGCCTTGAGATCACGGCATCCGCCTCATTCATGTTGAGGTTGATAACCTGGGATTACTCAAATCCTAGCTGCTTCCATTACTCAGCATAATGCTATTTCCTCTTTGATTTCTTCTAAATAGAGATTGGCATGTTTAGTGCCTCATGTGTATAGAAAGGAGTGAATTACTGGCTGTTTGATGATGGTTTAGGGACTGCCTTCTCTTGTTTTGTTTAACTTGGGTATTGACTAGGCTCTTTTATCCATCTCCTTTATCCATCTCCAATAAAAGTGAATTCTAGTTATTTACTGATGGATTGAGGAGTGCTTTCTCTTGTTTTCTTTGACCTAAGTACTAATTAGGCTTGAACACTTCAGCTTAGCTCAAGTGGTTAGAGTCATTCTTTCACAAATGTGAGAAAAGTGGTTTGAGCCTCCACAGATATATTGAAGAGGTTTAATTTAAATTTTTTCCCTCGAAGTCTCAGAGTTTAAGTGAACGTAGTCTTTCTCTCAGGATGGAAGTAGACATCCTTTGAATATTTGAGAGGGTTAAAAATTTAAGCGGTGTCATATCAAAATTGATGTAAACGAGTCTCAATATTTATATGATTGTAAATATCATGAGCAATAATTCTCATTAAAAAAAAGTGCCGACTAAGCTTATTTTGTACCAAAAAGTAAATAAATAAATAATAAGAGGTTTGATTTAAATTTTTTTCTCCCGAAGTCCCAGAGTTTGAGTGAAGGTAGTCTTTCTCTCATGATGAGAGTTGACATTCTTTGAATATTTGAGAGGATTAAAAATTTAAGCGGTGTCATATCAAAATTGATGTAAACGAGTCTCAATATTTATATGATTATAAATATCATGAGCAATAATTCTCATTCCAAAAAAAAAAGTACCGACTAAGCTTATTTTGTACCAAATAGTAAATAAATAAATAAATAAATAATAAAAGTATCGAACACTCAAAAATGAGTGGCATTGAATTGTATATATAGGCGAATAAATCTATAATAAATTTTGTTTTACAAAATTCTTACTTATATCTAGTCAACAACAAACAAAGTTGAAGTACAGCTACCAAACAACATAAATAAATCAAAATCATCTGAAAGTTCACGGACAATTTTTATGTTGATATTCTTTTTTTCATTATTAACTCATGAATTCATTGAAAGTCAAACTCAAAACCTAAGTCTTAGGAAGGCTTTTTTTACCAATAAGACTAAACTTTGGTTTCACAATTTTGTGTTGCTATAAAATGTGATGATGGAACAACCTACATATTTAATTTACATTAAACATTCGAGCACATTATAATTTTTAATATTATTTATAAATTAAATATACTGATATTTAAGGGCAAAAAAAAACTATGAAATCCATGGATCAACTTTATAATGGTGCAATCTAATATTTTATTGTATACAAAATTTAATCTGCTGATTATAAATATTTAGAAAGACATCAACTTCATAAATAGATATTGAAAGGTTCAACTTATTCTCACCTAGTAGTTTACCATCTAATTATTTAATAGTTCCTAGGCACATTCTAATCAAATTTGAAACTCCAATTTTTATTTCTTTTTATTTTTCAAATACAAACAAAGCCTCTCCCAAATTTTTAGGTGTGATATGAGAGTAAGATTGAATCTTAAGATGCTCGTACCATTTTAAAAGATCAATTTTGACCTTGTTAATTTGAATGAACCAGAACCTAGCTGGTACATTGCAATTACAATGAATCGATCAATTTCAAAGACAAGAACACTGAATCAACTTTGTCACAAACTTTAAAGAAAGAGAGCCACATTGCATGTCTAGTATAAGTTTGATAAATTGACACATCATAGATGCTCCTAATTACAAGCCATGTGCCCCCAAACATTGCTTCATCGGACAATTTTCTTTCCACCTTTCATTAAAACCCACCAAATAAAATTCGTCACCTCGAAAAAAAACTCTGAAAATGAAATAGTAGTTTCTGAAAAAACACGCATACACACACAAAAATTAATGTTGAAAATTAAGCACTAGATAAAAATCAAATTTAGATATATGCCAACTTTCATTTATTTTTTCTAATTCTCTTTAATAAAAAAAATATTTTTTTACCCTCAATGAATAACTAACAAATAATATTTAACCAACAGTGAGTTAATAAAAAAATATTTTAAATTATTATTTAAAAAAATAAGAAAGAAATGGACGATGAAGACCTAGGGATAAGAAGGCTTTTTCCCTTGGTAAACCAAAATATAAAATTGATTATTAAGCAACCTTATTGTTAAAAAATTGTTTTGTATTGATTTTTAAAAGTAATCTACAATAACTTTTCAAAATCAACCAATCAAATTCTAAAACATAAAATACTGAAAGTGTCCCCAATGAAATTATGTAATTTATAAAGTACCATCCACAATTAAATCAAATAAATAAAAAATATTAAAATACATAATTTGATGGAAGAATAAAAATAGCGCTGCTCTTTGTTCTACTGCAACTCCCACTTGTTCTAACTGATCATATCTCTTATGAAAGTCTATTGGCATTCATGCACAGAAAAATGCACAACTTGAAAATTTTAAACAAAAATTAGGCTGTGCCTACACACACCTGAGAGTAGTAATAGGAAAAAAAACTTATCCAAAAACTGGATGTCCAAAAGGGGGGGAAAAAAAATACAAAGCATATCACAACTTCCCAGTTTGCCTACAATGGCTAAAACATCAGCGCAATATCACAAAATTTGGAGAGGAAAAGCTCAGCAAAATCATTGGACCGCCGGCAGAACAAGAAGCCAACATTTTTTCAAATAATTTAACTGCATAGTCAGTTAACAGTAAAGTTGTCTAGTCAGGGAGTATTTGCTCACTGTCTGCATCTGCCTCCGTCTCAATCTGAGGCTTCGATGGAGCTTGGCCTGACCCAGGGGCCTGTTTCTTCTTAATGCCACTGACAATGTCATCAATCCTCAGAAGCATGCAAGCAGCTTCAATTGCTGTCTTAAATGTCTGTGCTTTCACATTATATGCATCCCAGATCTGTCGAAGAATAAACAAACTGAATTAAGTGCTCATGTAATTAATTCCTATTTACTGGACACCTAAATAAATTGTCTTGTTACCCACATGTGGTAAGCTGGAGAAAACTTATAAGAGTGAAAATAATAATAATAATAATAACAACAACAACAGAAATAAGGGGAGAATTGGGCGACCATGGTATTCCTACCTTCCTCTCTTTCATGTCAGAAATTGCACCAGTGTTTCCATCTATGCCGATCCATGCATTTTCACCATTTGCGTGCTGAAGTAATAGTTTCATAGCAACAGAATCAAGATGGATCAGTGTATATATATATATATATATTGTGTTTTTAAGAAAAATCAAGTGACGCTAGAACACGAATCAACCTAGCACAACAAAAGGAAAAAGAAGAGAACCCTATGCTGTTAAGATTGAAAATATGTAACTGCGATCACTTTCCACATGGATTCATACTTTTCCTTGCAGGGCAGTCATGGTCCGAATTACATTAACCCCACAATTCTGAGCCAAAGTTCTTGGTATAGCCTCAAAAGCGATAGCAGCAGCTTCATAAGGCCACTGTTTTACAATGACGAACCATGGATTTCAGACTAATGAATAACCAAAAAAGGTGGAAAAGCCACTGCATAATTTACATCTAATAATCATTCAATATATGTGATGACAGAAAAATGGAAAAAATGAACTGCTCACCTTTTCGATGCCTTCGATTGAGGAACTCTTTTGTTTTAGAGTGGCAGATACTGTTAATTCTGTAGCCCCTCCACCAGGTACAAGTTTTGGATTCTTGATTATGTTTCTTGCCACAGACATTGCATCCTATAATAAAAGCAGGCATCAGAAAAATATATCCACAAGAAAGGATAATTTTAAACAAAAGCTGTTTCAAATACCTGCAAATTTCTTTCCACTTCATTCAGAAGATCCTTACTGGCACCTCTTAAGAGTACAGTACAAGCTTTAGGATCTTTGCAATTGACAATGAAAGCAAAGAATTCATCACCAATTTTCTTAACCTCAAACAGCCCAGCCCCAGTACCAATATCAGATTCCTGCAATTCATCTGGTCTGTTCACAATAACAGCACCACATGCTTTGGCAATTCTATTATTGTCTGTCTTCCTTAGCCTCCTAATTGCACTAACGCCAGCCTTGCTTAGATAATGGCATGCAAGATCACTTAGCCCCTTCTCTGTAATTACCAAGTCTGGTTTAAACTTCAGAATCTGCATGCAGAGGTTTTCAATGTATTCCTCTTCCATTTTCAACAGGGCTCCCCAGTCTTCTTCCTTAACCAACTCAGCATTTGTTTGATTCTCTCCTTTCTTGTACTCGAGGGGAGAATCAAGAAGGATAATACGGGGATTGACAATTTTTCTTCTCATTTTCCCAGGGGCAACAACATCTTTGTTGAACATAACTCCTTTCAGAACCCTAGAATCTTCCAACTGGCCACCAGGAACCTTCTCAACTTTAATGTATTTCTTAATATCCACCTCTCGCAACCCTTGGCCAAGGTCAACACCAACAGTAGTGGTGGCATCAATTGCAAGATCCTAGTAGTAAACCAGAGATGCAAAAACATGTTAAATTAAGTAAAAGCAAATGTTAAAGCAAATATCTGAAAGAAATGGTCAGTAAAATTGCTGCTTTCCCATTTGATTACTAGAAATTTTTCAAAACAATACCAGCATAAGAATATAGTTTCAAACTTTGCATATGCATATGTATAAGGAACTAACATACAATTGAAAACCTAAACCCTAAACACCCATAAAACAGGAAAACAGGAAGATGCAACAAATAAAGAAACCACAAAACTAGTGTTTTCCTCTTCAAGCACACAGTGATAAGCAGAGTTGACTACTCATTAGTAACAAGTAGATATGGGGGGGGGGGGGGGAAGGAAAAGGGGGAAGCACAGAACCAATGACATAGTCCTTATTCTAAAGCAGATACTTACAGCTATCAGATCCCCAAATTGGCTTGTGAACTTAGTTCCAATGCAACTCTTGACCAGGCCCAACATTGTTGCACCTGCCATCAAAATAAAATCCTTATAACAATGACATAAAATTAGCCAAAATTTCAAAACAACTCCCAAGCTCGCCCACCTAAAATTAATTTTACATCTTCCACAAAAATAAAATCTATAGATACTCTTAATGGATTTCAATGGTTAATCAAGTGCAAAAAGCCTCCAAACCCTAAAACATTGGCAACCAGAAATCCGATTGTTCACTATAGAGACAATAGTAAAAGACGCAAATCACCTTAAACTAAACGCACATGCCAAATTACAGAGAGATTGAAATGTTGGAAAATCAAAAGGGAAAGTACACAAGAAACTTACGATCATTTGTATCAATGGGCATTGCAAATTTATCAAGCACAGCAACAGCATCCTCCAAAGCCTTATTGTAAGCTGCAAATCAAAAAGAACTTACTTCATGACCTCCACGATACTCAAAAGCAAAGTTTTCATCAACAGTAAAATAAAAAATAGCAGTAGTACAAGTACCTCGGCAGATGACTGTAGGATGATAATTCTTGTCAATGAACTCTTCCGCAACATGAAGCATCTCACCAGCTACAAGTTCGTTTAATTTTAAGAAATAAACAAAATCATTTTAGGATATTTCAGCTAAATACACAGATTACAAGTATAGAATATGCATTAACAATTAATTACGGCTAAGCTGATGAACATACCAAAAGTTGCACATCAGCCAGAACATAAATTCTTTTGAGCCCCACAAAAGAAAAAAAAGGCCAGAATCCCGCATAAGTATCCACATTTCAGTGATTTAAAAACTTACCTAACACAATGACAGATGTTGTTCCATCCCCTACTTCTTCATCTTGAGAGCGACTTAACTCAATCATTGACTGTCAACAATCACAATCATAACATTTCAGAAGAAAAAAGCAAAAATTCAGTAAGCCTAAAGAAGCCCCAAAAGATACTGTTTTTGCAAACACATAATGGAAGGTTAATCAAAGCAGAGGGAGATCATGCCTTAGCTGCTGGATGTGCAACATCAAGCTCACGAAGAATAGCATTTCCATCATTAGTTACTACAATCCCTGTTGAAGAAAAAAAATTAAAATACCCTAAATAGTATTCTCAAACAGGACAGAAATAGGACAAGTACAAGCATTGTTGTTAAATGAAGATGTGATTTATTTTAAAAGAAATGATTAAAGATTACCTCCACTAGCATCAAGTAGCATCTTTAACATGGACCGGGGACCCAATGTTGTACGAATGATATCAGCAACAGCCTGTTAAACATTACACGAAAGATTCAACATCACCAAAATACCAGACAGCACAGCAAAAAAGAAAAGTTCCAAAACAAAAACATGGAACTAGTTACAAAATGCACTACAACAGAAAAATAGAAAAGGGCGAAGAAAAAGTCCAGATGGAGGTTGGGGTTACCTTGGAAGCCTGGATATTGGCATGGTGAACCTTGGTTCCGGATTCACGCTTCAAGGAATCCTCTGTTCATTTCAATAAAAAAAAAAAATCAAATGCAAGGGCTTTTATAGTAACATAACAAATAAAAATTAGCTAGCTTATACGCATCACGGATCACGTAGAAAAGTAACAGACGAATGTGAGGAAGGAAATTTAATTTTTAAAGAAAAAGAAAAAAAAACTTACTGAGAACGAGAACTGGAGAGTGCATGATTGTATCAAGTAATAGATAAAACCCTAACTACTGATACCAACTCAACTCTACAAAACTAAACTCAGGGATCTTTTTCTTTCAAAGTAAAAGTGAAGTGAGATTGTTTAGCTTTGCTGTTGTTGAAAGAAATTCCTCGAACCCTCCTCGTTGGCTCCTTTTTCTTCTTAAATGTTTTGTACCAAATATGCTCTTTAAAACCCTTTATTATCAGCAACAGACCTGAGCCAAAATACAAAGTAAATGACTAAAGTAGCCTGCACAAAAAATCAAAAGTAGTATAGAGAGCGCCAGTGGTGCAATCCCTACCTTAAATCCGGTTTGGAAACGCGGACTGCTTTTCGGTATCCTGTAACTGGATTCGTAACCCTGATTGTTGGTAGCTTAAAAAAATTATTCGTTTTTTGTCAATATTTAAATGAAAAAGAATAATAATAGAGTCACGGATACTATTATACAGTATTGTACAAATTAATATTATATATTATACATAACTCCTCTAATATATTTTTACCTTCTATATTTTTAATTAACTAATTATATCTTACCACATCATTTTGTACCAAATTATTTATAATTTTTGTGACTTTGGGTAGGGTTTTTGGTTCATTCTTAGAAATTGTATTTTTTAAAAAAATTTCTATTGATACTTTTCTTTTTCTTTTTTTGATTTTCTATTGACACTTTTCTTTTTATATTTTGAAATGCATTTATCTCCAGTTTTTTTTTTAATTTTCTTTTAGGGTTCAGATGGGGAAAACCCAGAGCTGGGTGGCCCTTATACTTTCGAATCAAGGACTCTTTAGTCATTCCAAATTCCTATCTTTAAATAGGCAAAATTACACGAAAACATTAGAACTTAAAATGGTAAAACTTATGTTACATCAGTTGTAAGTTAAAAGCTATAAATTTTTAGATCATTAAAAAAGTTTATAATTACAAAAAAGTCTATAAATTTAAAAGTTTTATTTTAAACCCCAATTTTTTTTTGAAGTTTTCCATTTATATTTATAACAAATTTAGTACTAAGTTTCTATTTTATCTAATTGAATCTCTAACTTATTTAATCTTACATTTATTGAGTTTTTATTTATCATATTAATGATTTTTTACTTTAATATATGATGATCTTTAATCTTTAAGTCTTTTATTAATTGTTTAACTTTATTAATTTTTTATTCATTTGATCTCCTAACTTTTTAATTTGTTGTATGTCTTCTTCATTAAAATGATTAATTTCTAATATTTCACTTTTTTTATATCATTTATAGATAAATTTGAGTTGCATAATTTATTTGATAAATATAGTTAAAATTCAATTTAATTGATTATTTCTCTGCATGTCTAAATCATTGATCAAATAAAAGATTGAAACCTTTCATATGAAAATTCTGTGTATAGCTAAAATGTGACAATTTATTAGTTCTTATATTTTGTGAGATTATTAGAAGTTAAAATAATTTATTCATGGTACCATCTTTTTAGTAATTTATTAGAGTCATATTATATTTATGATATATAATATCTCTTATCTAAATTTAACATCTTGAATTATATAAAAGAAAAAATATAATTTATGTCTTAAAAGAGACAAGAAATTATAAATACATATGTAAATATATATTTAAATCCTTATAAAAATATAGTAAAAATTTTAAAATAGATAAAAAAAGGTGGACGACAAAATCATTTAGTTATAAAAATTTAGTGAGGACTTATTTAAAAAAAAAGTAAATATATAATTCAATACAAAATTTTCCGTAAATAGCCGTTACACCCATACTTTGTTTTTCGTTAAAATTATTTTCACCCATTAGATTAAGAAATATGAAAATCTAACGGCCCATATGTACTGGCTGTTTGTTACAGCTGATGTAACGTAAGACTTGCCACATAAAATAACCAAAGGAGAGTTGAAAACGAAAGCGCTACAGGATAAGGAATCAATTGTGTTGATGCTACCCCGTATGAGAACTAAAAAGGGTTTATTTGAGAATTAGATCGCAAAGGGTTTGTTTGAGAATCAGATCGAGCTTTGCGATTGGAATACTTGCTTATATATATACAGATGAGATCACTTCATCGTTCAATTCCTGTGCTGTGTGTGTTCCTTCCCAAAAACTTCTCGTGTGCGCACAAATACAGAGAGAGAGAGACAGAGAGCATTGAGAACCAGAAATGAAACATTATCACATGGAATTGCAATTACAACTCGAGCTGCCAATGATGAATCCTCAAGCAGCCAATGATGAATACTAATTATAGTACAAAAAGCCACTCAGGAGATCAAGGCAGCAGAACCAATTTGTGACCTATGTAATACAACATCATCCAAAGCCAATCTTCTTCCTAGAGCTGGCATACATTTACTAATAAAATGCCTGCTTCACTTGTGAAAGAATAGACCCTTCTTCCTTCCTTTCCTCCTTTCACCAGCCTGCAAAATTAAAGGAAACCACAAACATGCTTTTCATACTGCAATTTGTTTCGTACTGCAAAATTAAGTCCAGAGCATGGAAAAATAATATCTAGAAAACAAACCCCCACCAAACCTAAATATTCTTTCTTGTTTACGCGAGGAAGAAAGGATTAGAGCATAAATCTTTTCGTCTAAGCAGATATGACATCAAATTGATCACGTGATGCCACATACATAAATGGCACAAGGATATACGAGCTAGAAATTTATGTTAGGTTAATTTATCCTCGACTCAACATATAAGCAAGGCAATTTGGATTTACACGCCGCTATGGTGTACTCACTCAATGATAATCTATTTTGAAAAAAACAGCAAGAATATGAGATGCTGAGAAAACAAATTCAAAGTATTTTGATTCAGTGCAGAAAATTTAACATGTACAATTTTTTCTATATCAGATGTCACTATAAATATAATCAGAAGCCAAGAGAGTCTCATGTTAATTTATATTGAAAGAGAGGAAAACGGTTTAGAAGTGAAGAATTATACCCTTATGACAAACAACCTCAAGGTGAGCACCATTGTATCCCTTGAACTGCAAAATAGATAAATGAATAAATGAATAAAATGATAAAATGGAACACCGTGTTGCATAAAAAAGGGTCCATAACGAAAATCCATAAAACACTAGTCACGCCTTTAAAGAAAAATGAAAAAGCCTTTAGATTTAAGGTGTTTGAAGTATTTCACGTTTTTTAACGAGTCTGTGTACGTGTGAGATACAACATTTTTAAACCTTAGGTTGAAAAAAATTTTAAGAGGAAGTTTCCTTGATCTTTCCTCACCAAATTATGTGCAGAATTGGGTGGTTTACTTTTTTATCAATGACCTCCCATCCCATGATTTCTCTGTCTGAAATTATTGTCCGCCATTACTATCAGTCAGCCACAATTATCTAGTTCCCACATCTTAACTGTTTTTCCAATTTTTTTGCTTCCTACCATCTTGTTTACAGAAGATGAAGTCTTTTAGGTTATCTAGCATGATTTTAAAAGCGGTGTTTTCAGAAATCATTTGCGAAAATGAAAATGGATTTTCAGTTGGTGTTATGCAAGTTGAAGAACATGTTTGATAGTTTTTTTAAAAATAATCTATACTGTAAATAAGCAGTATTGTAAAGCTGAAAAAAGCTAAAACCATCCCATATCCTTTCTGAAAATAAGTAAAAAGGCTGTGTTTTAGTGAAAAATTGTGCTCCATTTCCGAAATACATGTTCTAAGTTGTTTCTGTTTTCAGAAACAGAAAATTGTTGGAGAAAACATTTCCTAGCAGTACTTTGTATCATGTTCTAATCCATTCAAACAGGAAGGCACTCTACTCCCTCTCTCGGTCACTCTCTCTCTATATCCTTCTCTATCTCTTCTATCTCTCTCTCCATCAATCCCAAAAAACTAGGCCATCTCATGTAAACTTGTTTTGCTCCTTCCTGATACCAACTTAAGCAAACAAACTTAGGCCCTCTCAAGTAAGTATAATTTATTTATTTCTCCAATTTTACTTGACACACCCAGTCCAATTCCCTTTGCAAGCCGAAGCAGAAATTGAATCCCCTTCAAGGTTGGCATGAGGGGGTATTTATCTCTGAACATTTTATGACAATGAAAATCTAGCCAACTAAACTATCGCCATACAGCAGAAACAAGATGGTAATTAATCATTCAAACAAAAAGAAGGGGAAAAATATAAGAACATCATGGATCCAATGCAAGCTTGAGTACTAGGGATTAAGATGCAAAATTTCATATTTCAGGAAATTATCTATCCAAGTGTAGACACCCTCTCTATTAAAGAACAGGGCAGTTCCAATTTCTCATAAATGGAATTGACTTAACCTTTGCATAACTATTAAAGGGCAGAACTTTTTCCGTCATCACAGACTATTACTTTTTAGAATTATCTCCATCCAATGCATCAAGCTTATACATGAAGTACATAAAAATTTGAACTTACCAACTAACATCAGTTGTACTACCATCCGCTCGTAAGAGATGCTCACTGCCATTGGAGCCAATTATGAAGAACTCCGTCGGATTTCCATAAGGAATTGTAACCTACAAATTGATCCAAAAAAGAGTAAGGGGCTGGGCAAAAGCTTCCACACCGGAGTCATGACTTTCATCCATTAATGGCTCAAGACAAGACAGTGTCCAAATTTAAAAAAAAAAAGAGTTAAAAAGGAGGAGGAAGAAGAAGAAGAAGACTCAATAAATTATAAACATATCAAGAATTCATTAAGTCAATGAGAGGATTCGGAGTCTAGTAAGTTGATTTCACAAGAATCAAATTATGTGCATGTATTAATGCAGCGACGACCAGTGACTCCAAATTAGTACTTAGGAGCATTCCATATAATCCTTACATTTACAAAATAGAAACTATCCTTTTAGGGAAAAAAAAAAAAAAAGCTGCATATGTGATGCTGCATAAAGCTAGTTTCAACAGTTTACGGTGCTATTACAAATTTTGATTTCAGCGTTTCTTAGCTATTATCACAATATAAGAAAATGTAAAATCACATTGTATTCACACAAGAAGCATTCTATCCAAGGTTTGATTTTAAGGAGATCCTTAAGACAAGAAAGAGATTTTTTTTTAATTTTTCCTTTATCTTTGTTTATTTATTTATCTTTTTTTTGGGGGGGGGGGGGGGGGGGTAGGGGATTCATATACTAGTTCTCTTTTCTTTTCATGTAATGATAAAGAAAGCTACAAGAAAATCAAGCTTTACCTTGCCTCAGCTATGAAAAAGTTCAACCAAGCCTAGTATTTGACAGAGATTACATGCACTGTTATAAGTAAAAGGACTGTAAAACATTAACTGCATTCCACAAATGGGAGAAACCAACAAATTTTTCCACAATGTAGCATGCTCAATTACTTGTTTCACATTAAAGAAAAAGAAAAAAATTATAACGTAGTCAAGCTCCAGCTACAAAACAATCAACTAATATTTAAATACGAAATCTTACAGTTGTGGTCGGTGAAAACTTTTCAGTGATTACAACACCACTGGGCCCGCTACACTTGATGGTAAAAGCTTCTCTCTTAATGGCCAATGTTGCCGGTTCCCAAATATCAAGATATCCAGTCTGTAACATTAAAAGCATATAAGTACTCACCATGCCTCTAAGATGTGGAAACAGTAAAGGAAAGAAATTAAGACTAGTTTTCCTCCAAGAGATTGGTTATTAAACAGAAAAACAGAATATAGAATTTGGTCTTTCTTTAAAAATAACTCATACCGACAAGGAAACTTTGAATGATGCATGGCCACTATAAAGAGTCTTTTCTATGTGGTTCTGCATCTCAGGGTCTGTGAAAAGGAAAGGAAAAGAATATATATCCATTTAACAATATTGCAATATGTGATGCCCAGAAAGGACAGTGAATCTGAAAAATAGATTAATCACACAAAAATTTGAGTATAGATGCATAAAAATATTCAATCCAGTCGATGGAGAGAACATTTAAGTAAAATATGGTGGCAAGAAGCTATTTTTCCTATTAAGGAAAAAATACGGAGAAGGCAATTTCTTTCATAGAAGATGGGGACAATTTGCACTCTAGACAACCTCAATTTAATGGTTTTTTTTTTTCACCTCACAAGCCCGTGCCAGGATTTGGTTCAGTGTTCCTTGCTATCAACCCAAAAACTTCTGAAGCAATATGAAGTGCAAATATAAACAATTTTACACACAGGAATGAAGTAAGCTGATAATCTCAACCTAATCAACAATCAATCCAAACCTTAGAATATGAGTGAAGGAGTAAAGAGGTTGGGTTCATAACTGAAGTGTAAGATCCTAAAAAATAGTGACAGCAACTATAGGCTTCAGTCTTTTGTTGTTACATTTGTATAATCTTTTGTTTGTCAGTAATGCAGTACCAGTGAAAAAAACAAATGATATGAAAGCAACGCTTACAACTGACTTCAAATTTGCAGTTTCCGTAAGGGATTTGCAAAGTTCTCAATTTTTAAACTGTATGCACAGTGATTAAAGTTGCCAATTGTGAAATGTTAATACGTAAACATGCAACTGAAAACAGTAGAAATGGCAGCATAATCACTTACCACAAGTGATCTTTCTGTTTTCATTGGCAAAGACCCTTACAAGATCTCCCTAGAATCACCAAAGAAGCAAGTTATATAGAAATAAGAAAGTAAGATACTATGGCCACAATATCTTTTGCATGTGAGAAGTAAATTGTTGTATGAACACACTAAAGAAAAATAGTCTGACCACAAAATTTATGCCACTATCTTTTAAATAGTAGGTTCTTGTCAAATGGAAAGAGAGGAATTAAGGAACATTAAATACCTATTCATTTTACAGTATTGTTCACAAAAATAAAGACAAAATTTAACATGCAAGTTATGAAATCAAAGAAGAGAATTAAAAATAGAGGTTCAATGGTTTCACTAAACATTCTGCACACTGCTATAAAGAATGAGATGGTGATTACAAGTAGAACCAAAGAAAGCACGAATGACAGTCACCAGCTGGGACTGTAATAGGGGATTCTGACGACATTGAAGATGATTTCTATTGTAGAGCAACGAGAGGCAGAAATCAGTGCAGGATGAAGATTTGGGGTTGCAAAGACTGTTAACAGAGGAAAAAGAAAAGCACGAGGGCCAAAACACCAGGTCAAATGTTATAAAGTATCAAAGAAAGGGGAAAAGGCAAGTTAGGCAATTCAAGTAAACTTATAGGAAAGGAAGGGATACCATCATGTCAAGAGGAAGGAAAGAAAGAAAGTTTAGGGGAATTTTTGGCTGAAATGGACCTGGTTCTTGTGTCGAACAAAAAGGAAGAATCAAGGTCGGGTTTTGCAAATACTTTATGATGATTCTTATCTGGGACGAAAAAGGTCCGGGGAATAGTAAAAAATGAAGTATGATAAAGGAGAAGTTGAAGAAGGCAGCTACAGATGCTATAATTTTACAAGAAACAAAGAGAGGAGATTGACAGAAGGGTGATAGGATCATTGCGGAGAGGCAGATTCATAGATTGGGTCTATCTTCCCTCATTTGGGAAGGATGTACGAATCGTTGTGACGTGGGATGCAAGGGTATTCAAAGCTGAAGAATCTCTTCTAGGGGAATTTTTTGTTTCAGTAAAAATTCAGAGAGCAGGGAACCAAGATTGGTGTCCATCTGGAGTAGATGGGCCTAACAATACTAGAGTTAGAAAAAGTTTTTGGGATGAACAGGCTGGTTTGGATGGAGTTTGTAGCCCGATATGATGTGTAGGGGGTGACTTCAATATGTTGAGATTTCTGTCCGAAGAGTCTTGGGGGTACAATTACTAAAAAAATGGAGAATTTTAATACGTTAATTCTCGAATCTGGATTGAAGGATATAGAGTTATTTGGTGCTAATTTTACATAGTCTAATCTTTGCTCTGATCCCGCTTGCTGTAGCTCAGATAAATTCTTGTTTTTGCCTGAGTGAAAAGGTCGGCTGTGTTAAATAGCCTACTTGGCCTAGCGTTACTGTAACACCCTAGGCAAATCCCACATCGGCAAAGCACGGGAGAGATGCTGGGTTTATAAGGAGTGATCCACACCTTAATTTATAAGACGCGTTGTAGGGTGTATGAGCGCCCCAGAAACAAACCCCTGCGGGCCTTGTTAAGGCTCAAAGCGGACAATATCTTGCCAAGTCTAGGTTGGGTCATGACATTATGGTATTAAAGCGGCTTCGGGTATCCTCTTGAGCGATGGTGGGGCAAACCTCAGCGAGAACGCTGAGTCCCTAAGGGTGGGTGTATGTAACACCCTAAGCAAATCTCACATCGGCAAAGCAAGGGAGAGATGCTGGGTTTATAAGGAATAATTCACACCTTAATTGGTAAGACGCGTTTTAGGGTGTATGGGTACCCCTGAAATAAATCCGTCCAGTCCTTGTTGAGGTCCAAAACAGACAATATCTTGCCAGGTCTAGGTTGGATCATGACAGTTACATTTGATCATTATCCAATTATCCTTGACTCCAATCTGCAAAGTGGGGACCTGTACCGTTAAAATTCAAGAATGTGCGGCTCCTTCATCATCAATTTAAAAGCAGTATTGAGAAGTGGAGAAAAGAGCAGTTTGAAGGCTTCAAGGGGTACAAATTCATGAGAAAGTTAGGCTGAAAATGAAGGAAGAAAGAAGTCTTTGGCCATTTAAAGAAGGGAGAAGGCAAAATTTGAAAGAAGAATTCAAGAGATTGACAGATTAGAAGAGTAGGGATTGATGAGCATTAGCCTTTGTAGTGAGAAGAGACAAACCAAAATTAATCTGGAAGAATTGTTATTTCAAGAAGAAGTTGTGTGGAGACAGAAATCCAGGCATTATGGGCTAAATAAGGGGACAAAAATACTAGAATGTTCCGTAGCATTGTAAATGGAAGAAAAAGCAGAAATCTGAGTAGAAAGCTGGGATATTGTGAAGGCAATATTTTTGAAGATGAGCTGGTGTAGAAGCTGAAATAATCAGATACTTCTCTGTTTTGTACTCAGATGGAGGAGTTTCGAGGGCTTTTATTGAAGGGTTAAACTGGGTTCCTATTAAGAAGGGCAGACAAGCTGGTTGGAGAGAAGATCTGACAAAGATGAAATTAAAAAGGCAGTGTTTAAATGCTGCCCATATAAGGCTCCAGGTCCAAACAGTTTTTCCTTGCTTTATTCCAGAGTTGTTGGGATACAATCAAAGAAGATGTGAAGAAAGTTTTTGATGATTTTTATGACAAAGGGATTATCAATAAAATCAACAATGTTACTCACATCTACCTAATACCTAAGAAGAAAGATTCCATCGAGATCTCTGATTTTCGACCTGTCAGTCTGGTGACAAGTCTGTACAAGTTAATAGCCAAAGTTCTCCCTTTGGTATTCAAAGAGGTGCTATCTGAAACTATATTCGATGCCCAGTCAGCTTTTGTTAAAGGGCACCAGATTGTTAATGCTGTTTCGGTTGCTAACGAAGTTGTAGAAGATTGTAGAAAGAAAAAAAAAAAAAAAAGAGGGGATGGTTCTCAAAATTGATTTTGAGAAACCTTACCATCACTTATTGGAATTTTGTTGATCTGGTTTTTCAAGCAAAAGGGGTTGGATGCAAGTGGAGGCGATGGATAAAGGGCTGCCTACAATCAGTAAACTTCTCGGTATTCATAAATTTAAGGCCTAATGGAAAGTTTGGTTCGTCTAGAGGAAGCAGACAAGGAGATCCTCTATCTCCCTTTCTTTTTACTCTGACGGCTGATGGTTTGAGCAGATTGATGAGTAGAGCTGTTGAAGCCAGGTTAGTTAAGTGTATATCAGTTGGCAAAGACAAGGTTGAGGGCTGAGATGATACTCTTTTCTTTTTGGTGGGTGATGAACAAGCAATTGCAAACTTTTTACAAGTTGTGGACAGCTTCAGTTTGATTTCTGGCCTCGAAGTCAAGATGGCCAAAAGTGTAATAGTGCGAATTAATTCAGTTGAGGATAAAGTCAAAATCTCAGCAAATAATTTTGGGCTTACAATGGGAAGTTGGCCTTTGAATTAATTAGGGATAGTTTTTGGGACCCATAGAATGAAAAATTTGAAAAGAGACTTGGGTGATGAAATAGGCTGATCTTTCCAAAGGGGGAAGACTCACCCTAAACCACACCATACCGTCAGCCATTCTTATTATTTTCTTTCTCTTTTCAAAATTCCCTCTGGAATTGCGAAAATAATTGAGAAGATGATAAGAGACTTTTTGTGGAAAGGTTATGAAAATGGCAATATATCTCATCTTTTCAAAATACCCTCTAGATAAGGTTGCAAGGCATAAAACAAGAGGAGGTTTAGGAATTGACAGTGTGGAAAAGGAAAATAGAGCTCTCTTAGCAAAATGCTTCTCAATGTTTACTTGGAGAGGACCTCCCTTTGGCACTTGGTTATCCACAGCAAGTATGGAATTCATCCAAATGGATGAGATGCAAACATGGCTAGGAAAGAGTCCAATAGAAGCACCTGGAAAGCTATATGCAAAGAGCACCACACGTTTCTTAGTTTTGTTGTCTTAGAATTGGGTAGTGGGAAGGCTATTCATTTGTGGGAGGATAAACGGAGGGGTGATGGTTTTTTGTGTGAGAAATTCCCTCACTTGTACATGTTATGCCTTTCTATGAATATCTCAATTTTCTCTAGCATGGCTTTCGCTCCAGCCCCTATGAATCCGAATTGGAAGTTCAATTTTAAATCAAATTGAATGATAGAGAGGTCAATGAACTTGCAATGCTGATGTCAAATATTGAAAATATCAATATTGATGAACTGGAGGAAGACCAGAGGAAATGGAAGCCAGAAGCCTCTGGACAATATACTTGCAAGTCATATTTTGAGAAGCTGCGCAATGATGATCAGCTGGAGAGTTTTTACCCTTCAAAATGATTTGGAAGGCTAGCATAACCCCTAAAATTCAAGTCTTCTTGTGGGCCTTGGCACAAAGAAAGTTCCCTAATTTATGTCTCACTCCTTGGTGTATGATGTGCAAGAGAAGTGCAGAAACTTCAAATCACCTTTTTCTTCACTGTTTTGCGGCTTCGAAGTTGTGGTACAAGTTGTGCAGAGAAGCTGAATCCAAGATGTACAATAAGTTTTCTTACTCTTCCCTACACTTAATTTTCTATTCTGGAAGCAGAACGAGGATTGTGGTAGGCTAGGCATGTTAAAAAGCAAAGAGGAAAAGGTGTATTTACTGTCTCTAACGTGTTCATCAACGGAAACAAAGGTCTGTATCACTCTATAGATGTTCTTCGTGCTTCATAATAGGAGTCTTGAAGTTAACTCTACAACAGGCCCAAGAAAAATTGCAGGATTATTGTAGAAAACTTGCAGGAGTCTGAAAGCAATGTCAATATGTTTAGCTAACTGGAAAGATCTTGAACTTATTTTTTGTTAGCATCAAGGCTTCTTGTGGGCAACTCTAAAATTAACACTATCTAATATTTACCAAATTCAGGAGCTGGAAAAAATTAAGATATTAGATATACACAAAGATGCATAGAACATACGACAGATTGGAAAGTGCAATGAACTATCAATAATGCAGCTAAAAATTAATACCTTACGCTTCCGATCATCCAAAGGCTGCACTTCTATAGCAAGATATGTATCAACATCATCAGCAGTAATAAGATAGTTTGGCTGCTTTGCTCCTGTCAATATAAACAGCTTGAGACGCAGATTCTATGGCAAGAGCAGGAACAACAATGACAGGAAAATATCATAGATAACAACGAGAAGGGTACCCTCTATGTAATTAACAGATCCATCTTCCAGATGTCGTACCCACTGCCAATGCAATAAGCAATGCACAAGCATGTAATTGATATAAAGATCCAAAAAAAAGGATTCCTTATTACAAAGCAATTCACAGCATATTCAAGAATTTTATATTAACCAACTTCGCTAATCCACAAGAGACAAGAGCATGGATGTCGTAAATGCACCTCAAAATTACAACTAGTAGTTCCATTAATAGAGTATCCGCATGCCTGGAGTTGTCGTCCTGGAAAAGCTTCTCCTGAAATTTGAAGGCCCTCTATAGCTGGCAACGGATCATCATCTGCGGCTGCATATAGCAGATTTTACAATTAGACATAGCCAACCAGTGCTACTATCAATACTAAGCTTTGAAGTACAAGAGGTAATTACCCTCAGAAAATGAGGAAGAGGGTTCTTCAAGAACAGGTGGCAGGTAAGGAGAATAAGAGGAATTGGGATCATCAAGTGTGGTTGTGTAAGCAGAATTTCCTGAAGCCCAATTGGATGAATGATCTCTCTCATTCTGGTTCTCCACAGCATCAGGTTCATCCATCTCACTGTTGCTGACAGGAACACGAAATTTAACTTGCTTATTGGCAGTTTCTTCACCGTACTCAGAAGCATGTACATCATCACGAGTACCAACAAGCTGCGCAGGTATATCTTGGGCAGCAGAACCCCTGAAAAATGACCAGGTCTCACTATCAGCGCATTCATTCAGTAAATAGATAAACACCATAAGCATTCCATAAAGCCAAATCTTGTATGAGAGCAGGATAAGCATCCAAAAGAGAACCATGGACAACAACAAAATCAACTCTCATCCATCTTCATCTCCTCATATTTATTTCAGCTCAGCAACTTGAGCTGATTCTTCACTATAAATGTGGAAGTATAGGAAATCTTTTCTTTCTTATTTCAGGAGACAAAAGCTAATACTAGTGCTCGTGGGAAAGTATAATTGAAGCAGCAGAGCACAATATCTGGAAGATTGCAACTGAAAAGGTCTAGCAGTTAATTTTAAGCAAGACTAAAACTTGCAGTTACCATATATGGGAGAACTATGATGCCAGATGAAAAAGTATATCAGTTCCTCATGTTAACATGAACCTTTGAACAATGATTCATTCATTCATGACCAATGTACATAAGGATCCAATGAAAACAGAACCCACCAACAAATGCAGATGGTTGTAATTTGACATTCAGTTCACAGTAGCAGTCTCCATTTGACCAGGCTCACCTGCTTGCAAGAGGTGAATGCCTTCTCATGTCATCATCCAGAGTTTTCCCGATACCACCCAACCCACCCTGGTGGTGACCCAACAAATCCCAATCTGTGGTTGCTTGAGCGTCGGAGTTTGCTGGTATCTTTCGATGGGAATATGTTGGCTGCGCTACCAATTCAAGCCCCATATTGTTCTGAAAAAGGGGAAAAAAATTAAAGGAAAATTACTATGAGACGCCAGGAAAATATGTAGAAGACGACACGAGCATACTGAAGTATCCATGGCTGCAGTGGTCGAATGAGATGGCGACTGTGGAGCAGCGTTAGAATGGTTCATATCTGAACGCCATGGTGCTAATTGATACTGTGACTCCTTAAGTTTTGACTGGGACCAGGGAAAGAACATTATCAACACAATCGATTCATTGTGGAAACAAAAAGTAATGCTGCATGATATATCACACTATCATAAACCAAACCAGCAGGAGCGAGACAAGTGATAAAAAGTTATTAAACCCATTCTGCATAAAGTACCTCAGTAAGTAAAAGCTTCTCCTGCAAATGCTTAAACAGAACCTGCAAGAGGAAGAAAGTCCCTGATGGTAAATATCACGCATGTGACATAGTAAAAGAAGAAGCAGCTTTATAACAATAATTTTTAAAAAAAAAATCTGAATTAAAGCTTAACTGGATAATCTTTTTTTTTTTTTGTGTGCGTGGAAAAGAATGAAAAAGAAGAAGAAAACAAACTTGCAGAATAATGAATAAACAAAGTCCACAAGCATAACAATAATTTCCTCTAAATTTCCTTCTTACGAGAAACAAAATATTTTCTCCACATATTATTTGGCTGACTCAATCGTTTGCTTTCCCTTTTCAATAACCAAAGATCACCCAATGCATGCCCCAGGTCAGAAACTAGGACTACTGTCCAACGATTAAACCTTAGTAGTTAGGAAGTCCAAGCAAATAAAATATCCCAAAAAAGTCTAGTCTCTGCGTTAGAATTCAATGATGATCATATTTGACCACTCCAAGGGTTACTAAAGCTCCATGTCATGTTAAAGACACTTACTCGATCACACCACATAACCCCACTAAAGTCTTCTCTCCAGTCTCTTAACCTCAAAGCCAAAATTCATTAAATTATGGGAGCATAAAAGTACAACAGCAGTTATGGAGCTTCCAATTGGATGGTAGTGCAATTCTAACCACAGTCATGAATCCTGAAAGTTAATAAGTTTTATTTGGAGAACTTTGTTTCTTCTCTTTTTTAGCACTTCCAATTCCACCCAAAATTTGCAAAAGGAACTCTACCCATGATACCTGGATAAATTTACCACCTCTCTCAAGCCTGTTATTATCTTCATTGCAATCTCTCTTGTGTAACTTGAAGGAACTCTTCATCTCAAGCTACTTTTGGCCTCAATCCTGTACAAAAAAACTTGCCTAGCTCTTTTCACATAACTTTAACGGCACATTGCTGATGTTTGCTCTTTTCGCTATTAGCTATGATGTGAATACAGAAAGCCACAAGTCTGACTAGGATAATTTTTGCTCTGATAACAAAATCAATGTAATCTAGGGTTAAAATAAATGGACCTGAATGCAAATCGAACCAAGGCTGGAAAGTTGCAAATCCCAAATTGTGGATCAATTATAAATTGCGGAAGAAAATAAAGAAAATGGCTCGGAGATAAGAAGTTATGAGGTTTAAAACCAACTCTAAGACTTCAGCAAGAATCTATCAGTTCATATTGGACTTTTGTTTGACTCAAAATCTGATATTTGAAAGGCTCTTAACAGCATTTCCATATATGAGCCTGCCATTAACAACTTTCATTTAAAGCATAAACAAACTAAAGTCTAGACCAAAATTCAACCTGATAAACTTATCCCAACTCTTGTCTTAACTATGCTATAAAAATTATCGTAGCAGAAGTTCATTCATTAAACCTAAAACTACGTTTAGAAACTCTAATTTTAATCCTCAAGACACCAATTAACAGCCACAAACTTCTGCTCGGCCTTTAGCATCTAGGATACCTTGATCTGTATGGATTTTGACAGCAACAGTTTGTGACCACTTAAAGAAGTACACAGCAAAGTAATCAACACCACAAGTGTCTTGAGAAAGAGATGGTATCAGCAATACTCAAGCACAGAATCAGGGGAATGAAGTGCTAATCTCCAGATTTTCATTTTTCTTAGAAGGCGAGGTGTTCAAAGAAAAATAATGGACAGATAATGAAAATGGTTTCTTTGGGACAGAGAAATGATTGAAAGAAACTTGATAACTTTCTTGAACAAAGTGACGAAGGATTACATGTTTCTTTGGGTCAGAGTTAACTTCTGATCTATCTCCTTAGAGTTCAATGATATGACTTTTTTTTCTTTATTTTAATTAATTGGGAGGTAACTATGTGTAATACCAATTGGTAGAAACTAAGATCTCACTGGATTCGTAGTTTTTGGGCTTAGGGCTCTTTTGACTTTCTTTGTGGACTTCTTATTCCTATTCTATGTACATTTCCTACATTTAACATACGAATTTTGTTTCTGAGCAAAAGTATACGAATTTAGGTCATAGCCTCACAAGGATTCTAGGTATCATGACACATTAAACGATTCATCAACACTAAAAACAGACAGATCTAAATATCTAAAGTTTGACTTTAGGATTCAATCATTTTAATAGGAAGCAAAATTGTGTGGGAGGCTACAAAAATCAGTTAATTGAAATAAAATCCTCCTTAAAAGATAACATATTAGAAGGCTAGCTACATTACAGAAACAACTTAAAACCATCTGATACAAACCTTGACATTGCTGACAATGGAATAAGCATCAGCAACTGGTGGCTGCAGAGAGTATTCTGCAAGGAGAGGCAACAGAGACTGCACAAATGTTGTTCTTTCTTGTTGTGCAGCCTGAAGAAAAAATGCTGAATCTCAGAATTTGTTTCAGCTTCTAATTAATATGCATATGTGATTTTAAAAATGATAATCATACCCATGAAGTCAAGTTTACATTTACTAGTTGTTTATGATAATAATTATCTTAAAACTTCTATAAATATCTTACATTAATTTTTAATTGTTTATAAAAATAAATATTCTGCCTAACATAAAAAGTACAGGAAGTCTATCTACCACAGTTAATAATGAAACTTTTACTACAATAGTATGCCAAAGGAAAGTGAGTACAGAAGGGGACATGCATTCTATTTTAATCCAGTAAAGTTAACATTGTTCACATAAATATAAATGGTCATCCAAAGGTACATAAAATAACATGAATACCAAGAATTGTGCACGTAGTTGACTAAATTGACAATCACAACAATTTAAAAAACATATTAAAGAAATTGGAAAATCGTTTCATAAAATTCTATCAATGCATAAAATATCAATCTACTTGATATATGCAGGAAACATACCAATCTAAAGACTAAAGAGTAAATGGACCTGTAGTTGGTAAGTGAGGTGGATATTCTCTTCAATTATATCTTGTCTATATGAAAGAGCTTTTGATGCAGCATCAACAAGGTCTTGCTGTTGTTGATCAAAGGCCTAGTTGCACGAAGTCCAGAAAAACTTATGATTAAACTCTGAACAAGCATAAGAAAGAGGAAAGGAAGAAGAAAGAACGGCAGCCTGGCAGGTGGAATAATAAAAGCTAAAGAAAGGCCTACGTACCAGACGCATGTAAGCAATGCGCTTTTCAAGAACATATTTTTCGTTGCGTATTTGTGCTTCCTAGCAACATATATGTGTTATTAGCCACTTTAACTAAAAGGAATATTATGAGAAGAGAAGAGAAGAAAAAAGAATCCAGATATGTTACTCCTGGCAGCAAGAAAAACTGTTAAAAGATAATTTACCTTGATAGAATATTCAGAAAGATGTTTACGTAACTGCATAATCTCTTCTTCATGCTCCCGAATCTTAAGAATAAGGTCCTAGCAGATGATAGAATTTGTTCATTAGAAATTAAAGCTTCAAACAGGAAAAGCACACCTTCCAGAGCAATTTGATAATACCTGCTTCCACAGGCTTCTAGGATTATTTACTTCAGCCATTGGCATCAGGCCTTGTCCAGACAAATTAAACCGTGGATCATAATCCCCATCCGTTTGGTACCTAAGAGAAGAATATAATGCTGTCTTAAGTTGTATGATCCTTCATAAATGTTGATTCAGTAATACACAATCAACAGGTGTACTTGATGTTAGATACCTGCTAGGCGAAAACGATGTTGTAGACGGTGAAGATAACTGAGAGGGGCCCGGAGTATCTGCATGTGCTTGCCCACCAGAAAGTACTTTCAATGATCCATTGTTCTTGTTGCTCTCAGTGTGAACGTCGGAACGGCTTTGCAATGCAGCATTTTCATCAGTTGGTTTCAGATCTTGGTGGAGAACCAGAGAACTGGATGGATCATCTGCAGAAGCATAGCCCATGCTTTTGGTTCTATCTTCTAGGTTATTGACAGAGGGAAGTGATTGACGAACTTCATAAGGTCCACGGAAACTCTCTTTCCAAGTATCAATATTATGTCTTCGACCAAATGATTCCTCTAATTTCTGCCAAATTTCGTAGTTCATGAAATGAGAACAAAATATGAAAAATATTAATTAATTGCATCAGATAAAACAAGTCAGCTTTATAAAAATAAATGATAACAGAAAAAGGAAAAGTCGTTGTCTAGCAGCTACAATATGAAAAAAAAAAAAAAAAAGAGGGACATACATATTTCTCGAGTTCCTGAATTTTTTTGTGAAGCTCAGTCCTCAGTAAATTGTTCTCTTCTATCTGTGAAAAAATAATCAAACCATAGCTTATAACAAACATCTAAATGATTTTTTTTTTTTTGTTAAAGAAATGACGGAAAGCTTACCGCTATATACCACACAATACATTACAATTAACTTAGTAAGAAAGCACATTGAAATTAAGAAAGAACAAAATAGAAAAGGAGAAAGAGGGAAGATACCTGTTGTTTGATGGTGGCCTCAGCGGCTTCGACAGCTTTCATAACCTGAAACAAGCTGTCGTTGTTGTTGTTGTTGCTGTTAGAGTTATTATTAGAATCATTACCTTTATCATTTAGCGCTAATCCCGAAAACTTATCAGCTAAATTGCCACCGTGACCGTTCTCCATTTCTCTTGATAAGCTCTCAATCTCAATTGCGGTCTCCGTTCAATTAGTTGCATGTGGTGTGAGAGAGAATACCTTTCTACTCTACTAACTAATATAATTATCGCAATTCGCAATCATAATATGCATAAAGAATTATTAAACAAAAAAAAAAGAAATACTGGCTTTTAAAGGAATTCAAATGAATAAATGAAACCCTAAATGATGAGTGAGTGAGTGTGCGTGTAATTTAAGACAGAGAGAGGAAGGAGACACCTTTTTTCTCAATTAAAAAAAAAAGAAAAAATATTTTTCGTGCTCGAAGCAACGCGTGCGTGACTTCTTCTCTCTTTCTTTCTTTCTTTCCTTTTCTTTCTTTGGTCGTCTCCTCCCAGGTCCCAGCAAATCAAATTACCTTCCTCTCTCTTGCGCCTATTAGTTTCCTTTTTCATTTTTTTTAATTTCCATTAATTTTTCTCTTATTTTTATATATATTTTCTTATTTTAAAAATATAGCCTTATCAGTTTTTTTGGTTTACTCTTTAAAAACTCACTTTATTTCTCTTGGGTAATTATAGCTGTTGGATAATTAACGAATGATATTTGAAAAAAAAACAAAAAACAAAACAAACAAGACCCCACCCTTAGGAGAAAAGGACTGCTCGCTCATTCTGAATGGTAAAAGTTAATGCTACACTTCCCAAAAGAGAGCAAATCTCATCACTAAAAGCTTAATTTTTCTTTCTTTCTTAATTTTACCATCTTATTTTTCCCAAGTCAATATTATTCCAAACTCAATGGATTCCTCATCTCCGGTTCCAAACACAAAATTAGAAGAGTAACTATTTCAGTTGTCAAATTTTGATTCCCTGTAATGAAAAGTCTTCAAAATTTTATTTACAGATTTCAATTTGTATGTTACAGAACAACTTGCAACTCTTTTTGACTACTAAAATCTTTATCTTCGAGAATTAACTGGGAAACGACCCCTTAAGAACATCAGATAATAATACAGCACTTTCTTCGCCCTGATCACTCTTCCAAACCTTGAAATCTGAAGGAAAATAATCATCATCCCACCAACGTTTTAGCGATGCAATAGAGAAGGGGCCCTGTATATCTCCTTGGGGATCTGTATAATGCCAAGCCAGGCATCGTAAGTCAGTCTCACACGTCTGATTATCACCTCTCAGATCATCATTTTCTTCTCCGTCACTTAAATCAATCACCTGCGTGTCTGCCAACCCCCCAGCAATCTTATTATCCTCAATTTCCACAAGGGGCGTTACAACCTTGCTCTCACTTCTCCTTTCCGTCAGTACCTTTTGTGGTTCTGCAGCAAACTCAAAATGCAGCTCGTTCTCGGCAACAAACTCAAGATGTAGCCCGTTCTCTGCAATAAACTCAAGACACCGATCAGCAATAATTATCCAGAAATTAAATTAGTATCAGTCATATACAGTAACCCAGTAGAAAAGCTGAAAAAATTCAGATCACAGCAGTTATAACATAGGAGGAACAGGAAAAGGAATATTTTTCATCTTGTCTGCTATAAGACAAAAACCTTCTTTGTAAGCAATTTGATGATTTCCCTTTAATATTCCTTCCTCAATCTGATCCAGAATGAATCTGACTCAGAAAAAGATGATTATTTACCTTTTTCAGTCAGCTGTTCTGACTTCGGCAAGGCAGCTTGGATACCTACAGAAAACAAACAAATACCAAATTATGACAGGCACAATTGTACCTCAAAACAAAAGGTAATTTTGCCACTGTGATAAATAATCTGTTATCTTTACAGTACCATAGACATATCTGTGAATGTGTCCAAACAAGTGTTTCTGCACATGCCATGCACAAGCATAGACATGCACTTAAAAAAATCTTCAATTTTGGGGACAACTTCATGGAAAGAAACCCAAAAGGAAGAGCAAACAAATGGTTAATTATGCACCTGCTGATCCTGTACTAGGAAATACCAATGGTAATCGAGTGGCATCCACTGCGATATCACCCTCTGAAGGACCATTGGGAATTGGTATCAAAAACCCACTATGTCCTTTTTCTGTATTATCAGGGCTCTCCAGTGGTAAAGCCTCCAGTTCTTCATCTCCAATAATTTTTGGAATTTCGAGCAAAAGTCGTTCCTGTTCAACCGGAGTCTGAAGCAACTGTCTTCTTTCCAGGTACTCAAGGAGTGTAAAGGCTCAACAAATTAAGGAACCCAGAACAATTAACTGCTCGATTAGTTTCAGTTATGTACTTACAAACAAGACCATCACTCGTCGTTAATATACGAAGCTACCATGATTATTTATTTTTCTGGCACAAAAGCATCCCACTCAGAGTAATCATAATAATGGGAATTGAAACATGAGCTCAGACCTCCAATAATGAACCAATTTTTATTTTCAGAATAAGAACTGATATTTATACTGCAAAAGAAGGCGACAGAAAACAAATAACTTGTATTTGTCTCCCTACAATTTTTTTTATTAACTTGCGTGCATATGTTATAAACTGAGATGACAATAAACAAAATAACTTGCATAATTGTAGGTACCAGTTTATAAGGGACTCAAGCTTTGCCACGTGTCCCTCCAAACGATGAGAGGGAATTCATTCCAAGACATCATACCCGAAATGAGTTCCCCAAGCAACCAAAATGGAAATAAACATAGTAAATGGGAAATCTAATGACTAAAACTGGAATGATCAAACCCAGAAAAAGGACCAGGAATGTAAGAAAAGTAAGAACTGGGCACATATCTGGAAAGCATGTCAGCTTCATTACTTTAGCCAATAGGCACGTGCATTGGTCAAATAAGATGACGCATGTCCTTTGGAATAGGGTTCAGGACAAACCCTAATGCCAAGTCACCAAAAGACTACAAATAAAGACCTATAGAACACTGTTCATCCAAAAAGAGAAAAGCCTTTATCTCTTCTCTAAGTTTTCCATTTCAGCCATAAACATCACACTAACTTGGGCACCAGAGTGTCTTTTGCAGGTACTCGCCCATTCGCTCCAAGAACAATCATGTAGGAAAGTTCTCCAGAGACTACAACTTCATCAAGGTAAAATCTCAATTCCTTCAATTTGCATCACTAAGATTCCCAAACATCAAGGAATGCTCCCTAAACCATACAAATGCATTCTGTTAAACCTCCATTCACTGATAAGATGCTCATGCCACTCAGCATGGAAGACAGGAAAAAGGTGTCCTCATTAAGTTTTCAGCATTCTTCCACTGTTGCAGATAGGAAAAAGTGAGCAATCCTCCAAACCAAGAACACTAGTTGTTAGGAATGCCTAGGCAACATGCAAAAATATGGATGATAGATAACAAAGCCCTTTTCTTTTCTCCTCATCTCTCTTCCCCTAATAAGTAACTTTAGATAAAAAGATGCACCTAGGATTTTTGCATTTTCGTGCGTAGAATACCTGTGTCTCAATAGCTGGGTGATCTACAATAAAATTTCATCCCAAATGAAAACAAAAATTGCAGCGATTGCTACCCAAGCCCATTCAATTAACAGAGAAAAGAGACAGAAAATATATACATACAAGTATGTATATAATAATTTTCCTATCAAGGATCCCACCATATTGAAATAGGGGTGGGCAAATAACTAACCCGATCCTATCTGACCCAATCCGAACTAATCGAGTTCAAATCAGATGTGGGCCCTATCCGAACCAATGACATAAATTAAAGCTAAACTGTAACAGTAAAGCAAAATCCCTAACCTAAAGATTTCAATTCAATCAAAAGAAAGCACCAGTAGCCTCTTTTTTTCTTTAATTCCTTTCCTTCACTCATTTATTTCCTTCTCTTCAGATTCCAAATTCTTTAATTTCATAAAAAAAGCACGGCCGCTGCCTGCCCCTAAAGTTTGGCCAACCCATCCACCATTCGCGGTTCAGCAACCCACACCTCCCAAACCCAACAGGCAACAGCTTCAATCAGCATCAATAAGCTTCAATGTCCACCTTTTGGCCGCTCAAAAGCTCCACCTAGCCAAACTGCCAATCATCATCGGATCCACCGCAACGTCCTTGCTAAGCCGCCAATATCGTTCATGGCAATTGTCTTCTCTCATTTGTTTCCACGTTTAGAAGTAAAATCGAGTAAAATATATTGTGTGTGTTTTAGAGAGAATGAGAGATGAAGTCCAAATCTTGCTTAAGTGGGGACATATTAACTAGAATTGCTTGTAAAATGCATTTACAGCCGTCGAAGTTTTGTGATTTTGGATTTTGCAGCAAGGTCAACTTCTTCCTTTTGAGTTTATGATTTATGAATATCTGATCCAATCCGAATTCAATCCAAACTTTTGACCCAATCAGATCAGATCCAGATCAGATCAGATTTAAGAGTCAGATTGAATACGGATGACTTTCTTCCTAACCTAAACAATCCAAAATCTGATCGGATTGATCCATACCCAATTTTGCCCACCCTGATATCAAAGTCAAGGACAAATCAAAAGACAAAAATCCACAGACTCTAATGCAGTGTATTTTGTCCTGTAGTATATTAAAATCCGTGTTATTTTGTCCTTTATCTTGTCCCTGACTTTATTCCTGACTGGAATTATTTTATATATGTATAAAATTACTCAAATGAAAAGAAGCAAAAATCATTCAATATATTTACATATACATAATAATTTTCCAATCAGGAACCCATGACCATATTACAGTCAGGGGCACACTAAAGAACAAAAGAAACACAGACTATGGTGCAGTATGTTTCGTCCTGTAGTACACTGAAATTTGTAATTTTTTTTGTCTTTTAGACTGTCCCTGACTTTAATATAGTTAGAGATCCTAATTGTAGTATATTCCCTTACACATTGCATTTGGCTATAGGAAAGATGCGTGAGAAATACTTAGGAAGGACAGCCCCACCAAATAGTGACATGGCGGGACTGTCCAACCAAACTTTTCCACCTAAAGGAGAGTTTTTAATATTTAAAATGATGGGTCCCGTCACTTCAAAATTAAGGAATGTTTCGCCCGTGTAGCAAAGTTTTGATGGACGGTCCTACCATATCAACACGGCGACATAATGGGACTGTCCTACCGAAATTTCTGTCAAGATGTGGACCCTAGAATAACTAGTTCTAGTTCTTGCAGGAAGATACATACTGCAAAATTCTCATCCTGCAATTTTAATGGGAAGTGCACATTTCCTACTAATGTTTCTTAGAAACTAACACAAAAGAAATTTACTTTTCTTGATAACTATTTGTGCCTTTGTTGACAAACAAATGCTGACCAAGAGCCAGTGAACCTTAAATATTGCTCGTTCCTCCTCTAGCTAAAAGCCTAATCCAAAAGGACCAGCTGAAATCTCAAACCAGTCTTGAAATTCACCCTTTCTTCCTATGCCTAAAATCCTGAATCCAAACCCAATACCCAAGGCTGCTCTTACAGACTTTGGCATCCAGTTGCAGGCTCAAATATAGCGTTTTAAAACATACATTCCCAATTGAAAAGCAAAGAATACTACTTTTGACAAGTTTGATTCAAAATCATTGCAAAATTTACAACATGAAAAAACATTGTACTTTTACTTCACTAAGTTGCAGTAAAACTTTTTAAGAATATTGCTTTGACAACTTGTCAAAGCAATTTTTAACTAGATCTACTTTTCCTAACAATTTTTAGTCATATTCACAATGTGTCTAGATGAAAAAGGATCATGGCAGTTCTTGTATTAGTAACCAAAAACAAACAGACTACACATGTATAAACAAACTAACCATTGTACACTAGTTATTGAGGATATTCTTTGCGCCATCCCTTTACATTGGCTCGGTCAATGAGCTTCTGCAGCAAAGCAAGTTCCCTCACAAGCCACTGAAATGTTACACAGCACAAATAAAGGATGAGAAACCTTAAGTTAAAGGCAAGTCTGGATCACATCTACGAGTGACAATGACCAATATATTAAATTTATGACAGCAATTTGCAGTTCATGCCAGAATTGAAAATATACAAATAATCTTCCATAATACAAAACTGCTAATATAAGTGTCAGAGCACATTTGATGTGTTAAAAGTGAACAAGCCATTTTATATCTAACTAATCATAGACGTGGAAGATAATAATAAATGGAATGAATAGAAATATAATGGTAATTCAGGTCTCTAATGCTCAGCAACAACAATATCAATAAAATAAATTAGAAATAAAATTTGAAAAGGAAAAAGGAAAATAAAAGTTGTTCTCTCTACAGGGACGTGTCAACTCATTGAACAAATACAAAGATATGGAAGTACAGAAAAATGCTATTAAGTACTTGTTAAAAGCCAAGAAACAGATTGTATTTATAGAAAATAGAGGTTTACACAAGGTGAACAAGATGTCCAAAGAAGGGTTCCAAAAATCTTCTAGCTAGCAGATCAGAAAAATATAAATAAAAAAAATCAAAAGGCATTTTCAAGCAATACCACAGGCCGAGCCAAACTACTCAAAATGAACCTAAAATTAGTCAAACTACACAAAATACATACATGTTTTGTTATATCCTCATGCAAGATTTGAGCCTTTTCTTGAAGTTCCACCTGGAAAAGGTTTGAAAAGTACATTAATAAAGAATAATTTATTAGAGAAAATTCACTCAATAGAAAAAAAGTTCGCCAAGTAGAGGTGGAAAACCAGAACACAATTCACTGCAGACTTTTGCCCATGGTAAATCTGCAATTCTTTTTCCATGAAAATTAGAGCATTTAAACATATGTATTTTTATATAATAATAAATAAATAAAATAAAAACACAAAAATTATAACATACAAGCAAGTAACTGAAAATAATACGCTATATATTCTCATTTTTAAGATGTAAAAAGTAATTACAATAATTTTTTCAGCAGAATGGTTGATTATAGGCATTATCATTTCAATAAAGACTCTACAAAGCAAAATGCATACTTTAAACGAAACCTTTTTCATTACATATGGGAAAAGAGTTATATTGTCTTTGTCTCACCTAAATGACACAATAGCCTAGGTTTACCAAGTCACAAGCCTTCCTACCATAAAAGCCAAGGTATGATTTATCCAAACTTTCAATAATCAGATTCTTACCGTAAAAAAAAAAAAAAAAAAAAAAGAGTATTCAAAAGGAAAAAAACATAGAATCCCCAAAAAAAACTTTAATCTTTAATAAGCATCAGCATCATATGGATCATATCTCTTTTAATAAAATGAAACCTCACATAACCAGAGTCAGCCCCTAGTTAAAATCTATAAATATCATTAGAGAGCATTCCCTTGCATCATTGCACAGCTCTTCAACTTATATCTGATTCCCAAACCCACAATTGGAACACATAATGATGTAGACAAGTAGAATCTGCTGTAATTTTTGCACTCTCAAATGAAGGTAAGCCACAAGGCTAAATCATTCTACCAAAAACCTTGATGGGCATCGGTAAATCTCTTAATGGCATGCCAAACTGTCTAAAATAGGTTCATGCTTTTGATGTTAATACAAGCACATGCCAAAACCAAAGTGCTGTAAGCTTTCTTGTGCTTAGACAACAGAAAATGATAACCTGGACATCCTGATCATAAGTTCTTGCTGTTACCGTAAAAGCATAAGGAATGTGATCATTAGAAAAGATATGGAGAACAAAATAATGAATAGTTACGGATAAAAAGCAGTAGCGAACTTACAACAGTTGGCCTCTTGAGCAAACCATCTTTCACTTTCTGGCGCAAATCTTCACATTCTTCCTACAAACAAGAAAACAAAATTGGGAATGCTGACAAGATATATCCACACACTAATAAATATACATTTTTTCTTGTAGGTGATACTAAAACAGAAACCAAATTCAAACCAAATAATGGACTTAGATAGGCTTTTAGTTGCTAATAAATGTTTCAAATAGCTCAGTAAGTGGCCTTATATAAGAAGAAATCATCCAGCACAAAAACAAGCACAACCAACAGCATACATTTTTCAATTTCTGAACATTAATCATACACCATTTACGGTGTATGATAGCAATAAAAAGAACCTACATGGTATAAAGGCCATTTTGAATTTCTTATTTATTCCTTGAAAATGAAAAAATTTCCCAAGATGAAGAAAACAAAATTAATTCAGTTCGAATAATTTTCATCACATGCACATCCTCTAACCACGAATATGTGCAGTTGCTGTTCCAATTTAACCCAAAAAATAAATAAAAAAAGCATTTAGGAGGAACTATTGCAGGTGCAATTACACTTTATCTTCACAGTTAGAAAAAGATAGTACTACCACAGGGGCAGAGGAGATATTTCTTTTCCAAACAACTCTTAAAAACTTTACAAACATGCTTCAGCATTAAAGAGGAAGAAAGAAGGGGCATAACATCTATCAACATTTAAAAAAAAAAAAGTAAAAATCTGAATAATTGTTGCCTGGTAACTTTTTTGCTTCAGATCCATGACCATTCGGAATCAAAATAAATTAGCAACAGCCATATATGAAGATTACCTCAGAAAAGTTATCATCCGAAAGTGTGGCAATCCGAATATCTTTGACAAAATTTGAAACTTTAAGAAGTATTTCTGTACTCGTATCATCAGTTCCAGGGACCTTTTTTGTACCTAGACAATTGGTACTGAAATCATTAAACGTCAACTATCAAAGATGATAAAAGAACTGAAGAATTAGAATCAAACTGATCATTATTATAATTGTTAACCTTCTCGTATAATTCAAAAAAGCTTTCTGCCCAAAAACAAAAAGACAGTCACATAAGCAAAAGTCTTTTGGAGATATTGTGTCAAGGAAATTTTATGGGTTATTTAGACTGAAAAAAATCAAATGATCTTTTAAATACACAAGAGAAGAAAAATCTGCATTTTATGGGATAGGTGCAGTACTTAGGTTCTCTATAGCCTTCAGTTTCCAACAAATTTGAGCATGTCCTATTCTTTTTCAATATTGACAATTGGAAAATAGTATGTTACTAGCAGGAAGACTCTTCTGTTTGGTTATTTCTTCAGTTTGTAATTGTCCTTTAACTATTCTCAGCAGAGTTCTGGTACAAATCTTTGTACAATCCGATTCTAGTATTTTCTGTTTCTCGTAAGTAAACGGGAGACAGACTAGAAGAAGAAGAAGTATTATATCATTAAATGAACATTTAACTTGAAGCCCTAAAATGTCATCATTGATTTTTTTAAGTTTTAAAGCATATTTTGCCACAATACGCACAGAACAGCTCACTTTGTTTAAGCCCAATAGTATCTAATTCAGCTTCAAACAGTACTCCTCAAAACAAACAGTGTCCATCATAACACAATGAAGCTCATCCAAATTGCAGGAATTTGATGGCACGTAATGAACTTTGAGCACACCCATGATAATGAGTTTCTGCATCGCCTCCTTAACTTATTTCCATAATCTGCACTTTAAAATTATCTTTCTCATGTAAAAGAAGTGACACCATTGCATTCTGAATCTCCTATTGTAGCTACTATGTCAGATGAAGCCAAAATCCCGGTTCCACCTGAACTAACCACTCGGATTCTCAAGGCTTTGTTGGCCCAAATTCTACATTAATTACTATTCTCAAAGATTAAACAAGTTTCTTTGTTTCCAATCCAAAGGTAAAAATGGATAGAGCAAAATGGACATGGTATATCAGAAAAGTAATGATTTCAAATGAATAGTTACTGAACAGTAAAACATCAAATTACCTATAACTTGCAGAAGCTGGTGAGAGTTTTTCTGAAGGTAATCATTAGGATCTGATTTGACTCTTACAAAGCTTCCTACTACTTTGCATTCAAAAGTTTCAGAATTCTTGAGAAGATCCTGAACCAAACTCCTTTTTAAGTATACAAGCTTTATGTTATCAGGAACTATGGCAGCCCAACAGCTTTTGGGAGTTTCCAAACATAATTTCTTCAAAGGGTCTTTTCTACTTTTTTGTTTTTCAGAGCTGAATAAATTATTCTCCTCATCTGAACTAAATAAAAAATCATCATCTGATTCAAACTGGTTCTCAGCATAGTGCGCTTCCAGCAGATCATAGATTTTAATTCGGAGAAACGATTTCTTTCCAAAAAGAGAAAGAAGTCTCTCATCAGAAACAACCCTCTTCTTCTTCACTGAGTGAACCAGTTTATTCTCATTAACATATTTATTAATAATGTCAGTTACATCATATCGAGAAATCTGTTGGGTGGTATCTTTACCAAGTGATTGAAGAAATTCAATAAGTCGTATTGATCCCCAACCATCAAACTTGACTTTCTTTGATCTGCCCCTTCGTTTCAAATTAGTTAGCTGAGGACTTAGTGGTTCTTCATACTCTGGCACCCAAAGAAATGACTCTTGATCTGCTTTACTACCCATATTATTAAAGCATCAAAATTTTACTAATGGCAGCACACCCACAATGTTCATATTTTCAATTGAGCATAGGAAACGAAATATTTCCCGAAAAGAGACAACGAGTCATAGGGCCACTAGCAACCACCAAGCAGCATTCCAACTCAAGTCTGAGAAATTCCAAAAAGAAAATGGAAATTAAGAAGAAAAAGAAATTTAAAAATAGCATGCAAACACCGAATTCGAAAAAGGATGAACTTTGTTGTCCAAAATCGAAAAAAATAAACAAGAAAACTTTTCTAACTTCAAACCCTAAACCTTCAAAATAAATATAACCAAAAATAAAATAATAACATAAAATAAGGCGAAACCGTACCTTACTTTCTATTTGGCTTGATCATCAACGGTATCAGTGTACGACTCTGAAAAAACCGCTCATGCTACCGAGAGAGGGGGTCGCGGTAGAGCGTAGACGACTCCCAACGTTACCAAATGGTATTTTACAAATTTAGCCTTATCCTTAATTCTGCCTGTAAGAGTTGCTTAGTTTGTAAATTAATCAATAATAAAAAGCTTACAGTAACAAGAAGTTATTAACAAGATACTAAAAGTACTTTTATTTAGTCTAAAATTATTTTCTTTATTTATAACACGTGGGCAGTTTAATTTTTATTATTTATTTCTGTCTACATTTATTTCTTTTTATGTTTTATTATTATATTTTTATTATAAATTTATTATGTTATTAATTTAATTTTTTATAATATGTTTAATTTATATGGCTGATTTTATAATACTGCCTACATTGCTATCATTTTGTTAATATGTTATTATTATTTTAATAAAATTTATTTAATTTAATTGATTATATGTTTGTTTAACATCCTATAAAAAAATTAAATTAAAATTTATTTTTCCACATATTTGCCTTTGAATATTATTGTTGTACCCTGAAGTTTACAACGGAAATGAGGTAATGAGAACTTCAAGTTTTGATGTTATTAAAAATCAAAACTTTGAAGTTCTAGTTATGATTTTAAAAATTAAAACTTAAGATTTCTATATATTTTATATTTTTGTTTATATTTACATATTTAATATTTATATTGTGATACGTATTTCTTTTCCTTTGATTATTAATACAAGGTTTTTTAAAATGACAAATCTCAAGATTCTACAAATCCCCGCTCTTGAAGTTTCTAGAAAAAAAATTGTCTTTCTTAAGTGTAAGATACAAAAAAGCACCTGAAGTTATGTGCCTAAAAGGCACTATAAAGGAAGAACATGAAACATCTTCATAGGAAAAAAAAAAAATCAAAAGTCAAGATTTTCCTTCACCATCATTTATTTTAGAGCCTAAAAACTCAACATATGACGGTAGAGGATCCATTAATTTTGTGGAATAACCTCAAGAACAGATTTGACTACCAAAATGATATTTGCCTTCAAAAAGCTAGACACAAGTGGCTAAACCTGAGGTTACAATACTATGCAATAGTCTCTAACTACGATTCTGCTCTATTCCGCATCACTTCAGAAATAATATTGTGCAGTGAAAACATTAATGATCAAGATATGTTTTAAAAGACGATTTTTTTTATTCATACATCAAATGTTATCCTACAACAACAACACCAAGAGCGTCAAGATAGTAAATACTTTGAGTTGATAACATTTCTTTTAATTGTTGAACAAAACAATAGGCTTCTAACGAAAAATCATGAAATAAGTCTAATTGGCTCTCGACCGTTCTCATAAGTCAATGCAAATACACATATAAAAAGTGGATGTAATCAAGGAGGCAACAAAAATTATGGTAATTAACTTCTCAAATACACATATTGTATCTAGCTCAATGTCCAAGACCGGACGTTGCATTTTCTTTAGAGTTTTTAGCGAGATTTAGCTCAGCACCAACACAACGACATTAGAATGACATCAAATATATCTACCAATAAGTTCACATAATAAGGGACTTAGGGTTATTTTATTTAAATGAGCCAACAGAGAATTCTAGTTTTATTAGTTATACAGATGCAGGCTACTTCTCTAATCTCTATAAAGCCCATTCACAAACAAGATATGTTTTCACTTACATTGGCACGACAATTTCATGATGATCCACTAAGCTTACTTTCATTGCCACCTCTAATCACTTCGAGATCCTTGAGTTATATGAAGCAAGCATAAAGTGTATTTTGTTGCGGTCTTTTATCTATCATATTAAAAGCACGTGCAATTTGACTTCCACAACAAATGTTCTAACAATTCTTTATGAAGACAATACTGCTTTTATTACTCAAATTAAAGGAGAATACATCAAGGTAGATAAAACTAAATACATTTCACCAAATTTCTTCTCTCATGAACTCTAATAGGATAAAAAAATTGATGTCAAGCGAATACGCTCCACTAATAATTTTACTAATATTTTTACTAATGCTTTGCCCTAATCAATATTTGAGAAGTTAGTCCATTGTATTGATATGCATAATAAATTGAATTTGATATATGATTTTTGTGAGGACATTTCATCAGAGGGAGCATATCTTTCACAGAAGAATTCTGTAGTAACAAAATGATAAATCCAAGAAGAATTGGTCTAAACGGTGGCTTCATATTTTGTGAAGAGAAAAGTCCCATATTAAAAAATTAATATCCCTCCACCCGTTGTTGCACCTCTAAGATACTTAGTTTGTGAAATAATCAATAACAAAAAGCTAATGAATAAAACGCTGGTAACAAATAACAAGCTACTAGAAGTACTTTGTTTTATGCTAAAAAATTTTCTTTAGCTATAACAAAAATATCGCTAGCCAATTTTAGAGTTCGATTGTTGATCACTAGCAAATAACAATTCGCATTTTGACGCCTTATCTCACTTCCTCAAGCTGCCCGTTTGAAAGACGTATCAGTTTGCAAATGTGAGTTCATTTTTCAAGAAATTTGAAAGAGGAAGCCAGCCAAACTGCACATCGGTCGAACTCAAAAACAAAAAATATTACGTCTGGGTCCCAAGCCCCATGCTATTATTTTACCAACTCTGTGTGCTCGGACTCGGAATAGCTATGCTATAAGACAGTCTATTAAGAACAGATCTTCCCAAGTGGACCTACATTTTGTGGAAAATCACATTCATATCGATTCCAATGGGTAATTACACGAGGCAATTTCATATGCACCTGTCGGAACAGTTAAAATGAACACATGAAAGACAATATGAGATAAAACTGCAAAACTTCCTGATCAATGAAGAACACTTTCGACGATTGGCAGGTCTAAATGGGCGGGCATTATATGTAAAAAGAGGTAAACAAGCTTTGTAAGGTCATGGGTGTGCCTTGCAGGAGCAGCAGAGAATGCCATGGTAAAGACACTCCAAACCTCGAATGCCCATATAGTGATTCAGATTTGCCAATTTTCTAAAATCAGAATCAACCATCAAACCATGTATGTCATTCCAACCTGCATGAGATTCGAGTGGGGTACGCTGAGATTTGCAATCCCTCTTCTGCAATTCTTTCTTAAGAAAGCATAGAAGTAATTTATAACTAGCTTCTTAATAAACCATGAATCCTTTCTTGCTCTAATGTCTCCATGACCGAGAAGATAAACAACCCCAGACTCTTTAGCCTTGCGAATAAAAGACAGCTCCCTTTCCAGACTCTGTTCAGAGTCTGCCGGCAATTCAGGCTTCACCTCTTCGGAGGTGCTTGGTTGCGAAATGGGCTCATTTTTTTCCTTATATTCAGCCAGGAGAGGAGCACCAAGTGAGTAGACACTTCCATTAGGTGCTACGAGAACTCTCGAGCAAGATAAATCATCCTCAGAGTCTATATCATCGTCTCCATCACTCTCCAATGACCGTTCCTGTGCTTCCCGACGAATGAATTTCTCAAGGCTCTCAATCAGCAGCTGCTCAAATGTCTGGTGATTTTCTTTGCGAACATCTTTGTAGCCATACCTGTTACAAGTAGTAAAATTCAATATTTAGGCCAAAGATTGAAGAAGGGAAAAATACTATCATCCCATTAATGTAATGTACATAACACAGGTACTCACTTGGACTGAATAATAATTTTTTTTTTAAAAAAATAAAAAGATATATGGGAGCAAGTAAAACAAGGAGAGGCACAGTTAGCCAATTAATATTTAACAGAAAATTCCTTTCTCCATATCATTAAATCATTTGCTACTCCGGTTGGAGATAAGGTTATGGAATAAATGGCCATCAGTACAAGCATGTGAATGACACACTCATACAGAAAACAACAGCTCTAATCTTGCAGGAATTGAGCATTTACCTGGCAATGCATCGAAATATGTGGTAGCTTTTGGGGCAGACTCGACGGAAGAGGAACCTTTCACTCTGAGGCACGACAGGAACTGGAACATACTTTATACACACAAATATAATCATCGAGTGGATTGCTGGAAGAGTGGTGAGAAAATGGCCAAAGATTGCGGGTATTCCCTTAACCAGCTCGTTGTAAAGCAAACCAATTCCTGGAGCTCTAATTGTCCCTAGGTTGCAGCCTAATTCCCGCATCAAATCCATAGACAGTTTTTGCTTAACTTCAGTTTCATACTTAAGCTTACTTCCATAGTTCCAGACAAACATTATAAAAAACATAATTATGGCAAAAACCAGAATTATCCAACTACCATCTCCAACACTCCACAAAACTGAAGAGAAAAATGTCAGTTCAATCCCCAAGAAAACAACCACAAAACTCAGCACAATAACAATATTTATCTGCCATATAAGAAGCATAACAATTGTCACCAAAACTGTTGTCATCATCATGACTCCCAGCTCAGCAATACCTGTTAAAAAAATGCATATCATTAATTTATATTCTTGTATATGTTACAGGAAAAAAAAAAGAGAAGAAACAAAAAAGGAGAATAAAAAAGAAGAATCAATATCAAGATCCACTTATACATTCAGTTTAGTGACAAGGTCTAGTTGCCGTCTTATAAAGATGGCACAACTTGTCCATTATTTCTGTGTAAGACCACAAAATAAAGAAATTATTTGGACAAACTTACCATAAGGCATAGACAATAGAACAATCTGTTTAGTACATATCAACAAACAGACAGCATCTACTCATCATGGCAGCTCAAGCAACTACAATCAACGAAAAATAAACATCTATCATTTGCTTAAAGTTCAAAATGTAAGAAAAACTAGGCTCTCTCCCCCATTCACATAAACAAGTACTTAGAAACAAATAAAAGAAAAGGTACCACCCAACTAGCTTCAAAGTCATGACAATTTACCGATGCATCCAATAGCTTGCTAAACCATCTCTTGGCAGTCAACGAGCTGGAGTTTGCTTAAAGCCAGCTTACCAAGATTATGTTTCTTTTATTCAATCAGTTAAACTTTGATAACTACAGCACTTTTGTCAAACATTGAATGGTTATAATGATATAGGGAAAAGATAATATGTTCATCACATTTAGCTTCTTTAAAAAAATAAATAAACAAAAATAAACTGCTGTCTCATTCATTTGATGCAGTTAACTTGAACCATCTATCCTCCCATTTTACTAACCTTATCTCCACTCCCATATACTAATTAGTTCCATTAAAAAAGAAAATGAATCATTTGATAGTATTAAGAGTTCATAACTATTTTCTTCCAAATGAGATATGCAATATTTGACCAAGTCTTTAGCAATAAGCTAAGCTAACATCAAGTACTTCTATGAACAGACAAATTTGTGCACTATAACCAAGATAAAAGCATGGTCAGTGAATCTATAACTGTAAACTATCAGAAAAAAAAGTCAAACACATTTTTCCCCTCCGATAAACAAATATGCAAAAAAGAGACATACATGTATGTACTGTTGGATACACAAACCAAAGCAGACTGCTAAATCTAGCATCAACAGGTGGAAGTCTGGACAAGGAAATAGTATGGTTCATGAATTTACAATAAACAGAAAATATTGTCTGGAATATCAGCAAGTTGAAGCATCCCTCAAGATCCCACATTAACACAAACAATTGGCAATTTGCAGAAGATAGGATTTGCAAGTAAACAAAATCAAAGCACCAAGAATGTATAACACAAGATGCATACAAAAATTGTGAACCCAAAAAAAAAAGGAGGAAGCAGTACCGTATGCATTTCCCATCTCAGTGTTGCTTGAGATAGAGCAGACGAACACCAGGCAAACAACCAACAAAAACCAATTGATGACTGGGATATAAATCTGACCCATAAATTTTCGTGATGTATGAATGATTTTAAGACGAGGGAAACAACCAAGAGCAGTTGATTGTTTTATACATGAAAATGTTGCTGTTGTCATCGCCCGACTGGCAATCAGTGCAGCTATGTTGGCAATGAGAAGGACAGGCCAGAAAGCACCACCTGCAGCCATAGAAGAATTGCTTAACACAGACCTCCCGCTTCAAGAAGATAACAAGAAAATAATCCCAAAATGATGAGGAAGACTAAGATATCCCTGCATCACAGATAATATCTAAGATCCCATCAAATACATCAGGAAAACAAAAATCCTGTAACTGCAAAAATTTGTCCCATTTTGAAAGCAATGAATGGATCTTCTTGATTGGCGGAGATAACAAGTGAAGCTTACTAGGAATTGATGAAAAGAAAGATTGCTCAGCTCCAGCATGGTTATCCATAAGGTAAGCTGCTTGACCAAGATAACCCAACAGAAGACAAGGTAAAACGAGAAACACAAATGTAAGCTGCAAACAACCACTATCAGATGAATCAGAGATACAGCTATCTGAACGCCGCTAAAGAAAAGAGCAGCAGCAAAAGTGCTGAGATATAACAAATCAGCAAAAAAGTGTAACAATGCTTAATCCATCTTTTTTTTTTTGGGGCATAATTACCTGAACCGACCGCACTGAAAAATAACAAAGATCTGCAAACATTGCCTCAGAGCCTGAAATGAAATCAATAAGCAGAAATTTTAAAGGTGAAAGAGATGGTTTAGGATTCATGTTTTCAACCATCAATTTCATATTTCAATATCATATTGGAAACCATGCAAACACTCATCATATTAGCATTGATTGTTCATCAAACACATTAGTGCATCAGTCCATACCGTGTTAATATGCAACTAGAAAAACATCAGCTCACATGGAGAATATTTGGCAACATATTGGTCCGACATATTTGTCATAAGTGGATGCACAAATATTGCAGCTCATGCTTGGCGCAACAATCTATTACCAGTATAGACTTGGAGAGTGGCAAGACTGAAATCTAGCCAAACCAATCATAAGATTTTTCCAAAATTCACTCGTATAAATTTTCTCTTCAAATTAAGTTTCCTTTTAAGATTATCATGAGAAACAGGCCCTTAAGTTAAAATTCAGTGGGCTCCGTGTCCAGAGTAATCAAAAATTAAGAAATGCCGCATAGGAGATGAAATGTCCCTCAATGCAACAAATCAATTTAAAAATCATATGCATATGACAAAATACAGCAAGAATTTCATCTGGATTGCTATTTTACCTGTTGCACAAAGAATACAGCCACCAAGGGCATACCAGGCCTTAGTTGAGTTCCTCTTGAAGAAGTAGTATATGTGAACGGGATTAAATGCCCTCCAGACACTGCTGTCATATTTGACAAGGTTGTAAATTCCAATGCCAGCAAGAGAGCAAAACCATACAAATAAAGCAGGGCCTACAGCCATTCCCACTTTGCTTGTCCCAAACTTTTGTACACTAAACAAAATTACGAGAAAGGCAACTGAAATCATCACCACTTGATCTGCATCAAAAATAGAAAAAGAGGAAGCAAAAATAATCAACTCAATAACATAGGTAGTTTGCCTTAACTAAATTCTGCAGATGAAAGATCAAAAGCAGCTCAATCAGGAAAAGAGGGGCAAATAAATAATTGAACAAGACAGAATTTTACACCAGAGATTCGGTTGAGGATATCAGATTACCTTGGTTAATTGCACCCACTCCAACCTTTAGACCACCAACAGCTGACATTACTGCATGTAGAAAATAAACATATAAAGACCAATGCACAAATGCAGAAATCCGTCAAGACTACATATTTCCTTTTATATAGCTTGTGGCGCTGCTAAAAGCAAAAAGCATAAGGAGAGAAAAAATAAAATAAAAACCTGACATTGCCGGCGTAACAACCCCATCAGCTATCACCATAGAAGTACCAGCTAGGACTAACATCAGAAGCAGCCTTTTAAGAGTCAGTGAAGTCTCGAGTCTTTCCTTGATTTTTAGTGATCTCTCAAGTTCAGGGGATGGCACCTTAAGTCTGAAGCTTGATATACGGGCATCAGAAGGAAGCTGATTTGGGAGAAGACTAACTTTAGCATGACGACAAATCAGCGAGTACAATGCAAAAGTACCACCTGCAAAGAGTTAAAAGTAGGGTTCACACACACATTCAATAGATCAGAGTTGAAGAGATGATGAAAATAAAATTGGAAAAGGAAGTTAATAAGTTAATACATCCAGCATACCTTCACCATCGTCATTGGCCCAAAGAACAACAAAGACATACTTCACGAGCGGAATCAAGATTAAGGTATAAAGGACGAGAGACAATGCCCCAAGAATGTCTTCATTATCATTAATAGGTGCCTTGCTGAACATCACATCAAAGGTATACAAAGGACTCGTTCCAACATCACCAAAGACAACTCCTAGGGTCTGAAAAGCGAGTATTATTTTCCTTCCCACACTAAATTCCTGTAGTTACACTTACAAAAATCAAAACACAACAAAATAAAAATTACAGGAACACAGAGATGTGATGATAGATCAAGGGGTCACATAATTGAAAATAATCATCAAAGTAGCAGTGGTAGTATTGGCGAAAGAGAAAGAAAACAATGCAGATTGCAGCAGCACCTCATAGTCATTTCGTAGAGCGCCGGGGACTTCAAGAGCTTCGACATCAAAGGAGTCGATGCGGGGCCCAGTGCGAATCAGGCGCTGTTCGCCATTGTCTTCGTCTTCGGAATCGCCTCCAGTGCGATGTCCGGAATCGCCATCCTCTACTTCATCCTCATCCTCATCGATCTCCGATTCGTCGTCGTTTTGGAACACCCACCTTGACTCCGTTGAGTCCATTGATGACAATCCCACTCCATTAGTGGCTTCCAATCCACCACTTGTCTCTTCCGCCATTACAATTTACACCGTCTCGCTCTATGTCTCTTTATCGATTCCAATTCCCAAATTCTCTCGAAAAGAAGATATTATTCTTATAATAAACAAAATCGCTCTTAATTAACGCTTTTTTTTTTTTACTTTACAACCAGATTGAAGATTTTAGGGTTTTTTTTTCTTTCTTTCTCCTTTTTTTTTCCCCCAATTTCAGTGTAGAAGAAGAAGAAGAAAATCCATCACGCACTCGGCACAGGGAGAATAGAAAGGGAAGCGTTGCGTGTTGCTGCTTGTGTTTGTTTTGTGCATATCTTCGAAAATTAACTGTTGTTGTTGGTTAACTGCGACATTACTTTGCTTCAGCCTTGAGAGGCAACACCGTAATTCCAATTTTGCCCTCCTTGAAAGTTTCTAATACCGGCATACCCGCGGTCAAACTAGTCCAACTGTCGAAAAACTGAATATTTGGCCATGATCAGTTAAATCAAATACAATTCCCTTACGTACATCCATTAATTTCTCTCACAGTCTCAGTTAATTTGTTCAATCTAAATCTGTCAATCACATTTTATTGCAGAAATAATACTTTCTTTTAATGGAATAAATGAAAAATAAACTTTAATAACTGTAAACTTCTTAATTAGGATTTTGCATATCACCTCCGTGATGCGCAATTGTCTAAGAGTTTTGGAAAAAGTTAAGAGACATTACAAAGGTGTCCGAAGTGCTTTTAGTTGTAGCTATCAAAGGCCAAGAAGTGCTTAATTATTTGTAGGAAAAAGTATTAATTGTTTTACTTTTTTCTGTCAGGAATTGTGAGAAGGAAAAAATAAAATAAAATAAAATAGCAGTTGAATTTGATGACAAGTTCCTCGGGCTTGGGGTTGTTTTAGGAAACGAACATTCTTGGGACATGGTGCAGAGTCCAGATACATTCATTCCACTCACCGCACGAAAGGAGAGTTATGATTATATGATAGTTAAGCCCTCGTTATATCTCATCACTCTCCACTAATTATTTTATATTAATATTTATTTTATCATTATATAAAATGACTTAAAAAATTAAATAACTTTTATAACACCTAATTAATTCAATTTCTTAAATTCTAATTTCTTTCAACTTTATAAATTATTTTTTTTTTCTCAAACATTGTATATTATATTTTTGTAATCATAGAAAAATAAATTTACAATACTCAATTGAAGATTATGAAGAAGTTTCAATTTTTTTAATGGTTATGGCAGCGATGGATAAAATTTTTAAAAAGAAAAAGAGAGATATAGTAATTATGAGACTTTTTATTATGAGAGTTTTTTATTAAAAAAATAGCTTTTATAAATTTTAAGTGGTGGGTGCTTAGTAAAAAAAGATAAAAATTATAATAAGGTAAATTCGGGATTAGGTGGAATATGTTAAGAGATAAAGATTAGTTTAAATTTTTTAATGAAATTAACTGACAATTAGGAGGTGGTGAGATATAATAAGAGATTAAATGTTACCTCTGACCAGCTCATTGCATATTCTTATTTCATAGGCCCATTAAAAATATGATCTCGTATCCTAGAAGCATACTTTAGAATATGTGAATGAGATTTTTTTTTCTTTTTTTGTGTCAATACTAACATGTTATAATCATATTTAGTTTTGATATATTTATAATTAGACATCTATGAAGCTATCAATTATATAGTGTGGCACAACCTGGGTTTTTATTCTTATTAATTTAATAGAGGGCTACATTTACTCTATTTACAAATTTGTGGAAAAGAAATATATTGCTATCTAATTATATTGAGAGAGAAAAAAAATATACGAAGTTGAGAATAGAACTTATGCACTCATGGGTTAGGTGTCATGGACTCGAGACTTTTATTATTTGACATATAGACAAGGATCCTCTCCTTTATCTTATGTTTTTTTTAAAGCTATTTGAACCCATCAAATTTATGCCTATACTCATTCTAAAAAATAAATTCATTGTAAAAAAATTCAAAATCTCAAACTACCAAAATACCAAAATGATCTTTCACTAATCTTTTTCTCTCTATTTCACGACTGCATAATCTCCCTTTACTTTACATTATGTAAACTAAATTCTTAATTTTACTCTCTTTTGGCAATATAATATGTTATAATCAAACTATGGTTTTGATATATTTAAAATTAGACATCTACAAAGCTATTAATTGTACTGTGTGGCACAACCTAGACTTCTATTCTTATTAATTTAATAGAGGGCTACGTTTTCTCTGTTCACAAATTTGTGGAAGAGAGATCTACTCTTATCGAATTATATTAAGAGAAAAAAGAAGCTCAAATAAGGTTGAGAATAGAACCTACGCATTTAAGGGTTAGGTGTTAGTGGATTCAAGACTTTTATTATTTAATAAATAGACAAGGATCCTCTTTTTAATCATTTATTTTATTTTTTAAAAAAATATTTTATGAGGCAATTTGAACCCACCAAATTTATGCCTACATCAATTTTAAAAAATAAATTTATTTTTTAAATTTTAAAATCTCAAAATTATCTTTCACTAACCTCTTTATTTTTCTATCTCACAATTACGCAGTTCCTCTGCCTTCATATTGCCTTTATTAAAAAATCATAGTCTCCATTTCATGTTTTCTATATCTAAGAATTTCTTTTTTTGATATTCACTAGCTTTTGTTGTTGGTAAAGATTAATTTATGACTGAAAATTTTTGATGATTTTCATTTGAATGACGAGTTTTGAATCTTTTAGTTTATGATAGCCAATAATAAAACTAATTATTTTTTATTTGCAATTAAAAGAAAATACATGAAGAAATTGATGAAAATAAGGAATTGAGAATGAGGAGAGAAAAAATAGTTGATTAAGTAATTTTATCAAAAATTATTTTAATAATAAAATTCTTAATTAAAAAAAGATATGGAGAGAAAATTAATGAATTCAAATATTAACATTTTCATTTTTTTTCCCGTCTCTCATAATTTAATGAGTGAAAAGATTAAACTTTATAATTAGTAAGATTAACTTTTATAATTATTTTTTCGTCATTTTATTTACAATTAAGCCCAAGAAAGAAAAAATTAGTAGAGGTAATCCTTGATTATAAAGTCACGTTATTTCGTCAATTTTCCTTTTGGTTTCGTAAGCACAAACGTCAACAAATAGTGTCAAGCTCTTCAACTTTTGAACTCTTGAAACATTTCAAAAAAATAATTTCATCGTCAAGTTATTTTCTATGCATCTTCTCAATTCTCATGCAAAACCAAATATGTAGCAGACGCCAAGTTAGACTGGACCAACTTTATATTGCTATTTCCATTTTAGAAAACATACAAAATGAAAACCAACTTAGTTGCAACACAGGACAGCCGCCATCCGGACCCACTTAGTGGCAACATAGGACAGTCGCCAAATGCACTTACCTTTGCAGAAGAGTCTGTGTGGGATTCGGATTACTCTCCGTCAACTTGGCATGAGACAGTTTCCTACAAAGCAGTGGATCACAAGGTTCATCGACTTTTCAATATTAAAATTGAGACCCACTTTTATCTATGATTTTTTTTTGAGACCCGCTACTCTATCACATAACAAAACATTAATGTATTGCCTCCCACACAAAATTTTCTCATTTCACACAAATCACATAACCTTGATTTGTATTTGAATTTTTAAAATTTTTTAGCTAGATTAAGTAATCCGTGTTTAACCTGCAATTCGAGCACCTAAATCTTTTGGAATTGAACCAGACCAAGACGCGGATTTTGCCATATGTATTAAGGCCAATATTCAAATAGGACTCAAGTACAAACGGCAGCCGGCAGGGTACATATCTATTAATATGACAACGCTATAAATTTAAGTGTAAATACGTAAAACGTCATGGGAGGTCCCAAGAAATTAGCCGCAATAAAATAATTATGCAGGTCAACAGAGCTGAAATATCATCAAAATCAGTTTCTGTCTCGCTCCGTTGTTTTTAGCAATTCCGGAATACAAATGTCAAATCTCGACGAATCTCGTCCGATTCGGCCGGGATATCCTATACAATACACCGACCCGCGTATTCCGCTCACAAATCTCTCGGCCGTACGCACGAGAATGGAATCGCTGCAGCAGTTCTTATTGGAATCGATAAACTCAAACACTCTCATCAGTCAACATCAAATGAACATGGTCTCCTCGGAAATCGCCTCAGCCATCCACCAAGTTATAGTCAACGGTTCCGCTTTACTCGCCTGCTCGCCCCAACAACCAACCCTTCAACAGCTTCCCCCAGATCCCAAAAACCCCGAAACCGGTTCAGAGCATGATATCGAATCGGATTGCGAAATCGTAGAGATAGATGCGGTTGAGTTGCTGGCTGAACACATCCACTTTTGCGATATTTGCGGTAAAGGGTTCAAGCGGGATGCGAATTTGAGGATGCATATGCGAGCTCACGGTGACGAGTTCAAGACGCCGCAGGCTTTAGCCAAACCCGAAAAGGGAAGCGTTTCGGGGCGAAAAATGAGATTTTCGTGCCCGTACGATGGTTGTAACCGAAACAGGAAGCATAAAAAGTTTCGGGCATTGAAGTCAGTGATATGCGTGAAGAATCATTTCAAGAGGAGTCATTGTCCGAAAATGTATTCCTGCGATAAGTGCCACAAGAAGAGTTTTTCGGTTGTATCGGATCTGAGAAGTCATTACAAGAACTGCGGGGAAAGTAGGTGGAAGTGTTCGTGTGGGACGAGCTTTTCGAGAAAGGATAAGTTGTTTGGACACGTGGCCCTGTTTGAAGGGCATATGCCTGAAGTTGAGGTGGATGAGAAAATGAAGCATCATGATCAGGATGTTGTTGTTGTGGGCGATGGCGATGATGATGACGACGATGAAATAGTGGATGATATCGATGATGATGGGTTATCATCATTTGAAGGGTTGCTTGGTCTTGATGGGTTTGGTTCTTTCGACGATTTTTGCTTGCAAGATGTGTTGGGGGACGGCGGGTTCTGCTAATGCTAATAGCAACGTACTTGGTTTTGGTAACTGAAATGATTAAAGGTGGGGTTTTGTGATTCGACTGTTGTTGTATTTTGTTAATTCTTTGGATTACTTTTGAAAGACTCTTGCATCGTATAGGGATTTGATTTCTTTTTGTTTCTTTTGATGACTACAAGAAATAAAGTTGTATCATGATGTTAAATTGCCATGGCATTAGTCTCATTTCCATCAACAGAATAGTTTGTGCCATAAATTTTTAGGCATCAAATTCTGAAGGGTAGCGCTTTTCGGAATGCCTTTACTGTCACATGCATAACTTGTATCTTTTTGGTGATGGAGATTCAGTTCAGTTCATATATACAGTACAGTAATTGTTAATTCCATATTTCCATTAAGCTAGAAAATGACTTTTTAAGAATCTATACTGCTGAGACCCGAGAAACAGATGCCAGTAATTTATCAGCAGAGTTTTGAAATAAAGATCAATGAAGTATGAACTGCTTCAGTTCAGGGTAAGAAAGAATTGTTATTTTTTTCTCCTTTCCGGGTATCATGGTCATAATATTGTTGAAGGATGTATGAACGGAAGGAAATAGTGGAAGAAAACCGTGACAAATGGTGGAAGCCGAGTAGTGGAGGCGGAATATATGACTAGGGATGGCAATGGGTCAGACATCGGTTGAATCTATTATATTCTAAATTCTATCAATAATAAAATTTAATATCCGTATCCACCCCATATCCATAATGAATTTTAAAACTCAATCATAAAATAACAATAATTTTGTTAGAAAGAAAAATAAATACTAATATGTATTGATAACAATTAAATTATGTAATTTGTCTAAAAACATTAATAAACATTGTAACTTTAGCTTTTACACCGAAACAAATAAATAAAAAAGATAACAAAATATCCATCAAAAGTAATTGTAGAAATAAGAACAATGAAATATTCTAATGTCTACTTCATCCTTCTAATATCCAACTTAGAGATGGCCGATGAGCTAGACGGCACGAGGCACGGCATGGCACGAGTACGAGCACATTTCGGTAGAGCAAATGGCACGACACGATTAGAGATGGGTTAAAGTAGAGCACGCGAAAAAGCACGCATTAAGCACGTTTCATTTTTTTAATCGAAGTAAACTTAAAATTTTATGATTTTATAAATAACTTGAAATTTAATCTTTTAATATATTATATTAGCTCAAGTTTTTTTAACTTGATTTAATTCTTAGTTTCAAAAAAAATTATAATTGATTTTGTTTATAATTTATTAAATAAATAATTGATATCATGATTTTAATAAATAAATTATGAATATTATAATTTTATAATTGTGTATTAATAGTATTATAAACTATGATATATAACTCTATATAATTACAAGTTAACAATTAAGTTAACCCTTAAAAAAATAATTTTTATCGTTGTTGTTAAGTACTAAAAAAAATTCTAATACCATAAAGTCAGACTTAGTAACTAATATTACATTCTATTATTATTATTATTATTATTATTATTATTATTATTATTATTATTAAATATGAATTTTTTTAAAAAAGGTAAAAAAGAAAAAAAATTAGTGGGTTTTTTTTCCTAGGCACGACACGACACGTGTGAGCACGACACAAGTTGGCTCAGGCCTAAGAAAAAAAATTAGGCACGGCATGACACAACACGAAGTGCATAGTGAGCACGGCACGGTACGAGCATGAGCACATGTGAGATTTCCCTTGATGGACTTGGGGTGGCACAACACGGCCGGTTGGCCACCTCTATATCCACCACACACCCATCATCATTTTTACGATATTAAATAATAACATATAAATTAAATATAATTTGTGTTCAGTGTTTTATTATTTTTATTATAACCATATTTACTAAATATATGAATAACATAATTATTTTATGATAGACGGCCACTACTGATTAGTGATTACACAATATGAATAAAGTTACAAGAAAATAATAGAATAGGAACTCAAGTTTAGAGATTTACTTAGCAATTAAAGAATTGATTCAAGCATTCATATAGAGTGGAGAATGGAGATTAGGCTGAAGAGAAAGAAAGAGGTTGAATTGAAAACTCAAAGACTTAAAAAAGAATTAGGATCGGCTGTCTTAATTTTAAATTACACTTAATTAATTTGTCTTAATATCATTTACATTTATAAAACTAACCTTTAAGTTTTAGTATTTTTAAATATATTGTAAATACCACTAATTTGCTATTAATAAAATTTATTATAATTTATAATTACACAATTGTTAAGAAATTTTTAGAATAAAATTAAATTTAAAAGTAAGTGGATATAGATATGGATCTAGTTGCTTCATATTCATCTTAAATTCACGGTATTCGAATCCATTTTAAACCGACCCAATTACCCAAATTTGATTCAATCTGATTAGGATCGGGTGGATCTTGGTCAGATCCGAACCATTAGCATTTTTTGTCATCACTTGCTGAACTCGTTAGCATTTCTGACGTGTTGAAAGATACAAATGTATCATAATGGACAGAGCTAAAATATCATTTTAATAGATTGGGGCTGGCTCAAATGTAAAAAGTTTGATGCAGAAAATATAGTCTCTTTATAATAATATTTTATGTAAGAATAATTTTCTTGTAATTATAAAAAATTGAGAGTTCAATTTGGATTAGTTATAAATAAAAATAAATTCTATACTTTAATAAATTATAAATTATCTTGATTTTATCTTAAGAAATTCATCTTCACTGAGTAACAATATATCTGTATCTACAAAATGTATATGTTTTATTATATTAAAAGTTTGGGATATGGTAAAATATTTTTCTAAATTTATCTGGGATAATAATTTATTCTTTAGAGTTGTTACTAAACCATTATATAATACTTATAGAATTTACTTTGAGAGAAAAATATTAAAAAAACGTAAATATTTAAATATTTAAGATGATTTACATATATGTACTAATTTTTTAAACTATATCTATCTCTTTTATCAATATCTATATGTTGAATTTGACATTAATTATTAATTTGTTGCATACTTTACATCAATATTACTAGCGCTAAAGATGATTTCAAAACAATAATTTTTAAAATTTCACCTCTATTGTATTATAACTTCCTCATAGTGCTAGAACTAATTGGTGACTATAATAAGCATAGCTTCAATAATTATTCTTCTTCTTATTATTTTGCATGGTCAACTAATCTGTCTTGTTTGACCATACATAGTACTTTCTTTTATTCGTGAGTTCTCTTTGATAACTATTTTTCATCATCATATTATTATTATTATTATTATTATTATTATTATTATTATTATTATTAATTTCATCATCTTGATTATAATTCAATCGAAGAAATTGAAAAATCGAATACAACAGTCTACATTTAACAAGGTTGATTACATCGCATTATCCGGTGATTATATTATATACATGCAGTAGTAAGTTTTTGAATTAAGTAATAGATTGACGTAAATGATTCTAAAAATATTATTCTCGTGAAATGGAAAAGTTTGCGTCACGGCTTCGATCAATACAAAATCGTCAAATTGTTGCTGGTCATGACAATATCCGCATGCACTTTTCAATTCAATTATCACGAGAATTTTGCTATTTAATTACTACAATAATAATAATTATTATTATTATTATTTTTTTTTTAGGGTACGATCGATCAAAATTCAAATTTTTATTTTACTTTTGAGTTTGAAGTTTGAAGAAGACGTTGCATTTGATATTATTACTTGCTATACCCGTGATTTTTTATGAGGGGAATAGAATAGTTGAATACTGTTGTAACCTAATGCGTACTTTACTACTTTTCTCCATTCAAAGGTTCATTAAGTACGTATCTACCTGCTATATACATATGCATATATATATATATATATATATATATATGTTTATGTATAAATACTTGCACTGCATGGACCAACTTAAAGTTGTATCAGATTAGAAGTGGTAGCTCTGAAAGAAGTATTGCCAAAAAATTTTAAAAAAAATATATATAATTAGCGCGATCTATGAATGATGTTGGTTTCATTAGAAGCACTAGCAATGACAGGAGCGGATTATGTTGAATGGGGCATGGATGCTGAAGAATGGGAACGAGACGATGACTTGACGCCACCACATTTGCTTGCTGAAGAAGAAGAAGAAGAACATTCGGCGTTGCCATCAACCCATTTTTCTGAAGATGAAGATGATTGTGATAGTATTAATAATTTTGAGGCAACTTGGTGTTCAAGTAATAGTGCTGGTGATCAAAAGGATAGTGAAGGAAGAATTGTGGGAGAATGGGTGAGGTTAATTGTGAAAGCCATCATCAAACTGTTGACAGTAATTTGTCAAAAGCTCTTTTCACAGAAATATCTCCCCATTTTTAATTCATGATCATGTGTGTACATAATAGCCTTGCAAGTTTTGTTGAAGAGATTAAATGGATAGAATGCTCCCAAGAGTATGTATTGCATTTAAATTGTTTATCATTTTCCGACATCCTTCAAAGTTCAATCTTCCATTTGAATTCTTATGAGAATACGCATGTATTGATCTGTGTGTTTATATTAGGTACTTTTGAGTTCATTAATTCATTTACTCATGAGAATCATCAAATGATCAATAACCATGTGGGTATCAGTATATAGAAGCTTTAGTTGCGAGCACAGATTGTATTAAATGATAAGTCGGAGCAGATTTGCTAGCTAGCAGGTCATGAATAAGAAGAATATACAAGAGAAACTTGGTGCTCCAATCTAGAATATACAAGAAACAGAGCTAAAGCTCTGAGAAAATAAACAGAGAGAAATCTGGAAGTGCTATTCCAATCCCAGATCATGCTCATCTCAATGTATCCTTCTGAAAAATAAAGATAGCAAAGCAAACATACTATGATAACCAACTCTGTATCAACAGAAATCTATCCCAAATTAGTTCATAAATCTCCCCTACAACAAAGAAATGATTGCAATCGTGCCAAAACTTAAGAGCACAAAAATCAAGGCAAAATTAGTCCTCAAAAACCTCTTGAATTCTTGTTTTCCCCTACATACAACTCTGGTCGTATCTACAAATAGCTTAATGGTTGCTAATACACTACAAAACAAGCTTATCAAAAGAACAATGATTTCCTTATTTTCCATGTGTACCTGATTATCCAACATCCTTTCTGCCGTCATTCTGCAAAGCAATAAGTGTTTTGTCAGAACAAGAACACTCTCCATGCTTGCTTGCAGTCAACACAGACAACCCAGCAAGTGTAGAGAGATAGAGAAAACTAAGAGGGAAGATGTGAAGATAAAGCAGAAATGATAAATAGAAACAAAAATACAACACAAGATACCATCATGCGCTGTCTGTGAGTAATAAGCTTGTTATATGGGTGTGTTCAAAATATTTATGTCTCATTGACGCAAGCCAGGCAACATTTTTAATGTCGAGTCTAACTTAGAGTTAGGTGAGAGACCCCAAACCAGAAAAAATTAAACTAGGCTGAATTGGCCAAAGAAATTAGGTACTCGTATGTGCTTAGACTTCGTGAATTGTGATAAGACCAGCATAAGTAAGCATGATGATCAACTAGGCTCAACTCAGTTTAACCCTTTGATCAAAGGTGTGTCCCAACTAGCATGAGTGCTTTCCACCCACCCATCCCATGATGAGGAATATCTGCGCCGGCACGTTCATAGATATAGTTATTTTTAGTTAAAAGTACAACCCACAATAGATTAAAAAAAAAAATCAAATCAAGAAGCATGATCTAGTTTGATAAATAATTGGCCCTCATCAAAGCTTCAGAGGCAGCAGAAGCCAACAATTATTTTGGGCCAAATTCAAAACCACTCAAATGTTGTTTAGTCCTAATGAATTCATGCCTAACTCTTTTACAGTTAACATCATGGGAATTTGTAGGACTAGAAACATAACTCTTAACACTCATTAACCTGCACTGCTATTGTCTTAGATTTGAAATTACTGGCCTCAACAGGCTTGATGAACTGCTTTGTCTACAATCAATTTAGCAAATACCAAGCAATACCTAGTTATCGAGTACCAAAAAGGATAAACAATATGCATCCATAGTAAGCATCAGTTACCTGAGAAAGGCGTTCTCCCTCTCTAAAATTTCCATTTGTGAGGAAACCAGTGATTTCCAAGACATGATATATTGAATGTTTTTCCCCTGCAATGACAACAATATGTAACATAAAAATAAAAATAAAGCACAGATGCTAATTCATTGAGTAACTCAAGAAAAGGATGACGGCATTGATGATTCACTTACAATGATGTCATTCTTATCACCAAGATTCATCAAATCTGATCTTATGTCTTTTAGTAGTGCACCCTTCTCAGCAAGTTCCTTCTCAAAATCAGTGAAAATACTCCCATACATTGAGTTTAACTCTTCCAGATATCGCTCCAAGACAGACAAACTCAAATCCAGTGATCGCACCTTTTGCATTAGTATTTTAAGAACAGAGTCCCCTGGCATCCTGCTGACAGGCGGCTGCCGCAGTTCTCCAACTGGATCACCCATGTCATTGACAGGAGCATTGTGTTTTGGAGCAGAGTCATCGGGAGCAAATCCACTGTCACTTTCCTTAACAAGATTTTGATGCAGACCATCGAATTGAGAATTTGTCACCTGAGAAGCAATTGTCCTCTGATCCTCGGTTGATTCCTCTACTGCAAAGAAATTATCTTGAACAGAGATCAAATCCTCTAGCATGTGCTCAACAGCATCCACTCCATACACTTGCAAAGAACTCAGAGTACAGTAGAATTCTGAACCATAATGGCTAAGCAAAATTAATTTCAGATAACGCACCCACTTAGGCTCCTTAAGAGTGAACCTCTGGGCTTGTTTTACATTTTTGGCAGTAAAATTCCCAAGTAAAACCCATGATTCGGTTGGATAAGCCAAACTACCAAATAACTCAAAATCCTTCAACTTGGAGGAATGATGCTCAAAACTTGCAATCTCAATGGTATCTACTAAAGTTTCCTCAGAAAGTTCTATGATCACGAATTTTCTTGCAGCAGAGCATGGATTGAGAAGGTACTTGTCCATGTCTTTACCCAGGATGTTAGATGCCCCCTTTGCTTCCTTGTTGACAGCCAAGACCTTAGCTCCCTTTGAAGCAGAAGCAAAATTATATTCTTTCCCACCAGGCTCTACTCTGAGGCCAGCTTGGTGAATTGCAGGCTTTCCCTTGTGATTAATTGCTTTATTTTTGAATTCATCTAAACGTACTGGAACATCACGAATGAATCTATCACTCTTAGGTATATCCTTTGCAGATCCGCCAGCCAAACTAAGATTCTCTGCCTGAACTTGCAAATTGACTGTTGTACTATAATTTTCATATTCTTCTTTAGACTGCTTCTCACAGCACGAGTCTTTTGTATCAGCTCGTCCAGAGTATGGACTCCAATTCCAATCCGCAGCAGAGAGACAGCACATATCATCTCCAGGCAAAAGACCTTTGATAAATCCGGGCTCAACGTCTAGCCAGCATGTCTTAGTGTTTGGAGTCTCCGATTTGCCTGCACCAAGTATTAGAGGGAATAGCTGATTGGTAAACAGGGAGCACATTGATTAGAATTCAAACAAAGAAAATTGTGCATCAGATGACTGCACATGTTAATCCACTTGCCAAGAGGACACAGAGTCTAAGCTATTAAAAAGTGAGAAAGCATTAGCTCCTATGTAGCCTCCAGCACTAATAAAAAAGGAAATAGCACTAGCAATATTTGTTATATAGCCATTGTCAAGCATCAACTAAATGGTAAAATAAGTTCGTGAGATTGTCCACATTTTCAGGTAGCGGAAGTAAAAACTCAATGAAAACATCAAAGGGGTACAAAACTTTCAAGTTGTATCAAATCATAGAAGAGAGGAAGTTAAATTTGATTAAATTAGGAAAAGCAAAGCATACCTCTGCAAGCATGAGCAATGGAAAAGAAGAAGGAAGCCCAACAAAAGAGCAGATTAAAAGCTTTTCTTGGGAGAAAAGCTTTACGAGACCTCTGCATTGCTCATCACTGCAAAGGCATATATCTTACATATAGTTATATAGATCAAAATAAATAAATAAATAAAAACCAAGGGAAATCCATCAAATCATAACAATAATAAACAGAACCCAACCCAAGTGAGGAGAGGATTTGCGTAAGCATTACTCGTGTTGAAAATTTGAAATTGAAAACTTAGTAAAGAGACAAATTTGCAATTGCACCAGTTATTAAAGAAAGAAGTAGTATTTAGTATTTACCTGAAAGGAAAGAGAGCGAAAAATCGATGATCTGCGAAATGGAGTAAAATTAGGGGGTCGGCTTTATCTCTTAATTCCAGTTTCAGACAAGAAAGCAGAGGAGACGTTTTTGGCTTTGGACAAAAAACTTGTTTGTTTCATTTTTGTGTTTGTTTGTTCGTAGGTCATTTATATGCCGTTGCGATGATTTCATTTTCGCAATGGAGTGATGTAATAACTGAACTAATTTTGTTTTGGCACCAACAAGTAAGCGTTAAGAAAGACGAGAATCTGTTTATGTTTGTGGTGTGGGTCTGTCACTGCCTGCCACGTGTTCGCAAAATTGGCCTGGTGAATGTTGTGTTTGAGTCTGATTTGGTAGTGGAAAAGCATATTATTATTATTATTATCATTGTTTTAGAACTGCTTTAAAGTAACTGAATTTCTGATTAACTATTTTAGAGCATCCTTTTATAATTATAATTTACACGATCAAAATTATAATTTATTTTTTATTATTTATTATTTTATATATGTAGTTGTGATTTATACTTTACTTTAGATTAGCTTTAAAGTAGCCATTACCTGATTGTTATCGTTATTATAAATTTTAAAAAATATTAGTTTGTTCTATGAATATGATGTTGTTGATTACCTAAAAGATAGTGTTGTACATAGATTTTAGGGGTAGAAAAAGATAAACATATCTAAAATAATGAATTTGTATATTTAGGGAAAACAAGATACCTCACTGGTTTATTGTGTGCGGTGTTTTTGAAGTTCGGAGGAGTTGCGAAGGGAAGAGGGAAGTGGTAACAATGGTGAGAGGTTCAAACCAAGAAAAATGTCCTTCCAAATGAGATTATACCTACAAAACAGTGAAATAGAGGTTAGAGGTGAAGTCGGGGTACCCCGACGTTTACACTCCGACGCTCAAGTTAGCAACTCAAGTTTTTTTATGGAAAAGAGAGTTTGTGAGTGTTCATGAGTTGATGAGAACATGATGGAGAATAAAACCTAAACACCTTTATACATGGAGTACCTCAGCTGCCACGTGGCGTATTATTTTTGGCTATTGGCTATCCCTTTTCAGGCCTTTCATTTTTTTGACCTTTTTATGATTTTTGGGCCGTTATATGCATGCTTGGGAATCAAGAAGGCGTGCGCAACGTATCTTATCATTTGGAAACGTGGCACACGCTAGAGAGTGGTCTAGGCTACTTTTGCAGTGGCTGTCGGGTAGGCGGCTGAGAACCACTATCCTTGGGACAGTGTTTGGTAGAGGTGGCAGGTGGCCGTCCCCCCCTTTCAATACGACGTTTTGATATCTAATTCTAACAAAATTAAATATTATCCTTCAAGATATAGAGATATTTCCCATGGCAAACTTTTTTTAGAGGATTCTTGTGAATCAGATTTGTCGAGTACCTCAAGTTATATGGGGTACCTCGATCTATGTGAGATATTTCAAGTTACTCTCGAGTTATGCGGAACACCTCGAATTATTCTCGAATTATGTTGGGTACCTCGAATTATACCGAAATTATTTTATTCATCGACACCTGGCATTTTGCTATCTTTTCTATTTTCCCCCCAAACAAACAACATATTTTGATTTTGTGGCAATTAATTTAGATGGTATTATTAATTTCTATGTATCTAAATGTTCATTTTCTAATAATAAACATACATGTCATATTGCTATTAGAAGATTGTTATCTCATTATTGACCTTTTGAAAAATTATCTCTTATTCATATTTTCTTTCTACTTTTAAAATTTTACATTTTCTCTCTCGATTAACTCACTGAGCTTCTTGAAATCTCAGTTTCAATCTTCTGACCATTGATCCCCCCCCCCAAGTAATTCAAATTCCATTTCTTTGTTCCTATTACCATTCTTTTCTTTTTATTCATCTTAGATTTGTTATTTCAAGGATAAATATGAAAAACCAAAAGAAATCTTTATAGTTTTCATGGATAGTAAAAAATGATTAATATTCTTTTTCTTTTATATGGTAAGTTTTTCTTTTCCCAATTTATAATGGTTGTTTTGAAACCGATTTTGAAAAGTTGAAATTGAGAGACAAAGTTTGAATTCTCTATCGTAAAATTGAGAAATTGTGAGAGAAAGGGAAGAAGGGCTATTAAGTAATTTTATCAAAAATCATTTTAAAAATGAAAACTTAATTTAAATAGAGGTTTTAAAAAAGAAATTTATGAGTTCAAATATCTACACCCACTCTAAAAGTACTCCATTACAAAAATTTTAAAATTTCAAAAAATGCTAATAAAACCGCCGTAATAACGAAGCAACCCTCATATCTCACATGATGATAGTTAATTAATTATTAAATGTCCTCATACTTGTCTAATCAATTATAAATTATTTTTTATCATTGAAATTCAAAGTAATTTTAATTAGTTTATCTCTTGAATTACGGAAACAAGACGGTTATTAAGATTTTCATAATCTTATTTGAAGGACAAGACTGAAAATTTGAATTAATCATCGGTGAGAATCCTATAATTGCTCAACGATATATTCATATGTATGATATAATTTAAGTTATAGAAGAGGAGCCCAGGCAAGACAGTTATATATGTATTTTCAAACTTGTTAATCTTTAGTTTCTTTTGTCTTGTAATGTCTTCAAATTCTCTTATGATGTAAGCTATATCTGATCTTTTTTAAACCTATCGATATGTGGCGGTTACCAAAAAGCAAATATAATGGTTCATGCTCGCTTCTGTTTTGTTCATTGACATTGCTAAAGATGAGACTAAGCTCCTCCGGAGTCTATGGAAGGCAACAATGATGGCAATAAGTAAAGTTAGGGGTTGAATTAATGGTCCTTAGGTTATGCTAATATCTATAATTGGTGTTGTTAATTTCATTGCCATCACATGTTAATTTCCTTTCATTTTGATAAGCTTTTTCAATCATAACCATATGGAAACTATGAACACGTATAAGTGCATGTGTTCTTAAATTTTTGGAACATAAAAGGCCATTCAACATCCATGGGTTATGCGCCCTTAAGTTAAAAGGTCAACAGACTATAATTGATATGTCGTTTAATTTATGAGCGGCGGAAGGTAATCCTTATGTCCAGTATCTGTTAGAATAGAGAATGAACAAATGAAATATTCAGGCAATCTCTATAAATAAGAAATTATATTTACTTGAGAGATTTCTCTTTCTTATTTTTTATTGGGATCACCCCTAATTTTTACTCAGATTCAAACGGTTTTTTTTCTTATAACAAAAATTATAATAACAATTCTGCCCTTAAAGGAAAATTACACAAATGGAATGCTGTATGCTGCAAATCTTCAATTATTTTATAATTGTGGGTTTAAATGTTATTTTTAACACAATGTATCGTTTCAACGTCTTTGAGATACAAATGGTATAAAATAGAAACGAATAATTTGTTTGGCGTTGAAATGGCTACTATGAACCAGCAATTGTTTATGGATATTATTAATGACAATGAAATTTACCAGAAAAGATTCCACAGTCTTGTTAGATGACAAAAGGATTCATCCGTTCATTAATTATGTATTAAAAGACCAATTAAATCAATGAAGAATTGGAGTATAAATAAAGCTGCCCCCGGGGGGGGTTTCCACTCTACAATTTGCATAAATCCACCCTAACTTTAAAAAATAATAATAATAACGATAATAATAACAACAATTACAAAAAATTCACATTATAAAATTGATCAATCAATTGATTAATTATTATTATTTACCTGAATGTTTCACCGTTAAGATCGTTGAGGAGAGAGTTTTCGATCTAATAAAGAAATATTACTTATTATCTCTTTACTCTTCATTCTATGTCAGGTATGTATTTTAATTAATCGCGATAATACTTGCAGACACATGATCATGATCATAAATAGTGAAGGAATAAGGGGCAATAATTTGAAGGTCGGGGCTCCCAAAACTTGTATAGAATTGTCAACCTGGATCGAGTTTGGCCAAAACAGGATGGTCTTTCCTGCTGGAACACATTTATTATAGCTAATAATTACGACTTTGTGGCGCTTATGAGATTGAGATGGAGATGGTGGGAGCACACATGTCGGGTGGGTTTGACAATTGACGATTCCACTCTATATGAACAACAATTAAGAGTGATTACTATTGGTGAACTGATAAGTCGCGGCTCACATGTGATTACTTACAACTGCAACTTGCAAGCTTCACGTTGGCTGCTTTTTGAGTGTTTTTTAACCACTTCTTAATTATCCTTTCTTTTCTTCCACGACTAATTATGATTTATTTATTTTTATCTTAGAGATGACTAATTATGATTTATTTATTTTGTCTTAATTACGAAGTATCTTGGAGAGGATCCTAACTGTGGGAGGCACCTTTAAGCATATATCACAACTCAAGAAATACATGTTCTCCCAACAAAGACGATTTCCTGACTATTCGAATTAGGAAACAAATCCAATCAAATCACTTAAAAGGGATTTCATTATCAGTGGAGCCAATATTTTGTTAGTATTAATTATGATTTATAATAACCCATGCACATTCATACGGATGCTTCCAACTCATTTTCATGTCTAACGCTAACGCTATTTTTTGTAAAATACAATTTATTTAAATAGAGGTTTTTGTAACTTTTCAAATAAAACTATTTAAGTAGAGAGGTTTACCAACTCTCTAAATGTGGCCATGGTGGCTATGGTGCTTACTTGTTCACCATCTCAGGTTTCGCCGTCAAGAATTGTTGGCACCTAAACTGCAAGCTACAAGAACAGACAGACACACACACACATTTTTCTTTATTCAACAAAGGTGTAACTCTTTTTCTTCTCTTTTTAATTGAAATTTTGTTAATAAAGCTTTTACAAGCAGATTTTTTATAAAAAAAAAATTATTTAGTTGTCAAGCCTTTATTAGAAAATATAAAATTATTTTAATAGGTAAGTTTTTTAAAGTTACATTATGAAAAAGTTTGTAAATAATATTTTAGATATTTAACATTTTAAAAAAATTGCTACACCTATAGGCTTAAAATTTAAATTTATATTAGTAAAAATAAAATAATTTATTTAATTCTCAAAAACTCTACTAAAAAAATTTAAACAATAAAAAAAATTAAAAAAAGTGTATGTGATTAAATAAATTTTTATAACTATTAGATGAGTCAATAAATCATACTAAACAGTGTAGCAGACGCTAAATTAAAGCAGTATCTTCTTTCTCTCTCTTTTGGAAGCAGTAAGCAAGAAAAGAAAAGAAAAGTTATTGGTTATTTGTTTCTTTAACCAAGCAATAAAATAAAATTACAAAATATGTGAACACATGTTCAGTTTGACCGAAATCAAAACTATATAATATAAATAATCAATGACGAAGACCAAAGGCAAAAAGGCCGAAAGGTAAAGCCACATATGCGACCATTAAAATGTTCTTTTTTTTTTTTAATGAATTATTGTTGAACGAGTGTGGGAAGATCTTGTAAGATCTGTATCACATTAATAACATTGGCCCCTTACTAACGAAATTTTAACGTCATGTGGATGTGGGCCAAACATTAGAAAACTGAAAACTTGAGAATAATGTGGATATTTTTTTATTACAGTCAAGATCTTGGAACATACTCTACTTAATGTAATGCTCATTAGTTGATCATTTAATTATTTGTTTACTGCCCCCATAAATAATAAAGGTCAAATGAAAATTCTTTGAATTTTTATAATCGTAGAACACTACTTCAAATTTTAGTAATTAATTTTTATTTTTTGAAGGGATGTTTTGGGGGTTGGGGAAGATAAAGTAAAAAAAAAAACTCATTTTTTTTAAAAGAAGAATTAAAGTGATTAAAAGTACCGAGATTTTTTGTTTTTGTTTTAATTTTGACATATCTATACATATTACAAAATTAAATTTAAAAGATAAAGATAATGAAAATACTGTAGTTATAGGAGAAATTTATAATGTAATTATAATATTGTGTTATAATTATATTCAACTGTTGAATATTAATAAATTTTATTTTAATACAATTATAATACGGTATAACAATTATACCGATCCAGGATTATGCCGCCCACGTGAAAAAAAGTGCAAGTGGTAACCAGCCACAGTTAAGGATTATGGTTTGAGGAGGTAAGAGTGTAATAAAATTAATTACTATTTACTTCTTTTAATTCTTTCTCTTTTTCTACACTAAATTAATTAATAATAATAAATAATATTTCCACGATTCATTCCATCTCAAGAGTCAAAAGACTCAGAACAACCTCACCACCAATAAAACTTAGACTTCTAGTGGCCAGAGAGAGCAAAAAACAAATGGACAGAACCTTCTCTGAGGCATTTTTGCTGTTATAATAATTTGTTTTTCTTTTTTTAATGCTCAATTGCTCATCTTCTCCAGCAGCCAGCTCAAACTCAAGAAACTCGTAAGGCCCATTTGAAAAAAATGAAAATGAAACTCCCTTTCTACTTTTTCAGCTCACATCTGATGATTCCACTCTGAAAAGGTACTTTTGCAAATTTTTAATCTTTTTCGGTTCTCATCTTGATTTTTTGTTTGCCAATTCTGACACTCCACATGATCTTGCTTTCTGTGTCGGTTGATTTCTTGTTTGTTTAAGGTTCTGAGTTTTGTTTGATTTATGAGAAAATGATGAAAAAACAAATGAAACCTTTTGATTTCTGGATGATGCCCAGTAAAGCAAATACAGATTTTTCTTTAAAAGGTGGGCAATATTGATTTTTTTTAATTTTTGGATGATTCTTATTGAAGCAAATGCAAGCTGGTGAAGATTTAGTTTAGTCTACTATTCCAAGAATTATGTTCAATTTCTTAGTATTTAAGTTGAATTTCTGCTTTATCAGCTTTCGGGACCCCATGTGCCTCGGTGTTTCTAACATTTGTGGCAAGAGAAGCTTGGGCGACGGTATATATAGTCTTGTAATTTGATATTGTTCAATGCTAAATCCGTTATAACCAATTTTGCAATTACCTAAATGATGGTAGTTGATGGTTGTTTCTTTAATTTGTCTTTTAACTGTCAAGTTATTTCTATTAGGAATACGCTCACCTATTATGCCCCTTGTAAATTGCATAATGACAGCTAAAGACTGGTCAAACTCTTGTGATGAGTGAATTGTACGAGAGATAAACTTCTATGAGATTGATACATATGCTAATGCTGCTATTCAGGTGCTTGTTTGTCATCATTATTCAGGAGTCTTGTTGTTTTTCCAAATTTGGATCTCAATTATGTGTTTGTTGCAGATCACATGTTTTGTTGTATTGATCTTTGGGTTGATGATGACGAGCGTGAAATTGGTCCTTGTTGCTATAATATTGGATTGCTTGCATTATTTGGCGCTGTCTGATAATCAAGGTATTATTCATTTCTCATTTAGAAATCATGGATCCCAACAGCATATAGATATGTCAAGTATGGTTACTGTGATCTTGACATTATCGAGGTATGATTCATGTCTCATTTGTTTGCTTACTGTGATCTTGACATTTTCCAGGTGAGTTATTTTTGTTTGTTTTTGAAAATGATATGATGTTTCACATAACCATGCAGTCTTAAAAAGAGTGATAGAAGGACAAGAAGTGCTAAATTTTGCTGTATAATTATTTGCTTTTAAAGGTTACGTTTAATCTACAATTAGTTCTTAGCAATTGATACTTTTGACCTACTGGAAGAACTTTCATTTCACTAGATTGAACAAGAAGATAGCTTAGATTTGAGCTGAGATATTGTTCTTTGGGAAAATTGAAATGTCTGTTAGGTCAGTATGGCAGGCAGCTTACTGTTCCTAAAGAGATGCTCCTGATAGATCTTCTTCTTTATTGTTTGAAATGTTTCAGGTTTTTGGATAATTTTGATCCTGATTTACATAATGGTTGGCTAACATTCTTATGTTCTCTTTCAGGAGATGCACTATTTGCATTGAGGACTTCATTGCATGTTCCAAACAATCAGCTAACAGATTGGAATCAGAACCAAGTTAATCCTTGCACTTGGTCAAATGTCATTTGTGATACTAGCAACAATGTTGTCTCCGTGTAAGATAATCTTAAATTTCATTCGTATATCATTTGTGCATACCACATTATGTTATTATTTGCACTTTTTTTAACCTCTTCTGAAGGTGCGCTTATGGCTTCTCTCTCTCTCTCTCTCTCTCTCTCGCAGAACATTGTCTTCCATGAACTTTTCTGGAACCTTGTCCCCAAGAATAGGAGTTCTGAGGACTCTTTCAACACTGTACGTATGGATTATATTGGAGCAATCAGTATATAATTTGAGTTATAGTATATAATTCACTTGCTTCATTCATTTTCCTGAAGTGGTTATTTTCAGTTTCCAAGTTGTGAAAACTCTTATTTTGTTATGATGCTATGCCATCATTATGGCTTTAAATGATCTCTGTTTTTGTCTGCTGCATTTTGTCTATTTCGGAGGTGACTGCATATATTCCACAGGAGTCAGAACATGTTGGTGTAGCCTTGGAATTCTTTCAGAATTATGGGAATATGTGATCTTTAATGTGCCATGAAACTAGACTTTAGAAAATGTGGCGTGTTTGTTCCTCTGATGGATGCCAACATGTCTTATAAAGGTCTCTGATGCTCTCTTATCATTGCAACTTGAGCAATAAAACTGATGAATAGTTGTAAATTCTAGATTTCTTTCGCAACAACAGAATATGATTGAAATATAGTAATTAGAAAGAGGTATGCCTTAATTGCTAAGATCACTGACGAACAAATTAGATTGCTAATGGGGAGGAAAATATAAACTTTATCTGTTTTTATTATTTATGGGAGAGAAACCTTTTGAGACTCAGTTATGGCTTTGTATGAGAAAAGAATGACCAGAGGAGATGTGTGTCTGTGTGTATTTGCAACCAAGATGTTTTTGAATGTATTCCTAACATTTATAAGAGGCATTTGTATTGCAGCACATTAAAAGGAAATGGCATAACTGGTGAAATACCTGAAGAGCTTGGTAAACTTTCAAGCTTGACAAGCTTGGACTTGCAAAATAATCGCTTAGTTGGAAAAATACCACCTTCCCTTGGCAATCTTAAAAAGCTTCAGTTCTTGTAAGTGATTCCATCAATAAAAATTTTAGTTTTAATCTATATGGTTTTTCTTCACTTTTTTCATGATCTGGCAAAAAAAGTCTCGATTTGTGTTTGATCGTTGAACCAGGACATTGAGTCAAAACAATCTTAGTGGGACCATCCCTGATTCACTCACAGCTCTTTCAAGCTTGATCAGTATGTAAGTTATACCATCACTTAAAATTGACTTCTGCTCAAGTGTAAATAGATTTATCCTCTTATTACATATTTGAACCTATTTTTGCAGTCAGCTGGATTCGAATAATCTCAGTGGTCAAATTCCAGTGCATTTGTTCCAAATTCCAAAATACAAGTATGGACAACTGTTATTAGTATTATTTCAACAAATAAAAGTAGTCAGCATAGCATACTGTCAATATTTCCTCTAGATTATTTTCAATAAATTTCTTTGGATTTGTTCTTGCTATCTCACTCATTTAATACCGGCACTAAACTTCGATTTCGTTGGCTTTTATCAGTTTCACGGGAAACAACTTGAACTGTGGTAAAACTCTTCCACATTCTTGTGAATCTAGTAGCAATGATTCAGGTAGCATGGCTTGATGTTGGTAGTGCTTTTATAACGTGGAAGATGCTTTCTAGAGTAGAGCCATTAAATCTCTTAGGCTGTCTAGTTGCTGAGTGTTTCCTTATATTGACAGGGAGTTCAAAGAAGCCAAAGATTGGAATTATAGTTGGAATTGTTGGAGGACTTATAGTTCTTATTTCTGGAGGCTTACTATTTTTTCTGTGTAAGGGTAGACATAAAGGCTACAAGCGTGAAGTATTTGTAGATGTTGCAGGTTGGCGTTACTCTTCACTTTATTGATATGGATGGAAATGATTCACTTTTCTTTAGTTTTGCCCCCTTTTTTTTAATATATATTTTTAATATTGTTGTTCGCATATCTCGATGACTTGAAATTTTTTTTGATTGTCCTGGTGATGAACACTGTAGTTAATCTTTGCTACCTCAAATTGCCTAGATGTTTATAATATTTTGTAGTTCATATCATGACTGAGATCAAACACTTTTTTCCATTACGTCTTTGACATTAAATCATACATACAATGAATTATTGGAGCATGTTGTTCTGGTTTCCCTGCGCTCTTGTGAGTTATATTGTTTATCTTCGCTTGTTTAACATGCTAACAGTGCATGGAAGTTCGTCTTTGGGTTCAATTTGCAATTTGCTCAGTCCACAGACTGGAAAGAAATAGTGAGAAAGCATAATAGAGGAGAAAATGATCATGTTTGGATCATAAAGCAATTCTTTTTCTGACTTCTTTTACGTGATCCCTACCAAAAGGCTGAGTATTGCCCCAATAGTAAATTGGTTTTGCTTTTCTTCGTCATCTCAGTAGATCTTGACAATAATTCAATTTAAATCTAAGTCAGTAGATTTTATTGTTTTAGCCGGTGGTTAAAATGTGATTGTGAAAATTGTTAACTGCAGCTTATGTGATGATTACTGTGGAACATTGTAGAATCCAAATCACTGTGATCATATATTTGACCATGCAATAATCTCCTTAAAAATGTTAATTTGAGATTGTTATAAGTTACCCTTCATGACTTGGTTGATACATGGGTTATGAATACGTATAACGTGGTTCGTTAGAAAGTTTGTATTGGAAGCTTACTTTTGTATCATGATATCAGGTGAAGTTGACCGAAGAATTGCATTTGGTCAACTGAAAAGATATTCATGGAGGGAATTACAGTTGGCTACAGACAATTTCAGCGAAAAAAATGTCCTTGGACAGGGAGGTTTTGGAAAAGTTTATAGAGGAGTCCTTGCTGATGGCACAAAAGTTGCTGTGAAGCGATTAACTGATTTTGAGAGTCCTGGGGGAGATGCTGCTTTCCAGCGTGAAGTTGAAATGATAAGTGTAGCTGTCCACAGAAATCTATTACGACTGATTGGATTTTGCACAACACCTACTGAACGTCTCTTGGTGTATCCATATATGCAGAACTTGAGTGTAGCCTATCGCTTACGAGGTATTGTTCTCTAAATCATTGATATTTGTATAAGTTTTCAGTGCAAGTGGATCAATTAGTATTTTGTTTTCAAGATATTAACATTTGGTGTTTAGTCTTATTATGGCTGGAGTGTGATGTCTGTCCGTCCACTATTATTGTACTGTAAGTAAATGCATTGTCAATCACCCTATTGTCCAAGATATCTTGAGGCTAGAGGGTTGGAAGTAGTTGTTTGTAGCTTATGCAGAACCTTCTCTTCATTTTGGTTTGGTATTATAAAAAGGTTGATAAGATAATACTGGTGATAGAGAAAATTATGAAATTTGAATTAGTTATGATGCCTCTGCTAATTTATCTTTTGTTCTTACTATTAATATGTTTTGTTCAGAATATGCCATGGAGAACGCAAAAGCCCAATACCAGTATTAAAACTCTTTTTTTTTTTCTTGTAATATTTAATTTCAGTTTTCAACACTTTAAGTGGCTGTTGTGATGGTGCCTGACTAATTTATGCATTGTGTAGAAATTAAACCTGGAGAGCCTGTTTTGGACTGGGTTACAAGAAAACGAGTGGCATTAGGTGCAGCACGTGGCCTGGAATATCTTCATGAGCATTGCAATCCTAAGATCATACATCGGGATGTGAAGGCTGCAAATGTATTACTGGATGAAGATTTTGAAGCAGTTGTTGGTGACTTTGGATTGGCAAAATTGGTGGACGTGAGAAAGACTAATGTGACAACTCAAGTTCGTGGGACAATGGGCCACATAGCTCCTGAGTACTTGTCCACTGGGAAATCATCAGAAAGGACAGATGTTTTTGGTTATGGGATTATGCTTCTGGAGCTTGTAACAGGTCAAAGGGCAATTGACTTTTCACGTTTGGAAGAAGAAGATGATGTCCTATTGCTTGACCATGTAAGCTATATACGATGGTTCACCATCTTGCTTTGCATGCTTCACTCGTTTCTTCCTTTGTGCCTTCCAATGATTAACTAAAGAAATACATGAGTTAAAATGTTTGAACATTTAATATTTGGCGAGACACCTTTTTCGCTTCTTTGGCATGGACCCTTGACTACAGCTTGGGACTATTGGCCCTTTTGTATTTTAAGAGACCGATCTAATTAGCTATATTTTTCCTACCTTAAAAAAACCAATGAGTTCTTATTCCTTGCATCATACTGTGCTTATTTGTTTTTGAAGGTCAAGAAGCTAGAGAGAGAGAAAAGGTTGGATGCTATTGTAGATCGCAACCTTAATAAGAATTACAACATCCAAGAGGTGGAGACAATGATTCAAGTTGCACTGCTCTGCACACAAGCATCACCAGAGGACCGTCCAGCAATGTCAGAGGTGGTGCGGATGTTGGAAGGAGAGGGTCTAGCTGAGAGGTGGGAAGAGTGGCAGCATGTGGAAGTTACTCGTAGGCAAGAGTACGAGAGGCTGCAGAGAAGGTTTGACTGGGGGGAAGATTCTGTATACAACCAGGAAGCAATTGAATTATCTGGTGGAAGATGAGGTAACTATTTGGTTACATCATACTAGGTTAGCTTGATGTTTATCTTTCAGTTAACAAGCCTCGATATTTTTGTATATGATATGTTGTTTGTACCGGTTATTGTATTTAAATTTTGGTGGTTGAGCATTCTGAAGCAATCCTCAAATCAAAGCAAAGTCCCTACCTTCTTTTGTATCTTTTTTGAACCAGATTGAAACCCAGTCTATAGGAGAGTCTCATTGATACATATTTGAAACCAGATTGAGTATGCTTAGTCTGTTATCTTGCCTGCTGTTCTAGCTTTGTTTTATTTTTGTGGTGAATAATCAGCATAATGAAATATGTTTGCGGGATGTGCATTTGGACTGAACTGAGACACAACGTACGGACTTATTGAGTTAGAAATAGTGAGGAGCACCATCCCATTAACAATTGACACGATACTCTTAAATCATTGCGGTGAAAAGTTGGCCGTACGTCGACACTAACGTACCTCCCAATTGGTTCTTTACGAATTTTTATGATAATTAATCGATTATAACTTTCTAACAATTTTGATAGTGCTTCTATCAATACAATTCAGCCTGTACACACCAATTTATACATCTATAATTACATAATTCCGATCTCTACAAACTAGATCCATCATCATCATGATTATTATTATTATTATTAAATTTTGAATTATTTGTTCGTGAAATGATAAATTTCAAAATACTTCCAAACAACTATAAATTTCAACTTATCTCAAATTTTTATTCAAAAAATAAGGGAAAAAAAGGGAGTGGGTTAATGAAACTTGTTTTACCTTCTTTATAAAAGCAGGGGGTAAGTTGAATTTTACAATAAATTTGGAGATATTTTAAAAATTATCATTCGACGAGTGGTAAAAGAAATTAACCCTTATTATAGGGATGATGATATATCTACCCTTCAAATTGTGCCAGGCTATGCGTACTTTAAAAAAATTAATTATTAAAAATTCACTTAATTTCAAAAAAATTTCCAAATAAGAATAAATTTGAATAATTAACCAATTAAATTTTCACTATTATGATTACTAAGTCATAGTTAAACTAAGAAAAAACCAATCTAAATTATTTATAACATGATAGATCACGAAATTTTTGGCTATGAAACTTATGTTATTTATATCATGAAATTTATTGGCACTAAGAAAGATCTAATTGATTAGCTGATTAAACTTTTTTTCCTATTTTAAGTTTTAAAAAGTAATGTGAATTTTTTTAAGCAATTCTTTAAAATTAAATGGGATGGACTTCCACAAATTACAGGGTGGAAATATCGTACCCTTACTGTAAAGCATAATTCTAGTTCCTGTAAGCCATAAACTAGCCGTCTTAAAGAGACAACGTTTCTTACTCTTTCAAAATAATCTTGTCCTCAAGATTGGAATTCTAGCCACCCTCCCTTAATTAGGAATTAAATTTGTAGAAACAAACAGATGAACAAATAAAGAAAAAATTGGGAAGAGAATTAACAATGTTTATCTATTTTTTGTTATAAATAACAAGAAAAATAACACTAAATTACAAGAATTAAAGAGTTTCGAAAAGTACTGTAAAACATGATTCTTCATTGACCCACTTATTGATAGGAAGGCCGAGCTGCTGCTGCTTCTATAATTACGCACGCATGACAACAAGAATTCAAATGTGGTGATGTCAACAACAACTTTCTATTATAACTTAGGTTAATTTAGGCCATGATGTAAGCTTGATAAATAGCCAGCATGTATCCTTCATCATTAATTATAAGTCATAAGATTCTGCAGTTACATTACTTAAAGGTACGTGGCAACACGGCATGCATTAATTCAACTCTGGCATGCTTAATGCTTTGAAAATCAGAATAACCTATCTTTCTGTGCAAGAACCTCCCTTGAGTAGAAGCTACTTATAAAGTCCATGACGCACTTGGAGGGAGCTTTCCAATAATATGCCGTGTGGATAATTATCTGAAGACTGAGGACAAGTTCTCCTCGGAGTCGGGCTTCAAAATTATTATTCTATTTAGCTTTGTCCCAATCGTATAAATGGTTGACCTAGTTTGGGCCACTTACTAACACGTTGGGTCAGGTAAATTAAGGTACGTACAATAAATTGATCTAAATACAACTCCTGAATTGAATTAATGAATTCTTCTGCAAGTGGCGAGCAAAATCTTGTTCTTGTTATATTAAGCATATTATCATGCAATGCATGTATGCACCTCCATCGTGACCAAAATCTTTCAAATGTTATGTTGACTGTGTGTGAGAGTGAGACGAACCTTAATTGTATGGCATATGTACGTAATTATTTAGGTTGAACTGATAGTAAGAAAAATTAAACTAGCAATTGATGTATGAGGACTCGACTAATTTTGCGTTTGTCTCAATATTTTGTTTTTTGACATAAAAATATGTATCTCATTGCACGACAGCAAAATTACTATAAACGCTCTAAAAATGGTTATCATGCAATGCAATATATCCTTGCCAAACATTTACATTAAAACAAATTTATGAACAAAAAAAAAAAAATTAGTGCTCAACAAAACAAAATCCAAGACACATTAAAACAAACGTGGTAGCTAGCTAGCTTAATGTGGATGTGGCATGTTTTGTTGGCTTGTTGAATGTGTACATATATTTAAGTAACCCCAAACAAATAGAATTTAGATTTATTTTGTAATTTTGTATTTTTTAATTTAAACCTAAAAGTTTGGAGTTATTTGTGCAATTTAAGTAAACTTATTAAACTAAAAACATCTAACAAATGAACAGGTAACAATACATATTATGGACAAAACTTAGATATTTTGTGATAGATTGTCTGATGATATAGCGATGGGGTTGATGATTTTTTGGAGTTTGCCATTCTTAATTCTGAAAATAGAATGTCAATTAGATGTCCTTGTACCACTTGTTGTAATATGGAGTTTTTGAGTCCTCAACAAGTGAGGCTACATCTATTTAAAAAATGTTTTCTAGAAAACTATTTAGTTTGAATTGGCACGGTGAGGTGGATTGGAAACCTACCTCTGTAAAATGCCAAGACCAACCACAAAATCAACGTTTTAAATGTCCGGATTATAGTTATGTAGGTGACATGGTTCATGATGCTTTTGAGCATTGTGATAAAGATCCTAGTTCTTTTAAGAATGTGCTTGAAGATGCTGAAAAGCCCCTATATCCCGGTTTAAAGCATTCAAAGTTATCGAGTCTAATGAAACTGTACAATATAAAAGGACTTTATGGCTGGTCTGATAGTGGGTTTTCAGTTTTATGGAAGTGCTTAATAAGATATTGCCAAATGATAATAGTTTGCCTAATTCCACGTATGAGGCTAGAAAAATAATGAAGCTATTAGGCTTAGATTAAGAGAAAATACATGCCTTTATGGTTGCCAATCGAGCACTCCCCTACATTTGCTGATTGGCAGGAACAAAAGGTTAGATTAACTTCATTACATCTAATAAAAGTATCAAAGTAAAGGCACACAAACTTTTCTCGTTCAACTAATTATTGCGATTTTATTAATTGAATAATAGGTAACAACTGATAAAGCAAATAATATAGCGGTTGACGAAAAAATATGGTGGCTGACAAACAAACCTCGCTCAAGCGCGGTTACATATGATGGTTATTGTATTAATGGGTTTAATTTTGCTACGAGAGATCGAGATAGCAACCGCATAGCACAAAACAATGGTGTTTATGTGGTTGCTAACAATTTACAAATTTCAAGTTCGAAAGACAAAAATCCTCATTCTGGGGATATGCCTCTTTATGGGGTTGTTAGTGAAATTTGGCAGCTTGATTATCTGGGGGTTAAGAACGTACTTTTCAAGTGTGATTGGGTAGATGATAGAAGGGTTAATATTGATGAGTTAGGGTTCACTGTAGTCAATTTAGATCAAATAGGCTACAAATCTGACTGTTTCATTCTAGCTGGTCATGCAAAGCAAGTGTTTATGTGAAAGATCAGTTAGATAATCATAAATCAGTTGTTTGTTCATTGAGATTAAAATGTAATTATTCAAATAAGGCCTTGTGTGATGGCATCGATGAGTATGCACCATTATCCAACAATTTTCTAGAATGTAAGTTAGGTTTGGGTGATGAGGAGTTTGTGTAAGATTAGTTGTTGATGTTTTTCTTGTACATATTGGTGCAGAAAATGAATAATCCAACTACTATGCCTTATTACCACTACTTCCCGTAAGTCACCAACTAATTTCTTTTTTATTATTTTATTATTATATTGGGATATTAGATTGGTATCTGGTGCCTCATCCACTTTTATGTATTTGCAGGTTTGTTGGAGACATGACAGAAAAAAAGGAGCCAACATATGATCCAGATCTAAAAGGAAGACCAAGATGAAACCTTGCAAAGAAGAAAGACCTGCAGAGAGGAGTTAGTGACCAGATTGAGGTTATGTACAATTCCTATGGAGTTTCAGTTGGAAAAAAGAGAAATGATCTGAGGAACTACATTAGGGTGATTGTACGGGAAAGAGTTCCAATTGTATATGATGATTAGAGGAAAGTGCCACTAGACATCAAGGAGATGTTATGGACTCATTTTTAGGAAAAGTTTAAATTGAGTCTTAAGGCGAAAACCCAAGTGTTCAAGTGGATGGGAATTGCATTAAGGGGCTTTAGATATAAGTTGGCCAATGAATATATACTGCTCAATGCAAACAACTTGAGTTCACTGAAAAATCCCAGTGTTGAGTGTTAGAAGTAATATTGAGTAAAGCAAATAATATATTATAAATTATCAGCTTCTTAGACAGCTTTGGTAACAGTTGTTTGCTATGGTGATACAATTTATTTGCATGTTCTTCAGTTTTGATGTTAATCATAACAAACGTAAAAATATATGTTTTTATTGTGTTGTTTTATTTTAGGACAGATTCTAAAATATATGAATACATATTGTTGCTTTATTTTTTTAAGTTCAAGGGTTGTGACAAGTACAGTATGGACGATCTTTCGCAACTTCGCAATCAGTGGGCTATGTATGTTGCAAAGTTACTTGTAGCATACAATAATGAGGTAAGTTATATTTTTTCTTGTAAATATCAAAGAATTAATTTTTGTAGCATAGTAGCTAATTGATTCTATATACTGCAATTATAGGTGGGAAAGGTGAAAGAAACAGCAAAGGTCAAAGAGTAGATGTACTGATTGTTTCCTGCAAACTGTCATTATGTGTTCATGTAAATATTTGACATGTTTTCAAATAATATTTAGATATTGTATTACTATTTTATTTGATACCTATTTAAATGTTAGTAGGAATGTTATATACTTATATTTATTTATTCAAATTCGTACTTTAGTTTAATTTGAATAGATTTTCTTTAAATACCATTATTTGATTGGCAAAACTAAAAGAATAATGAAAATAATAAAGTAATAACAATGATGTCAGCATCTTTTCTTTGAAGCCATTGACATTAAAAAATATTTCAACGTCATAATATTAGTGATGTTATAGTATTACAAATTACTGACACTAAAGTATTAGTATCCGTTCATTTTATCATGTCATCTCCCAGTGTAAAACAAAGTATTAACGTGTAATAATTGTTAGTAAATACTATCACTATAGTGTCATAATATTTGTTATACTATGGTGAAAGTAACTTTTAACAAGCGATCATTATCAATAATTACTAATATCATAGTGTCATAAATCTGGTAATACTATAGTAATAATAATCACTGACACCATTTACAAGTGTCACTATTTTTCTGACTCCTAAATTACTAACACAATTAACAAGTGTTAATGAAAGTAATTTCTGACACTATTCTAAATTCAGTAAAGACCATTTTTCTAGTAGGAGTAGCTGCTCCAAACACATGTTTAAGGTACATTTGAAATTGAGTTTGGATAGCTGTAGCTTAAAAGTTATATCACTAAAGTGTTTGGTAAATATTAATTGTTGTAACTTGAAATGTATGTTGATATGATTTTTTACTCGTATAATAAAAAATTATTACTAATTGCGGTAACTTGGAAGGTATGTTGATATGATTTTTCACTTGTATAATAAACAATCTATTATATCTTTAATAATTTTATCAAAATTATTATTTAAAATTTACATTTACTATATATTACTAACTTTTGTTAATAGTTATATTTTTTTTTCCACAGCAATTGTAGCTTAAAAGCTACAACACTTCAATTTCAAACGCACCCTTAGTCACTCAAGTAAAAAATATATTTTTTGATAACAAATTTTATGATTATTATTTTAAAACCCATTATTAGATATTCCACAAACTTTACATTCAATTTCTTCACATGCACAAGCACACTACTATTATCGAACTTAATCATTATCCTTTTCATATTTTACCATTATCAAACTTATGATTTTCTTTTCTTTTCTTTTCTTTTTCCTCATGCTGCCGATGCAATTACTTACACAAAGTTCATGAATTGATCGCTTAAAAAAAATCATACGTTTAATTATAAGGTAAACTAAATAAATAAATAAATATATATAATAAGAGTGAAAATACAACCACAAACTCATGTAAAAGTTTATTTTTGTATAAACTAATTTGATATTAATTCATTGGTTGAATGGAAATACAAAATAATAAAAACAATTCATGTGGACTAAAAAATATTTGATTCAACCAATATAATCATGCCACATCTATTAAGAGTTTGTGACTATATTATCACTCATAAAATAATTTAATCGGTTGTCTCAATTAGCATAATGGCAAAGAATGCGGTCTGAAAATTGATTCAAGAGAAAGAATCATATTAACCAATGACCAAACACCACTACCATATTCATGCATGTTGCAGATTAATTAAAAGCCATTAATCCTATCAATTCTAGCTAATTATTTAATGTGATGCATGGTAAATCCCTAAATTGATGACTGATTATTTTTTTGTTGTTGATAATCTTAATTAAATTTCTCTTAAGGGTATGTTTATTCTTCAGTATAAATAAGATCTACAAATAAAGTTTAAGAGTATTCCAATGCTAGTAAAGTACCATGCATCCCAATATCTTGTTTTTTGATATAGAAATACGTATGTCATTGAACCACAGGAAAATTACTATAAACCGGATAAAAAAATGTTTATAATGCAATACAATATATCCATGCCAAACATTTACATTAAAAGAAATTAATGAGAACGTTAAAAAAAAAAAAACAAATTAGTACTCAACAAAACAAAATCCAAGAAACATTAAAACAAACGTGGTAGCTAGCTTAATCCCCAAAGCTGAATCAGATTGTGGTGAGTGCGGCTACTGATTTGAATAATGGGTATCCATCCTTACAATAATCAACAGTTTAATAATGGCTTTCACCAACATGATTACCCCCATGGCCGTTTCATTTTCTACCCTCATTGATCTTCCATCACTGGGTGTTTTGTCACAATCTATAGCAACGGCGCCAACAGTGTCATTATCTTGAGAAAAATGGCTTGCCACGCTCAAACAATCTTCTTTTTCTTCTTCATTGGCGAGCAAATGTGGCGGCGGCTCCAATTCAATATCCTCCCGCTCCCACTCTTCTACGTCCATGCCCCATTCATGATAATCAGCTCCTGCCATTTCAATAGATATTTCTTTCAGAACTTACTATACTTGACTGTGATGATTTTTTTGATATATATATATATAGCAACAATAATTCAGCGCGTGCAAGTATATCTACATGCATGCATGTACAGAAAAAAAAGGTATCTTTTAATGGATCGAGAAAAGTAGAATATGACTCAAACGTAAACAATCACGGGTAACATGTAGACAAATTGCTACTTTTATATTTGATTTATCTTTTTAATTATTAAGTTTTGAAGAAGACACGTATACATATATTACTTGTATATGTATGCGCATGGATGATACATTTAAGAGAAAGTTAAAGATTTTTTTGAATCGATCCTACGAAAAGTACAAGCGTATATGAATCCCGTGATAATTGAATTGACCAAACAAATACTGTTTCAGCTTAGTTTAAAAAAAAAAAACCAGAACAAACAACAAGGATTTAAATTTTAAATGACTCAAGCCATGACGAAAGCTTTATTGGCTCACGCCAAGTCGTCCACAACACTCATTCACTATAGTACAGTAGACGTCTATTACTCCTTCCAAATTTTTATTGTCATTCAGTCAAGGACTTTAATCAAACAAATTTAATTAAATTTTGAATTTTGAAGGATTTTACTTTCTGCTTTTTTAGTTTGTTTCGATGAACAATAAGGACTTACCAGTCGTTCAAGTGAAAATGGCTTACTTTTCCTTGAACACGTTTTTTTTTTAATTATTTAAAAAAATTGAAACAATATAATAATCGAAACTGTGTTTTCCAATTTCAAATGGTAGCCTCTTTCGATAGGTGCGGCAATGCTTCGTAATAAAGTGGCGTGTCAGATCAAAATTTGTGTATCCAAACCAAGCTCATTAGCATATTAGATATTTTAGTAGTATTTATGTTTAATGTTAAATGTCCGTTTAGACTAAGTATTTTGCAAAATAGTTTAAAGTTATTCCGATCATTAGCTATGGCATGTATAGTTAAAACTTTTTTTATATTGGATTTTACAATAACACCTTAGAAATTAGAATGCTGAGTGATGTAAGGCGTGGGACCAAGCAATTGATATAGCCTTGAAATAATCAATGAGACCAGAAAAAAGAAGTTAAATTTACTAAATTAACCCTAAAAATAATAATATAGATGAAATTTAGAATTTAGGGAATTTTTCTTTAAAAAAAATTATCAAATAAGTTCTTATTTGAGTCATATCTTGTCTTGAGTTTTTTTATTTTTTATTTATTTTGAGTTTACTTAGTGCAGTCAGTTTGCTCAATTATAAATAGAATTTTTTTACGTCGAATGTTTAATATCTTTCTCAACAGAAGTTTTACTTCCCATGCACGAAGATTATTTGAAGTCTTATGTTTCATTATGTTTTATGTTTTCCGCTATGCATGATTTTTTAATATTTATTACGCGTCAATATATCATATGCAGGATTGTTTATACACTCAAATACAAGGCTCTGTATAGATTAATCGGAAAACAAAATAATTTCAGGATTTTAAGAATATTAATTACTTGCACATATACGATTAATTGAGAAAGGTAAAAATGGGCGCGGGCAAGGGACAAAGGCGATAGTGAGCTTCTTCGGCCTGATTTCAGTAGCAGCTGGCAAGCAAAATTGGAACCCCACAAATTAAAAATAGCTGATTATATCATACATCTAGTTTGCCTATTGAACCGGATGGAAGCAACCAAATTCTGATAAATTAACCGACCTAACTAACCCAAATAGTTCATTTTATTTCATAGGACCTCACTTTGTTAGCTGTAACGTACAACCACCTAATAGTTAGGTATGATAAGAGTTTATTGTACTGTGTAATAATGTAGCCGACTGTTCTTATCATTTTACCCATAATAGTCTTTTGAAATTGAGAATATGAATACTTGTAATTGTTTAATTAATTGAACAATTTTTTGATCATAATTAATTGAAAAATTAAATTTAAGATTATAAAAAAAGAAATTGTGATAATTTGTAATTAATTTTAAAATGTTTTCAGAATTTATTAAAAAATTAAATATATATTCATAATTTTAATTTAACCTCAACTTATTATTCTCCAAAAGATAGTGTGTGTAATTAAAATTTTCAATTAATTTTAAAAATTTCAGAATTAATTACAAAATTATGACAATTCCCTTACTTTTTCTAATAATTTTACATTTAATTTTCAGTTGATTATGATTTAAAATTATTCAATGAATTAAATAATTAAGCATTTTCATATTCTCGACATCAAACAACGACCATGGGTAAAATAATAAGATAAAAAAAAGTACTTGACACTTAGGACAATTTGGATGTATTTTAAAATATCATAGGGTTTCGATGAGTTTAGTCAAATAATAGGAGGATTTCACTTTTTTTTTCCCCTCATTAGTAGTATTTGGTATTTTAAATAATACTTTTAACAAAAATATTAAAACTATTAAAGTTTTTTCATTGTAAAAGTGTGAAATAGAATCAACTTAGGGCCGATTTAGTAATGTTGTAGGTTTTAAAATAATTACTATTAGTTGTATTGTAGAAATAGTGAGTTGTGAAGAGAATCAGTTAAATGTTCAGTAAAATTTATTTTTGAAAGTGTTGTAAGTTTTAAAAGCAGTTGTATGAGTTTAGTAAATTTTAATATTAAACTACTGTAAGAATGTAAATAATTGAATTAGACATAATACTGAATAAAAATTATTTAAATATTTATCAACATATATAGAAAATATTTTTATTTTATACATATAATAATTGATAGCTAAAATTATTTTTTATATTATTAATTTTATTTTTTTATTTGGCCATCTCAAAAGTAGATTTTCAAAATCTACTTCTTCCTTTCTTTTCAAAATTTATTGTTTGATGGGGTGATTTTGACAAAAGTAATTATTAAAAAAATTTGCTAAACACCAAAATTAACTTTTAAATTTTGAAAATTATTTTTGAGCCTCCCAAAAGCAATAATGAGTTTGTTTACTTCTTGAATTGGGGAACGAAAATGAGGAACGAGAATCGTTGATAATGCTTACTTACCAAACAAATGAGAATGGGCAATTAATTGACATTTTTACTCCTTAAAGAAAATGAAAATTTTTCCTATTTAAATATTAAATAATAATATTAAACATTATCATTCTAATTATAATTTCAGTAATAAATAAGATCTTTCTACTAAATATATACGTATTATTCAAAGAATGTTGCTATTTATTATCAATTTATAATTAAAAAAGTTATCCTACTTAATTGGCAGAAGCTTAATTTGAGGATTTTTTTTTTTATTTTTTGGAAGGTACTAGCAGTACTTCTACTAAATCCACACGTTTATACATGACTTTGGTTTGTATTTTTATTGCATCCAAGAAAGCCAAGAGTCTGGTGCAAGCATTGACAGTCGTAAATAATTTATCAACAAAACCGGCCGAGGGGCTTTGGCATTATTTGGCATCACAAATTGGTCACCGGCCGAGGGGCTTTGGCATTATTTGGCATGACAAATTGGTCGGTTTGCTTATTGTCAAGGTAATACAAATGTGTCCTCGCATTTGGGGCACCGTTCAAGGCACATTTTCAACAACAGATCTAACAAAAACGTGATAAAAAAGGGTTTATTTTATTTAATAATATTTTCACCAATCCAAAAAAAAAGGTTTATTAAACTGTGTAATAATATTGCCGATTATCTTGCATTATATTAATACTTGTAATTAAAACCATCTTGGGTTCTGTAGAATCGTTGATTCGAAGGTTATTAAATTGGATTTCAAGATTAACCGGCTGCTTACTTTAAGGATGAGGTAACATATATAGTCTTGAGGAAGTTAAAGTCTTTACGCAAATTATAAGAATCCTCGTATCTAAAGCGGGCAGCCTGTCACGGGACGAGAGGTTTCGAGCCCGTGCAGCACTCCCGCATCTCATACTACGAGAGTAAGCCTGATGGAAGTGGCACAATATCGACTGGTTTTGCCCTGCCTTAGGCTCGTCAGGAGAACGGCTCCAGTTCCCAACCAGTGTGTGTAAGGTTTCGCCTAGACCCCTCTTTAAGGTTAAGTCCTCGACTAGCGACAAACTCCCCAAATTCAATCGGGTCGGTCTACCTGAACTCCAAAGAGTCTAGGGCCATTGTATTCCCCACACGCACGCCTCTGAAGCACGTCTCCAACAATCAGCACAACCATCATCGATACTAGCGTACAAGCACATATCTTGGGTGTCACGATTGTGGTCCATGACATTCTCCCACCGCCATGACCATGCATGTCCTCGTGCATGAAGAGTATGCCTCGCAAATGTGCACTTCCTCGCGAAAACGTGAAGATCGGCTTGCCAATCTCACCCATGAACTCCCTGCCTACTCGTCCTCAATCTGGGGAGAGGACTCGCGTGCAGACACTGTCCTACTTAGTGCGAATGCTTGGGGATGTGAGAACCCGCCTGTTTGTCTCGCTTGTCGACCCTTAGGCACAAAAGGGTGGGGACCTGCGTGGTGCGGAATTGGAGCGCTTGGCGAGCTCGCAACGAGGGCTTCGAGAGATGACAAGCACGGCTCTGATACCATTTATCACGAGACGAGAGGTTTCGAGCCCGTGCAGCCCTCCCGCATCCCATACTACGAGAGTAAGCCTAATGGAAGTGGCACAATATCGACTGGTTTCGCCCTGCCTTGGGCTCGTCAGGAGAACGGCTCCAGTTCCTAACCAGTGTGTGTAGGGTTTCGCTTAGACCCCTCTTTAAGGTTAAGTCCTCGACTAGCGACAAACTCCCCAAATTCAACCGGGTCGGTCTGCCTGAACTCCAAAGAGTTTAGGGCCATTGTATTCCCCACACGCACGCCTCTGAAGCACGTCTCCAACAATCAGCACAACCATCATCGATACTAGCGTACAAGCGCATATCTTGGGTGTCACAATTGCGGTCCGTGACAAGCCGCTCTGTCAACTAAACTGAAGCCACTCGATCAACTTCCCCAAACATCCAACGGTCACAACACTCAACGACAAAATAAAGTGTGCCTTCCACTGGTTCGAAGGCAGCTGGATCCATAATTAAATACATAGAACTAATTCACATGTTTTTTTTTTCAAAAAACGTGGTTTGAATTTACGGGTTTGGCTACTATGCCGAGGGCATAGTAGCCGGCACCATTCCGGGCTCTCAAAAAGAGAGCCTGGGTGTCTTTGGCAGCCAAAGACTTAGTGCAGCCGGTTATCAAACCAGTTGCACCATATTTTTTTTTAAAAAATAAAAAAATACAATAAAAAAATAAAAAAATAAAAAAATAAAAAAGTCAAAATAATTATTTATAATATAATTAATAGCAAAAGATAAATAAATAAATTAAATAATATAATACAAACCCTACAATACAATAATATAATGAAATAAAATGGCAAAAATTAAAGGAAATTGAAAATGAAAAAAGTAGTATTTCAAGTTTAACGTCAGTTGTTGCATGTCCGACGTCTTGATTGCATGTTTGACGTAAAATGTTGCATGTGTTGAATAAAGCCAAAATAAAGAATATTATGGAGCATTCTCGTTTGTTTTATGTTTGACGTTAAAGTTGCGAACTTTACGTGATAAGTCGCATATTTTGCGTGAAGTGTTGCAAGTATCTTATTTAACGTCTGTTGTTGCATGTCCAATGTAACAGTTGCATGTTTAACGTAAGTTGTTGCATGTGTTGAATAAAGCCAAAATAAAAAATATTTCGGAACTTCTGGTATGCTAGTTTGTCAAATCCGGATTGCCTCTTATGGTCAGAAGGTTGCTGCACTACAATCGGATTGCAGTTTGTAAGTATCCGATTAGGTGCTTTCAATTCGGATACATTCTGTCCAAAATCGGCTTTTTAGATTTGTACATCCGGTTAGCCGCTTCCTAGAGTGAAATATTATCCAATTTTACAGTTTGACCCCAAAACATTATAAAAATATATTATGGCCCAAAATGTTATGAATGTTTATAAATATATCCAGTTTTATAATTTATAAATTATGCTTTATTAGTTTCAAAACTTGTTGTAATTATAGAATGACCCAAATTATTTAAAATAGTTTTAAATTAGTCCAAATCTGAATATTTATAACACTTTTTATAACACATGTTGAATAATCCGGATGCCCTTCATCATCAAAAAGAATAAAAGAATAAGATCTCCCCCTATCAATCATCACAATACAATCACATTAGTCCAAAAATATCCATAAGTAAAAGGAAATTCATATAATCCATAATCATCTATAATAAAAGATATCCACAAATACATAATCATTCAAAACAAATACATAGTCATCCAAAACAAATACATAATCCAAATACAACCATAGGAGACTACTGAGGTGGTGAGGATGGAGGTGGATACGGATAAACCATGCCGAAGTGCTCAAAGAAAAGACGCTGTCCATGAATGAGCTGCTGCAGCTGCTGCTGAAACTCAGTTTGCTGCACCGAGAGTGTCCGCACCTCATCCGTAAGCTGGTGAAGAGTAACCTCCGCAGAGGGAGGAGGCTGGGGAGGTGAGGATGCGGATGCAGAGACACCAAGAGCTGGAGCAATCGCAGAATGATCTCGACGTCTACGCTGGCCTCGAAATGAGAGTGAGAAAATGGGTAGCTGATCGGCTGGAACCACAGCATTAAGTGGCCGTTCATCACTTGGAGCCAAAAAAGTAAACTTGTTGTCAGTGTATTTATCCCAAGTGCCATTCTTCCACTAAAAGCTTAAGCTGAGAATAGCATCTTCCCTGATACCCTTAGACGGTCTACACGATGGTTCTTTAATAGGTACTTTATAAAATTTCAAGATTCAGGTAATAAAGTTACTATAAGGAAGGGAGCAGGTAATCAACTCAAGTATGCTGAGCATGTTTCGGACAATGGTATATCATAAGTCTACTGGACGACATCTAACAATACAGTCAAGCAAAGTGACATCCATATGAGAGACCTCATCCAAATGCCCGGATCTAGGAAGGACAATACTCTGAATAAAACGGAGTAAAATCCGGGTTTGAAGACAAAGACATTGGGTGTGAAAATGGACAGTACAATCTTCATCGGAAAGGTCGACACGATGACATATATTCTTAACAGCATCTATATACACATAGTCATCAATATCAGGAGCTTTCCTAGGAGAAAAAATTTTTAGGCCATCATCGGACGATTCTAGGATGGAGTTCAAATCCGAATCATCAAATTCAATCAAAACTACTCCAACTGTAGTGATTACTCGATTCTCTTTCTCCGCGGAACAATTCATATTTGAGTAAAATACTTTCACCAAGTCGGGATATACACTTTTCTCAACAACAAGGGCATTAAGCCAGCCAACATCTTCCAACAATTGAAATAAGGTAGTATTGCTAATACTAACATGTTTTAAACTTTCAGGTAAAATAAAAAAGGCTGGAGTACCTCACGAGTCATGAATTGTTGGTGAAAACGTTTGGCAAGATGTTTCTGACTCTGAAAATGTGTGGACTCGAAATGGGATTCATTGGTGGTGCCCCTTGCTTCCCGTGGCCGGTCGGTTTGTTGAACTGGGTCCGTCGATATTCTTTGAACCAGCTGTGAGGTTAACATTAGATTTTGATTGATTTGGAGTAAAAAATGATGAAGATAATGAAGATGATGAGGATTGAAAGTGGTTTGGTGAAGCAAATTGATCAAAAAACGGCTTGAGGACAAGAAATTTAGAGAGAGAAAATGTGAGGTTAAACCCTAGGTTGCGATTCAGATTTAAGGATTAAGATGTTAAACTCGAGTTTTGAGAGTGATTTTAGGCTTAAGAACACATGGGGAGTAGGATTAATGGCTTGATTTGCATTAAAACGGATTTGAAATGGTGGATTTTGGAGTGAAAAGTGAGAGAGAAGAAGCAGTTTTTAGAGAGAACGGGAACCAGATTGCTGAAAGAGGAAGAAGAATGAACAATATTTATGTTATGCGAAACCGGCTTACCGGTGGTCACTAACCGGCTAGCCGGTTAGTGACCAGAAGCAAATCAAACGCAAACCGGGTTGCCGGATGAGTATAACCGGAAATCCAATTTTGGTCCAGCAAGGTCTTCAAGCAAATTTGGTGTTCCGGATATCAAGAACCGGCTTTCCGGTTGGATTCAGTAGGTAGCAAGTGATAATCGGCTTACCGATTGTCCTGAACCGGTTGGCCGAATGAGTCCAGAAAGAACTTTGAAGGAGATTCTTCGTCTCCCTCGAAACAGGATAACCGGATTGTGTAATCCGATTAGCCAGTTTCTCCTTCAAAGAACAAGTCCAACGAATTCGGCTAACCGGATTGTGTAATCCGGTTAGTCGGATTCGTTACATTAAGCAAGTCCAACGAATCCGGCTAACCAGATTGTGTAATCTGGTTAGCCGGATTCATTGGACTAGTTTACTGTCCACAACCGGCTAACCGAATTGTTCAATCCGGTTAGCCGGTATCTCCTTCAAAGAACAAGTCCAACGAATCCGACTAACCGGATTGTGTAATCCGGTTAAGTGGTTGTGGACAGTAAGCAAGTCCAAAATTTCCGGCTAATCGGATTACACAATCCGGTTAGCCGGATTCGTTGGACTTGAACTTTGAAGGAGATACCGGCTAACCGGATTGAACAATCCAGTTAGCCGGTTGTGGACAATAAGCTAGTGCAACGAATCCGGCTAACCAAATTACACAATCCGGTTAGCCAGATTCGTTGGACTTGAACTTTGAAGGAGATACCAGCTAACTGGATTGAATAATCCGGTTAGCCGATTGTGGACAGTAAGCTAGTCCAACGAATCCGATTAATCGGATTACACAATCCGGTTTTCTGGTTGTTAAACAGTGCCATTAAAATCGAATCCGGTCAGCTAGTTTGTATAACCGGTTAGCCGAGTGGTAAGTTAGGTTTGCAATAAATATGTTCCAACAAAACTTACATTCCCTCCATTAATGAAGGATTAGCGTAAGGGTCGTTTACAATACTTATTCACAAAAAATACTGTAACTGCAAAACATACTCCCAAATGTTACGTTCTAAAATCTCGTTGAACATCTCTGGTGCGTAGTTTCTAACTTTTCATAAGTGAATTTTCTCTCCAACAAAGGTATGTGCTGTAATTTACATAGTAGATTTGTGCTCCTATATATGGTTTCATATATTAGTATATTTTAATTTTTACGAGTTAAAAGACAATGAATTGTGTAATTAACAAAGTTTTGGTTGAACAGCGGTTAAATATGAGTTGCCTATACAGTTCCAGCAACCTAGCAATATCCATTGCTCCAGAGGTTGGTTTAGAGGCGTCGGACGTACTTGGCAAACATTTCGACTCAGTAGAGGATGCACAATTGTGGTATAACAATTATGCCCGAATGAGTGGTTTTGGTGTTAGGAAAGATGATATGCGTCGCGGAAAAAAGTCTGGGCGAATCACAATTCGACGATGGGTTTGTCATTTCGAAGGGGTATGAGATGAAAGACAATCTGAAAACTGCAGTAGGGTGCGAGAACCACGACCTCTAACACGAACCGAGTGTCGGGCCTCATTTCGAGTGAATTACGATAAATCAGTTGGTAAATACATTGTCAAAGAATTTATGCCTAAGCACAACCATTATTTGGCTTCTAATGATGAAGTTCATCTCATTCGTTCACATCGAAAGGTTACTGATACAGAACTTGCGCAAGTAAAGGCATTAAGGCATGTTGGTGTGAAGACTTGCCAATTCATGGATTACATGGCTGATCAGATAGAGGGGCTTTAAAACTTAAGGTTCACATGCAAAGACATGCAAAACATGCTAGATGCTTTCACTCGTGCCGAGGTTGGAGATTCTGACTCAGACACAACTATAGTATACTTTGCGGTAAAATCTGAACGTGACCCTAGGCTTTGCTTTGAGTACACACTAGATGATAAAAATCGACTAAGAAATTTGTTTTGGGCTGATTGTGTAGCTCGTTATGACTATCAATGTTTTGGTAATGTGTTGGCATTCGATGCAACGTATAAGACTAATGCATATCATAAACTCCTCGTAACACTAGTCGGAACAAACCATCACTTTAGAACAACAATCTTTAGTTTTACTTTGCTCGCAGATGAGACAATTGACTCATACACGTGGCTGTTGCAAACTTTCCTATCGACTATGGGCAACAAAAAGTTCGTGTCTGTAATTACTGATGGTGACAAGGCAATATTGAAGGTAATAAAGACAGTGTTTATCGGGTGCATCCATCGTCTTTGTTGTTGGCATCTCGAGCGCGATGCGCAGGCAAATTTGAAGAAACAAAAATTTTACGAGAAAATTTCGTGATTTGATGTTGACACCTATGATGGTAGATAAATTTGAAACCCAATGGTTAGCTGTAGTTGCTGAATTCGCAGTTGAACATCATGCATAGGTACAGAAAATGTATTCGAAGCGGTACAACTGCGCAGAAGCTTATCTGAGGGGAACATTATTTGCTGGTATGTGAAGCACTCAACGATGTGAAATTATGAATGCATATCTTAGTTGATTTGTCCAACATAAACTAAAATTGTATGAGTTTGTGCGACAAATCAATCGTGCTCTCCGCAATATTCGTACCACAGAAACAGTAGATGAGTTCAAAACGAAATACAGTACTCCTGTCTTAACAACGCACTTACAAAGCCTGGAGAAATATGCTGCACAATTATTCCCATTGAGAGTTTTTTTGAAGGTTAGAGATGAGATGCTGCGAGAAAGAGCGGTCTTCGAAGTAAAAACTGTCAAAGCTGTTAAAGTTGCATTATATACAGTGATAGAATTTGGGACACCTACAACATATTGGAATGTCATCCACAATCTATAAGAAAACCACATACAGTGTTTTTGTCAAATAATGGAGTCTATTGAGCTTCCTTGTAGGCATATGTTTCATGTCTTGTAAGTAGAACAAATTCAAAAGATTCCTGACAATATGGTTTTTCGTAGATGGACAAAAAAACCAAGGAGCACAATACTTGCAGGACCACAAAATCAGAAGTTGACACCGATGTTTCAGAGGTGGCTAGATTTAGTGCAGTGTCCACAACCTGTAATAAAATGCATTAGAATGCAGCAAAAAACATTGAAGCATATGAAAATGTGTCGGTAGAAATCAATCGGCTAACATTAACTTATGAACAACAAGCTGAACAAGACGGTTTCCCAAATAAAAAATTATGGATGTGAACAAAACTTCGTAATCCTACAGTTGTAAAAACCAAGGGCGCTATGTCTAAAGGGAAATGTGTAGCAGAAAGCTCTAGGAAGTGTGGAAAATATCGTCAGGTTGAGCATACAGTACGAACTTATTGTATTCAAGGGAATGATAGCACTCAACTAAGGTATGTCCCTAGTTCTTTATCCTGTGTTTAATTATTACATTGTTGGATATTTCACTGCAAATAACTTTCATGGTATTAATTTTAGAGTGGATGGAAACTGTTTTGCGACATTTACTTCATCAAGCACCCAAAATCCTGGAGCCTTTGCTGGTGTCGATCCAACATTGTTAGGTCATGCAAGCAACCAATTTTCTAATTTTTTTTATTGGTGGCTTCATTAAACAGTGCCATTAAAATGACTCAATATGTATTACCATTTGAATTCCACTATCATGTACCAAAATGTTCCACAAATAGTTTAATATCAAATGATGAGATGTGAACACTATTAATATGCATATGTTCATTATAGTTAAATAATGTCTCAGCCGAGAATACATAATCATGTTATAAATATAAAGATAATTCTCCATTAAAATTGCTTTTACATCCATCGTAAGCAAGAAGACAAAAAAAGAAACCAAAGAATTACCTCCCTACGCGTTTCAAATAACTTACAACAAAAAATAGTATGCAATCACTTGCATAATCATTCCCTAGTATGGTATGATATCTAAGCGCGCATTCTTGTGTTAACTTTCTTCTTCTTACGAACGTTGCCGCTATGTTGGTGAAATGACTTTTGCACTTGTGAGGATACAGGGTTCACCATTACAGCATGAATCGCAAACTGTGCATTGCTTAGTTCCAGCAACTTACCTCGATTTTGATTCAATGCTGAATTAATTAGTTGAATGGCTAGCCTATCCCGTGTATTCTCAGATGTGTACTGGTCAATTTAAAAGGAAACTGATATTACTTTCATATAATTAGTAGCTTTGATATAATTACGAAGTTAACAAAATTTTGAGTTCAACAATTAAACAAGTTTGGCATTGTCGTACCAAAGTTGACGATTTCTTCGGAATAAATTATGGGCTGTCCATATAGTTTATCACATAAACCCCACAGTCATATTCATTCTTTTGCTTTGGAACTCCAATACCCTTGTTGATTGGAAAGTCTTCAAACTTAAAGTGTTGCATATTGCTTGGCAATTAGGGCTGTAGAATCCAATCCAAAGAATGTAGCTGTCAGCAATGTTGAAAACTAGACAATATTATGGATATGAATATAACACAATATACATAACTAATACAAAGTAAATTGATTACAAAAAAAAATGATTAAGATACAATGCGCATAGCTTGATCGTGCCGTCTTCTATTATTGCGGGGATCTGGAAGAGTTTCCTATATTTCTGCACTTCTATTTCTGACATTCACGATCAATAGGTACCAATGAGATGATTCATCGTTTATTGGCACATAAATCTGACATTTCAATTGTCAATATCATACACCAAACACAGTAGTAGAAACTGAAATTAGTTAAAGGTTAACAAACTAACCTTTTGACACCTATGCACCTGTTGCATAAAATTCTTTCCACATCTAGCTGCCATGGCAAAACAATCCACCTCATCTCCATCCATTAGAACTGTTTGCTATACATAATGAAGACAATGTTGCATAAGGAAGTTGTCAATCAAGCAACCAAAGAACAATGCAACAAGGACCCGCGAGACTCACAGAATATCTTGTTGGTAAATACCAGTTGATTGGCACATCTTTCTCCACCACCTACTGAACGAGGGTGAGGTGATGCGCTTTCATAGAAATCACCTAAAAGTGATCATATTTATTGAGATATCTAATAACATATAATAAACGACAAATATATATTGTGACATGACCAAATGTTGAAACCTAATACCTCGCCCATAGATAAGCCCCCGGCAAAAGAGTCAATAAAGAATGCCGATTAAAAATTTCACCGTAACTAGAAACAATGAATTCACTAAAGACAAAACACGGTAATTTTTTAGTCGTATAACATAACAACTATATACAGAAAACTAATTTCAGACTTATGAATTTTACCTTCTGTCAGCCTCTTTGTTAAAAGCATATTGAATAATTCAATTCTTCCAGCGTAACTGGATCAAAGACTTGAAACGGACTAGCTTTATACTTGTGATTTACTCCTCTGGACACTTGATCGTAAGGTGAAAGTTGATATCGGTATGGCCTACGATTCTTACTTGGTCGTGTTGGCAGGACAATGACACTAGTAGATGTTTGAGGCTCTTGCTTAAGTTAAACTGGTTCATCTATATCCTTTATAAAAAATAAATTTATATGTAAGTTACTTCATAAGTGAGTTATCATCGAAATGATTTTAAGAAAACGACGTTATAAAACTGTACCTCATCTCGGAGATTAGGTGATGGAATAGGGACAACGTGGGTAGAATCTTTGTGAAATTCACTGATTCCTTCTCTTGTCCCCATCCAGCCCATTATTTAATCGAGGCTCAGGTTCAATCTGCGATCCACAGAGTCCTCGTTGCTAACCATTACCATTTTGTTTTTCCATTAGTGGTTGGCTCGGTTTTTCTGACTGGACCTGTTGGTTATACTATTTTCAAGCTCGGAGATTGCAGGCATGGATCAGATGGTTATTTTGATGGTGCACTAACTGGAGACTTAGATCTCAATTCCTCCAAAGACTTCTCAACCATTTCCATTCTCACATTGAACGAATCCATTTTGTGTTCAATTCTGTGGACACACTGTGTTAGTACCCTAAAAGCTTCCTCCATATTAATAGTGCTCGGCCCAGCATCTTCGGTTTGTTCAGCATGAGGTAAAATTTCTTTCGAGCTGCAAAAAATTTGATTCACGAATTGGAACCTAAAACAAATATGCACAATAATCATACATAATGACAATCAAAATATATTCAATTAACTGTAAAAAAAATTAAATACATGAGTGAACAAGAAAAAAAAATAAAACAAACCTCAGTACTTGTCATGTCCCCAAACGTTTTCTGCCAATTCAATAAGCGCCGAATCTCTTCCTTGATTCATACACTAACAGGGAAAATTGTTCTGTCTATGGAACACCGATCATACAAAACAATACTAAAGTAGAACAACTGTTCATTCAAAAAATAATTACTACGTCATTTTATTTATCGTATTTGGAAAATTAATTATGGCATCTAAGATTTCTTAAATATACCTCTAAAAACACTACACAACCACTAACTGACTTCACTTGATGATCTTTATACTTCGCTATGCCCTCCCACTGAAAGTTGAAACACCATGTAGCCCAATTCTTTTTCTTAATTAACTGCACATCTTTTAGGGCATGCAGATACATCGGATTAATGTAGCTGGCACTTGTGGGACACAATACAGTTCCTAGAAGAAACAAACAAAACATGATCTTAAAGTCATCATCACTACTCTCAATAGCTATCAATCTTTCACTACCTACGGCTATTTCAATTCCTCTTCCACCTGTTCTATACTTGGCACGCAGTTCAACTATATCACTCGCTTCTTCTTGGACGTATACTAGTTCCCCTCCATCTTTTATCCTCATTACGATGTTCAAAGTTGTAGGGTTTAAACAAAACTCGCTCCTATGCAAAACTATACAATGCCTCTTTGTATCATATTGTTGGACAAGTGTTTCACAGAAGTCTTGTCTTAGGCGAACACATCGTAATTCTAGCATGCTTCCGAAGCCAATTTCTCTAATTGCAGCTTGTTGGTCGGGCGACAGTGTAGAAATGACCTTAGTGAATGCACTGACACGACAACAAGATAAATTACATTGGCTATGGTTATCCTCAATTTTTTGTTCTTCATCTGTTTTTTCAGTGCTTATTTCACAAACATTTGAACTTGAGTCCTCATGCATCGTACCAAATCGGCACTTCTCCTCATTCGTTAATTTCTTCTATTTTTCAACAATTGTCACCCTACAAACTTTTTTTTCCCCTGCTTGCCTGACCTTTTCTGCTTCATGCTTACTGTGCACAACATTTTAGTTCAGCTAATTACCTCAACAGAATTGATAGTTATAATAAGAATTTTATTCAAAGCAATAATTTTATACTTACAAAAAGTATATCCACGCTCTCTGACCAGGTCCTCCCCTTTTACCTTCTGTGGACTCCATTTTATAACTGTATGCTATGGTTCAAATCCTGAAATAGACCATAGATAAATGTAGTATCGATTGAATTTATAACGAGAGCTAAAACAAAATAATAACGGTGTTTACAATTCTAGACAATAATAAGAGCTAATGGTGAACCAACAATTTTCATAAACATATTATTCTAATTCTGGAAGATAACAGTTCAACGTTTATTTCATAACGGTTAGCTGATATATTTCAGTAGGAAGTGTATTTCCAGACAGAAGTGTGTTTGATAACTTTTTTTGGTTTCTTCTTCTTTCTTTAAAACTCATAATCTACGCTCTCTCTACCTACAACCCACCATTTTCTCATGTTTTTCTTACCAATTTCATGCTTCCAAACCATTAATCATCTCTTCAAACCATTAATCATCTCAGGAAGATTTGTACAGCCAAAAAAAAAAAAAACCCTTTCGGCTGTTTTGAAGAGCTTCGTCACAACTTCGGCTTTCATAGTAATGATTTCGATAATGATTATCAAGGTTAAACGGTTGGAAAACAAAAAGAAAGGAAACGTCAAGCCGAGGAATTTCTTCATCAGCCAAAAAGAAAGGAACAATGCACAGACTATAATCATTAATAACAACAACATAAGAACAGAAACATTTAAATTGCATAGGCAGTTGTAGACCTCCCTCATAAAATACATGAATTCCAGCTATGAGGAAACAAAAGGGTGAGTGTCGGTCTTGAATGCTCTTTAGCAACCATTCCAACAAGAATATATGCTCCGGCCCCAAGTGTTGAGTCAACCCCAAAATAATTCACTCAAGATTCACAACCAAAAAAAAAAAAGCCGCACCCGGAAAAATGGGTAAGTCCTTACCAAATTATTGAGCGCCCATCTTTAGTATTCCTAGCAAAGAGTGTAGAGCTCAAAACAAGTAAACAACACCTAAAACCAAACAAGAAAAAATTAGGGTACCCATACAAAAATAACACTTACAAAACAAACCTCAGAAAATGAACCAAGAACCAAAAGGAATTAACTTATTTTGAGGGTTTTCGATGGCAACTTAGGGCAGCTCACGGGGCCATGAAGGTAATGGTGGATGCTCGGAAATGGTGGACGCTTGGAAAAAAAGCAGCGGACACGATACTACCTCTGCCTCTCTCTAGCTCTCATGTACAAACCAATTACCTGGGTACACTATTTGCTGTCTTAAGCTCTGTCTAGCTATAATATACCGGCGATTTCTTCTCTTCTTGACTCTTAAGAGGTAAATGAATAGATGAGCTGTCCTTGCCTTGAAAGAGAGATGAGATTTTAGGGATCTCTTTTATGAGAGAGCAAAGAAATCAGATTGAAAAAAGAGAAAAAATTAAGATTTTTTTTGAGAGAACTGGTTTATAAAATAATTAATTTTTTATTTTTAATATAAAATTAATCTCGGATTCAACGATTTTTTTTTCAATTTGGGCATGGTGTCAGGGCTTTAATGCCTGGCATTGTAGCACTAGCGTGAATTTAGAAATTGATAAGATTCTTTTGTCATAACTTTGTCTTTGTCCAGGCGTGGCTAGCTCTGGTTCGTTTGAAGTCTATGGCTGAGTATAGATGTTCAGGCAAATAATTGTCCTATTTCAAGTCTATGGCTGAGTATAGATGGGCGTGGCTAGCTCTGGTTCGTTTGAAACAGCCCCTATTTTCAATCACACAAAGACAGGGCAGAGGTGACGTGTTGGACAAAGACATGGTCGGGTACATATCATTATTAGACAAATTACACTAACTGCTTTTGTCTTCGCAATTATTATTGCAAATAATTTTGCTATGACTTATTAGACGTGCTTCAGCAATGAGAAATAATGGATGATAATAAATACAGGAAGTGCTAAAATCTCTCCGTTAAGTTGATCAACAGATTCTTCAATCTCTCATTTCAAAAGTTCATCAACAGATTCTTCAAATTCAAGCATCTGGCTTGAATGCGGGGTAGTCATTAATTGCGTTCGTGAGTCTTTACTGGCCCTTTACTCAAATAAAAATATAAAAAAATTATCATTACATCATTTTTATTTTATCTTATCTTCATTTAATTATTATAAAATTTTAATATATTTTCTTTAATATTTTTTTAAATTTGTAACAATTAACTAATTTTACACTAACACCATTAAATAATTTAAATAAAATGATAATTTTATCCCTAAATAAATTAAAAAATTATTTTATCTTATAAAAGTATTAAAAAATAAAAAATTATAATTATAAAAATACCCCTAATTTTAATAAAAAATAAATCTCAACTAGAAGTGCTTAGTTGATTTTTATTATATTTAGATTTTGCAAAAAAATTAATAATTATTTTTAAAAAAATTATAATTTTGTAAAATTTTAATAAAACAACTGAATTTATTTTTTAAAAGAATATAATTCCGCAAAAGTTTATTAAAATAACTGAATTTATTTATAAAAAATAAATCTAAAATTTTAATAATTTAGAGGATTTTTATTATATCCAAAAATTTTGCAATTATTATTTGTAATTATATCTTTTAGTAAAAATAAAAATTTTAATTTTGGGATTTATTTTTATTAAATTTACGAGTATTTTTATAATTATATTTTTTATTTTTCAATTTTTATAAAATAAAATAGTCTTTTTATTTATTTAAGAATAAAATTTATATTTTATTTAAATTATTTAACGGTATTAGTGTAAAAATAATTAATTAATACAAATTAAAAAAATAATGTAAAGAATATGTTATAATTTTATACTGATTAACGGAATATAAGAAAAAATGAAGGTGGTGCAAATGATACTTTCCTAAAAATAAATAAGATAAAAAGGTCCTTTAAAAGCACCCACTAGCAAGGAAGTAAGTGAGAGCTGGTGAGGCATTTTCCATAAATAAAATGGGAAGTTTCGGTCTCTCAGCAAATAATATTACACACGGCAGCAGCTTCTCAGCAGATTTAGAGCCAAAGAACTTCTCTGACGAATCGAAAGCTGTTATCGATTTCATTGCTGATTATTACAAAAACATCGAGAAATACCCTGTTCAAAGCAAAGTAGAGCCTGGTTATTTGTCAGCTAGGTTGACTGACACAGCCCCTCATTCCCCAGAGTCATTGGATGATATTCTAAAAGATGTCACCGACTGCATCTTACCTGGCCTCACTCACTGGCAAAGCCCCAATTTCTTTGGTTATTTCCAAGCAAATGCAAGCACTGCTGGCTTTCTTGGTGAGATGCTTTGTTCGGGGTTCAACGTGGTTGGCTTTAACTGGCTCGCTTCACCGGTAGCAACTGAACTCGAATCCATTGTGATGGATTGGATGGGGAAAATGCTCAAGCTTCCTTCTTCATTTTTGTTTTCCGGAACAGGTGGTGGTGTCTTGCACGGAAGCACTTGTGAATCCCTCGTTTGCACTCTGGCAGCTGCAAGAGACAAAGCATTGGAAAAACTTGGAGGAGGCTTTGACAACATTACTAAGTTGGTTGTTTATGCCTCCGATCAAACACATTTCGCTCTGCAGAAATCTGCCAAATTAATTGGTATCCCTCCAGCAAATTTTCGGCCTCTCCGCACGTCATTTTCAACTGAGTTTTCGCTGTCACCAAATACGGTTCGTGCTGCTATCGAAGACGATATCAAATCTGGCTATGTTCCACTTTACTTATGTGCTACTGTTGGGACAACCGGTGCAGGAGCGGTGGATCCCATTGAGGAGCTCGGAAAAATTGCAAACGAATACAAACTGTGGCTCCATATCGATGCTGCTTGCGCTGGTAGCGCTTGCATTTGCCCTGAATACAGGCATTACTTGAATGGAGTTGAGCTTGCTGATTCAATCAGCTTGAATCCGCATAAATGGTTCCTCACTAACATGGACTGCGGTTGTTTGTGGGTCAAGCATCCTCATTTCCTAGTGGATTCATTATCCACTAAATCAGATATTATGAGAAACCGATCAGCAGCTAGCAACACTAGTACTAACGCTGCGCCTGTTATCGACTATAAAGATTGGCAAATCGCTCTTAGCAGGAGATTCAAAGCTTTGAAGCTATGGACTGTGATTCGCAAACATGGCTACTCTGGCCTTATGTATCACATTCGCAGCGATGTGAGCATGGCTAAGAGATTTGAGGCAATGGTCGCCAAAGACGAGAGGTTTGAGATAGTAGTGCCTAGAAAATTTGCACTGGTTTGCTTCAGGCTGAAACCGAAGCGAGAATCCGAGGGCTCAGAATTGAACCGTAAGCTGGTTGATGCTTTGAACGGAAGTGGAAGGGCTTTCTTGACACAAGCAATGTTGGGTGGTGTTTATGTTATACGCTGTTCCATCGGAACCACGCTCACTCAAGACCGTCATGTCAATGATTTATGGAAGCTTATTCAGGAAAAGGCTGATCGGCTGTTGTCATTGCAGGAGGCGGAACATGCAAGCCGCTAATCATCTCGCATTGGTTAATTTAATTAACCAATGTAATAATATATATAATCATTCTTAGATCGCGGGCATACATATTTTTTTAAAATGTGAATTTTAGGATTTCTCAGACAGTTGTCAAATATTTTTATAACGCCAAAATCATTTTCAATATTGTGAAAGCATTTGACAACAGTAATATAAACATGTGTATGACAGTAATATAAACATGTGTATGCACATCTGCGTTAGAGAAGGATTCTCTCTCTATTTTTATAATCCTTCTATAATCCTGGCTTTTCGTAAAGCTTTTTCTATGGTACTTCTAGCCATGGTTGTTGCAAGGCATAGCAATGGATATATAGAACTCTTTGCCTTGCCGCCCTTTCTCATGTTAATCCTTGATATATAAACAAATAAGTAAATATGGTAGGATATATATATATATATAAAGAGTCCTTCTCAGGCTTTTTGGTGAATTAATTGAATGCTGAATCTATTAAATCATATTGCTTAGCCTCTTTGTCCCTCATCTCTTTTGTTTTAATTGAACTATATATATAGTATTATAGTGTGTGCGCGTGTGTGCGTGTAACATCTTTCTCTCATTATATGCACAAAATGGATCTCATGCGTTGATCATCATGATAGTACTGAGCTTTTATAAATTTTGTGTATTACAATATATTTTTTCAATTTTTTTGTTATAGATGGTGTCATTATTGTTATAACATTATTTTTTAGTTAATTTAAAGAAAAAACTAATAGATTTATGACTTTATTAATATGCATATATGTGTGTGTATAAACTAATATTGCATACAAAGGTTTACATAAAATTATCATGAACACACATAATTCAAAAAATAAAAATTATCACTTTTCAGTTAAATAAAAAAAAAACATACTAGCGAACTCAATATGTTAATATCATTTTAATCTCATACTAGAGGTGACAAACTCAATCAATCCAATAGATCCAATCCAACCTCATTTAACTTCGATAGGCTGATGGTATGTTTACTTACTACCAATGGGAATAGGAATCCTGGAATTGGAATCGATGATGCATTTACTTCCAAAATCGTGTTTACTTCTATTCCCATAAATAATATTTTTCCCCAACTAAATTTTCTAATGCCCATTTTATCCTTAATTTAAATGATAATTAAAATTTAAAAATAATAGTAATAATAAATTATAACTATAAAAATATTTTAATAAATTCTTCATTTTAATTATATAATATTTTCATAAATATAATAATATAAGAATAAAATAATGAAAAATAATTATAATTATAATAATATTTAATAAATAATAATAATAACAGCAAAAATAATGACAAGTTATTGTTATAATAATAATTATAATAATATCTTCATAAATAGTAATGAAGAAGAAGAAGAAGAAGAAGAAGAAAATTATAATTATAATAATATTTTTACTGAATAATAATTTAATAAAATAATAATAACTTATTATGATTGAGTTGTAAATCAGAAGCAAAAAGAGTAAACAAAACGAAAATTTACAAAAATAACGTAGAACTTGTAAAATTGATATTAAGTGTGAAATTAAACAAAAAATGTATAAACCACATTGATGAAAAATTGGATAAATTAATGATGAAGTAATAAATTGCGAGAAGAACTTATAAAATAAAACAAAAACTTTGAAAAATGACTTAAAACTTATAAGTTGACATTAAGCGTAAAATGAAACAAAAAATGTGTAAACCACACACAAAACTATTAAATTAATGAAAAAGAGAGTAAACAAATAATGGAGTTATAAATTAGAAGAACAAAGGGTAAACAAAACAAAAACTTAGAAAAATAACTTAAAACGTGTAAATTGACAATAAATGTAAAATGAAATAAAAAATGTGTACCACACATAAAATTAGTAAATTGATGGGAAAATTGGTAAATTAATAATGGAGTTGTAAATTAGAAAAAATAAATGTAAACAAAACAAAAACTTGGTAAGTGATTTAAAACTTGTAAATTGACAATAAATGTAAAATGAAACAAAAAACGTGTAAATCACATATAAAATTAGTAAATTGATGGAAACGTGGGTAAATTAATAATGGAGTTGTAAATTATAAGAAAAAGGTGTAAATAAAAGAAAAACTTGAAAAAATGACTTAAAACTTGTAAATTGACAATAGCTGTAAAATAAAAAAAACTGTGTAAATCGCACATAAAAGTAGTAAATTGATGGAAAAGTGGGTAAATTAATAATGAAATTATAAATTAGAAGAAAAAAGAGTAAACAAAACAAAAAATTAGAAAAATGACATGAATCTTGTAAATTGACAACAAACGTAAAATGAAACAAAAATGTGTAAACCACACATAAATTCAGTAAATTGATGGAAATGTGAGCAAATTAATGATGGAGTTGTAAATTAGGCAGAAAAAAGAGTAAACAGAATAAAAATTTAGAAAAATAACATAAAACTTGTAAATTGACATTAAATGTGAAATTAAACAAAAAATGTGTTAACCACACATAAAACTAGTAAATTGATAGAAAATGGGGTAAATTAACGATGGAGTTATAAATTACGAGAAGAACTTGTAAATAAAATAAAAACTTAGAAAAATGACTTAAATTTTGTAATTGATATTATGTGTAAAATAAAATAAAAAAAATGTGTAAATCACACATAAAACTAGTAAATTGATGGAAAGTGTGTAAACAAATGATAGAGTTGTAAATTAGAAGAAAAAAAGTGTAAACAAAACAAAATTTTTTTAAAATGACTTAAAACATGTAAATTAACAAGTGTAAAATAAAACAAAAAATGTGTAAATCACATATAAAAGTAGTAAATTGATGAAAATGTGGTAAATTAATGATGAAGTTGTAAATTAAAAAAAAGTGTAAACAAAATAAAAACTTGTAAAAAATGACTTAAAACTTATAAATTGACAATAACTGTAAAATTAAATTAAAAAATGTGTAAATCACACATAAAACTAGTAAATTGATGGAAAGTGTGTAAACAAATGATAGAGTTGTAAATTAGAAGAAAAAAAGTGTAAACAAAACAAAAATTTTTAAAAATGACTTATAACGTGTAAATTAACATTAAGCTTAAAATGAAACAAAATATGTGTAAATCACACATAAAAGTAGTAAATTGATGAAAATGTGGTAAATTAATGATGGAGTTGTAAATTAAAAAAAATGTAAACAAAATAAAAACTTTAAAAAATGATTTAAAACTTGTAAATTGACATTAAACGTAAAATGAAACAAAAAATGTGTAAACCACACATAAAACTATTAAATTAATGAAAAAGAGAGTAAACAAATAATGGAGTTATAAATTAGAAGAAAAAGGGGTAAACAAAACAAAAACTTAGAAAAATAACTTAAAACGTGTAAATTGACAATAAATGTAAAATGAAACAAAAAATGTGTACCACACGTAAAATTAGTAAATTGATGGGAAGATGGGTAAATTAATAATGGAGTTGTAAATTAGAAAAAATAAATGTAAACAAAACAAAAACTTGGAAAAATGATTTAAAACTTGTAAATTGACAATAAATGTAAAATGAAACAAAAAATGTGTAAATCACGTATAAAACTAGTAAATTGATGGAAACGTTGGTAAAGAGTAAACAAAACAAAAATTTAGAAAAATAACATAGAACTTATAAATTGACATTAAGTGTAAAATTAAACAAAAAATGTGTAAACCACATTGATTGAAAATTGGGTAAATTAATGATGAAGTTGTAAATTGCGAGAATAATTTGAAAATAAAACAAAAACTTTGAAAAATGACTTAAAATTTGTAAATTAAAATTAAGCGTAAAATGAAACAAGAAATATGTAAACCATACATAAAACTAGTAAATTAATGGAAAATGGGGTAAACAAATGATGGAGTTATAAATTAGAAGAAAAAATGGTAAACAAAACAAAAACTTAGAAAAATAACTTAAAATGTGTAAATTGACAATAAATGTAAAATGAAATAAAAAATGTGTACTACACATAAAACTAGTAAATTGATGGAAATAGAATAAATTAATGATAGAGCTGTAAATTAGAAAAATGCAAAATCATTTTCAATATTGTCAAAGCATTTGACAATAATAATATAAACATATGCACTAGAGAAGGATTCTCTCTCTATTTATACATTGGTATATGTGTATGCACGCACTGCTAGTTGGAATCATCTGCATTCCTCCTTCTATAAATATACTATCGTTATAATCCTTCTATAATCCTGGGTTTTGTAAAGCTTTTTCTATGGTACTTCTAGCCATGGTTGTTGCAAGGCATAGCAATGGATATATAGAACTCTTTGCCTTGCCGCCCTTTCTCATGTTAATCCTTGATAAATAAACAAATAATTAAATATGGTAGGAGATATATATATATAAAGAGTCCTTCTCAGGCTTTATGATGAATTAATTGAACACTGAATCTATTAAATCATATTGCTTAGTCTCTTTGTCCCTCATCTCTTTTGTTTTAATTGAACAATATATATAGTATTATAGTGTGTGTGCGTGTGTGCGTGTAACATCTTTCTCTCATTATATACACAAAATGGATCTCATGCGTTGATCATCACGATAATACTGAGCTTTTATAAATTTTGTGTATTACAATATATATATTTTTTTTTGGTGAAACCTCGGCACAAATAAAGGGAATCTTATGGATAACTAGAAGGGAATGCAATATATGGAAGGAGGAATACAAAAGAAATTGGAAGTGAAATTAGGAAAGTTTTGGAAAGGAATAAGGATTCAAATGGAAGTTTGAACTATGATGGCCGGTAAATGAACAGCAAGCTAAAGGCAATTCTTGTGATAATTCTGATGGCTAATCCAATCTCTTCTACACTCAAAGCTATTATGTGTGTATAGGCGCGTGTGATAATGAAAATTCTAATGGGGTGATGTCGTCAATAAGAGCTTTTAACAATATTTTTTGTTGATTTAAGCCACGATGTAAGCTTGATAAGATTAAGATGTACATAATTCTTCATCAGGTCATAAGATTTGGCAACTTGACATTCAGTTTCTTCACATGTACAAGCAGACTGTGGAATAGGTATGAAAACATTTAATTGAAGGTCTTGCTTTAAACTTTTAAAAGATAAGTATTTTCCAAGCTAGCTAGGTTCGTCTCACAGTCAACAAATATTTTCAAAACTCTTGATCCACTCACGAGAGTGCATGCATGATAATATTTGCTTAACGTGGTTTGACAACTACGAACCAGATTCTGCTTTCCAAAAGTTTTTAATTTAAGGGTTTTATCCAAAAGTTACATTTAACTCGATTAATTTTATTTTGCCTTAATTGAGTAAACCTCGATTAGAGTTGGTAGAAAAGTCTGAGCCCTCAAGTTTTAAGTCTGATCCGTGGCTTGAAATTATAAATAAGAGCTCATAATTAATAAAACCCATAACATATGAGCTCAGTCAAGGACTTAATAAAAATGTGAGCTTTATAATAAATAATATATATATATATGTATATTAAAAAAACTATATAATATATTAATATATCATAAAATTGAAATTTAAAAAAAAAACTAAAACAAACAATTAAAAATCCCTTATTCCGGTGACTGTGAGTCTGTAAGTGTAACATAGCAAAACAATTTGTAATATTGAACTGTGACAAAATCCCTAAATCGATAAATCCCTCATTCCCTCACTTCTCACTCACCTCTCAGTTCTCACTCATTTTCACGGCGTCACTGAGCCGACGTCTCACTGTTCTCGCCACCGGCAGCCAACAGCAGCGAGCATCTCCAGATTCCAGCAGCGTCCAGCCGGCATCAACCATCAACGACCCACCGTCCAGCAGCAGCAGCAACAGATTCCAACAGCAGCAGCATCAGCCACCGCCCAACTACCCACCGTCCAGCCACCCAGCAAGGCAGCAACAACATCTCCCGGGTGTCCAACAGCGCCTCCCACCCACCAGCACTGCCACACAATTATCTAAAATTCAAGGTTTATTCTCTTTCCATCTTCGTCTACTTTTTTATCTTTAGTTTGTTCAGTCTCTAATTTAAGAATTCGTTTTGCTCTCAACTTGATGGAGGCCTGGAGGGGGCTTTTTTAATCTATTTGTTGTTCTAAATTTTGTAATGACGGAATTGATTAGATAATAAGAGTTCATCTAAATTTGGATAATTTCAATTTTTGTTGAAAGCAAAATAAGAGTTTGTAACTTTGCATTTGTTCTGTCAAAGTTTTAAGTTACTGAAATAGAATGATTCGGATCAACACATATCTTTACATGCTTGATTTTGTTTTTTTAAAAACAATCATTTGGTGATTTCTGGTGATAATTTAATTCACAATTACGAATCATTACAAGATTACAATATGTACATGTCCAATTGAGCTCTCACAATATAATAAGCCGCGTTGTCGGGTATGATCATGATCATGCTATTATCTTTGCAGAGTGTTTAATTTTCATATTCATATTATTTTTCTCAGCCTGTATTAACTATTAAGGTGATGTCTCCATTGTATAGATACTGACATATTGTATGGAGTTCTGGACATTGTAAATTTATTGTCCTGTCACTGCTATGCTTGTAAATGCAATATGCGTTTATTGCATTTACACTTAGCTTAATTAATTTATTAATTTAATATTTTATCTCCTTTAATTTGGTATAGGTTTATAATAGAAAATATTTTTAAATCTTCTAATTTGCCTTCAAATCCATTTGTTGAGTTGGAAAATGTTCAAGAAGAAATGCGGAGTGATAAAAAAAAGAAAACAGAGGGTTGTTTCAAATTGTTGAGACCATTTCACAAAACTAAATATTGGTAGTGTAGCAAAGGCAAAATACAATCATTGTGGAACGGTTCTTTCTTGTGGATCGGGAACCAGTCATTTGAATAGACATACTAGACAAATTCATGGTTTTAATCAATCGACTTCTGAAATTTGATCTATTGGTTGCACGTCAAAAACTTACAACAGTTGTTGTTAAACACGAGCTTCCTCTTAGATTTGTGGAGTATGAGTCATTTAGAGATTTTGTTGATTATTGCAATCCATTGGTGAAGCATATGTCCATAAACACTTTAAAGAGTGAGATATTTAAGATATATAATATTGAAAAGGGGAAGGCAATGAATTTGTTGGAGATTACTAATAGTAGTGTGACAATTACTACAGACACGTGGACAGCTTGTAATTAAAAGAAAGGTTATATGGTTGTTACAGAACATTTCATTGACAGCTCTTGGCATTTGCAAAGTCGAATTCTAAGGTACTTTTACCTTATTAAATATTTAAATTGTATAATATAGGCACTTTGTTAAATTTAAAAATTTTTACTTAAATTTGAATAGATTTATATATGTGCAAGCCCCACATATAGCTGATTGCATTTCCCAAATTTTGGTGAAGTGTTTGATGGATTGGAATCTAGATAGAAAGATATCCACGGTTACTTTGGATAATTGTTCAACTAATGATGCGATGGTTGCAAGATTGAAGGGATTGTTGTCCACCGAGTCAAATATATTGAGCGGTAATTTTTTTATATGAGGTGTGTAGCTCATATTTTGAATTTAATTATGAAGGATGGGTTGTCAGTGATTGAGAGTGGTATTACACGTGTCAAAGACAGTTTGTCTTACTGCAATTCATCGCCAAAACGGGTGGAAAAGTCTAAGTTAGCATGTCGTCAAATACAAATAGATGTGAAAAAGTTGGGGCTTGATTGTCCAACTAGATGGAATTCGACTTTTGCGATGCTTGAACTTGCAATGAAGTACAAAAGTATTTTTTTCTCGACTGCAAACACTTAAGCCACAATACAAGTGTTTCCCTAGTAGTGAGGAATGGGAGTTGGCTAAGCAAATGCTAGATTATTTGAGGCCTTTTTCAAAGTTGACTGAGATATTTTTGGGTACAACGTACCCCCACTACTAATCTTTTTTTTTTTTTTCCATTGGTTTGTAAAATGAGGATTGCATTGAAGGAGTGGCAAACATCTGATGTTCCTGCAGTTAAGAATATGGCAGATAACATGATTCGAAAATTTTTAAAGTATTGGGATGAGATTAGTGGGGTATTGGTAATGGCTGTTATTCTTGATCTGAGATACAAGATGATATTGAGTAATTATTATTATTCGAAAATTTTTGTAGTCAGCCTTGAAAATCAACTTAAGAGAGTGCGGGAGCTTTATGATGAAATGATGGATTATTATGAGGCCAAATCCGCAACTACGAGATATGGTGTTGTTGGTGAATCTTCTACCGCACTTGTTGTTCCTTCCGACCAATCTCATATTGATTTTGATGACATAGATGATATGGGTGATTTTGATGCATATGCAACCCAAAATAGTCAACTTATTAGTTCAAAGTCCGACTTAGAAAGGTATTTGGAGGATCCTTTAGTCAAAATAACTCCGGATTTTGATGTTTTACAATGGTGGAAGAGGAACAAAGGTAAATATCCTATTTTGGCGAAGATGGCCAAGGATTTGTTAGCCATACCTATGACAACTGTTGCCTCGGAGTCGGCTTTTAGTACGAGGGGTAGAACATTGAGTCTACATCGAAGTAGACTACATCCAGACACGTTGGAAGCTATCATGTGCTCTCTGCATTGGTTATGAGCTACTAGTAGTAGAGGCATAAAAACAGTTTTTTACAAAATTAATTACTAATTATTTTATTTTAGTATTTATTTTAACAATTTTTTTATTAGGGGAAATTCCTAAAGAAGAAATTTTTACTGGCGAGGAATTGGAGGATGAGGACGAAGATGGCCTGCAAATATTGGATTAGTTTTTTTTTATATATTAGTGGTTGATTATTTGATTTGTATGTTGTGCATGGTACTTGTGATGTTAGTATTTTTATATTTTGTGTTGGCTAATCATGTACTACAGAATTATGTTTAAGTTTTTAGCCTATTGTAGTATTATGTATTGGATAATTATGTTTTGAAAATTTATAGTTTTATTAATTTTTTTTGAAAATTCATAAAAGCCCAGGTCCGTCAAACCTGGCCACCCAATTTGGATGGGCTTTAAGAGGGCCTGAACTTTTTAAACAAGATATGGGCCTGGTCTTGGGCTTGGGAAAGCCTGATCCAGGCCCTTAAACTACCAACCCTAACCTCGATCAACATTAAAGTATTTGGTTCAGAATGATCAAAATTTTGCAAAGGCATTATTAATTATCCAAATTAATAAATTTTTCTTCTTATGTCTCAAAAACCTATCTTAGTTAAAAAAACTATGTTGACTCTCAATAGTTTTATTGCTTTTACCATTTTTACCCCAAAAATCAAACATAATAGTTTTTCTCCTAATGGTCAATAACTGGCTACAACGTACCTACACAAAGTTCAACGACCGATCAAAAAATAATAATCATAATTTTGAATTTTTGATTCAATAAAAGCCACCGAAAACAAATTAACAAAATCTTTTTAATGGTGGGAAGTTTCAGTGGTTTTGATATATGAAAAGTGAAAATGATTTGTTTATTGAAACAATACAAAGGGTTTTGCTAATTTTCCCCTAATGTTGGTTGATGTTTTTTCATAATAATTGTGAAAATTAAATTTTAAAAAAGATTACTGTTAAAGAAAAATGTGATTGAATTATTTTTTTTCTTTTTCTTTTCGAAAGTAGAGGGTCCAAATTCATTTTTATCCTTCTACCTCTCTTAATATTTGAATTTAGATGATCAGTTAAATAATAAACTATTTAAAAACCACTAAATTAATCAATTCATCTTCGGTCGACGGTGCGAGCGCGTAACCTTCAACTTTAAGATCAATTTTTTGTTCTAAATTAATTGTAGTGTCTCTATCTTGATTTTGCATTTTGATTTTGTGAATACTAACAAATATTAATCAAAAAAGTAAAAGACGTTTTTAATTCTCAGTAATAACATGACAATTAAGAAGGTCGTCAATTTAACAAATAAAGAATGATATTCCACAAAAATAAAGGAAAATGATAATTAAAGAGAAAAAATAAAAAACATCGAACTGTTAGTTAAGCCATGAATCTTTTCCGGGAAATTTACAAAAATAGCCATAATTATTTTATCATTTTCTCAATTAACCATAGCAACTTTTTTCTATCAACATTAGCCAAATTCAAATCTTTCTTCTGAAATTACCCTTTTTCACATAACAAAACCAACTTTTCTCCGAATTGTGAAACAAACAAAACGCAGCAGCTTAGTTTTGTACTCGTGAATCACCAACGACGGCAACAAATAATAGTAAAAGTCAGTTATAATCTATCCAGATCCAACATTAATCAACATCACTTACTGGTATGAGTTATTTTTTCAGCTTTTGTTGGTGAATCTAAATTCAGGGACGGGCTGGGTGTAGCAACAAGAGTTGGTGCGACAGGCAGGTGTCGTACCAACTCTTGGGGCGACAGGCAGCCCGTCGCACCAACTCTTGGTGCGACGGGTTGCCTGTCGCACAATATTTATTAAATTTGTATTAATTTGATTCGGATTTAAATAATTTTTTTTTATAATTTCAGGTTTAATGGATTCAGTTGTACTTGAATTATGTTACGATAGTTGGTGGGAGATATTAGATGATGGCCGTATGGAGTATGTGAATGGTAAAAATCGAGCTTTTTTGGTTGGGAAAAATTGTCTGTTTGATCAGTTAGTGGCAAGAGTATACGAGGTGTTACAAATAAACCCTAATGAATATAGTATTACAATGAAGACAACTTTGAGGTCTAGTAACACATTATATCGTATATGTGCACTGCCTATGAATATATTTGATGATGAAATGGTGAGAGTTGTGTTGCATATGGCATCCGACGTAGCCAATTTTGGATGCATTCCTATATTCGTGACCACATCACCTCGAGTTCCGAGTGAAGGTATTGAGCCGCATGTCGATATAGAAACTTCATTTAGAGCAAATATGTCTGGCCCTGATAATGATGAAGAGGTGTTGCCAAGGACAGTATCGCTGCAGCAATATTACTCTCCAATCCACGACAATTATGACAACATTGAGGATCACGACGTTATGTTACAGGATGTTGGAGCAACGGTATGCCCAATAACGACGTCGTTGGAGCAACGGTATTCTCCGTATCACAACAATGATTTTCAGGATAATGATGATTTTCATGATGAGACAGCGGGGGATAATGTTTGTGCAAAACCTTCTAATAATACAAGGGGTACTCATTTCAATAATGATGGTGATGATGGAGGAGCCGGCCCTTCGAATGTTCCGTCAGATCAGCATGAGGATGAGTATGAAGATAATGCTCCTGTAAATAACAGAGGCAATAGACCTATTCCTTCTATGGTTCGGTCGAGAAGGAGAATTGATCCTCTTACAAGTCTTGCTCCAACTTTGTCTTCGGACACGGTTGCTCCAAGCTTTGTTAGCAGTTGTGACTCAGATGATATCAGTGTGGGTATGTTACTTGCTGAGAAGAGTGAGTTTATATTACAACTACGCAAGGTGGCCTTTAGAGATAAGTATGAGTTCAAGATTGCACGGTCTACTACGACACGTTTTGAGGCTCACTGTTCTTTAGAATCATGTAAATGGCGTATTCGAGCAACTAGATGTTCGAACGAGTAAAATGTTCCTTGGGTGGTGAAGAGAATTGACAATGTACACACTTTTCATAATGAGGTATCGGTTGATGGACGTCATCAAGTAAGGAGCCGGGTTGTCGGTCATATTATCGCAGATAAATATATTCAAGAAGAGAATTTATACTCTGAATGACATAAGAGCATATATGCAACAGCAATACGGTGTTCAGTTAACATATCAGCAAGCATATCGGGCTAGAGAAGTTGGTCTTGAAATAGTTCGAGGCAACCCTGCAGAGTCATATAACTTACTCCCGAAATACTCCCACGTACTAACTACAGCGAATGAGGGTACAATCACTCACCTCAAGCAAGATGGAGATGGTAATTTCTTGTACTATTTTGTGGCACTCGGATCTTTTATCAAGGGTTTTATGTAGTTCATTCGGCCTGTTATTGCTGTAGATGGTACTCATCTAAAGGGACTGTATCGTGGAAGCATGTTCGTGGCAACATGTCTTGATGGTAACAATCAATTGTATCCGTTAGCCATTGGGATCATGGATTCTGAAAACAATGATGCTTGGGAATGGTTTATGATGAAGTTACACGGAGTGATTGGCGATAGACCTGAGTTGGTAATCATCTCTGATCGATGCACTGCCATAAGGAGAGCCGTTCTTAAAGTCTTTCACAATGCAACTCATGGTGTTTGTTTTTACCACGTGAAAGGAAACATTAAGTCACAGTTTAGAATGTCCAAAGCTCTTTGGGATCAATTTGAGCCTACCTTTATTAATGCAGCAAAAGCATATGGCCACGAGGAATTTAAGAGACAACTTGAAGGGCTGTGGATGATCCACTCTGGTGCGGCTGATTACCTAGAAAATAATGTTGGTACGTGTAATTGGGCAAGGTCTCAGTTTGAAGGTATGAGGTACAGTATACTTACCACAAACATCGTGGAGAGTGTTAATTCTTTTATGAGGGAACCTCGAAAATTTCCTGTAACTCATCTTGTTGATCACTTTAGGAAAACATTACAGCAATGGTTTTATGATGGGAAAATTATAGCTGAATCAATGACTACTCGGCTAACGACATGGGCGGATGAAATAGTCACTGAGAGAAGAACTATAGCTGAAAGAATGAGAGTTCAACCGGTGTCACCGCATCAATTTCAAGTTGTAGGCGGTGGGCTTAAGGAAGGTTTGGTTGACTTGCAAAAGAGAACTTGCACCTGCAGTGTGTTTTAGCTTGACCAGCTTGTATGTCGAAAATATCGATTAAAAATTAATTTAAAATTAATGAATGATATGTCGAAAATATCGATTAAAAATTTAATTGTACTTAAAATATACCATCCGTATGAACCCACTCTAGAATGCTTGGCATGTAACCCTTCAATGAGAGCCAATATTTTTTCCTACTCTCCTTTGAAGTTGGCTCAAGAGTTTGGAGAACATCCCCCTGCCATAAATTCAATTAAAAATATGAAGTAAATATACATAACTTAAATTTAGTAAAGTTAAAAAAATAACTAAAACATATTACTTACAAGACGAGATTCATCGTTAAAGAACGCATAAACCTCCGCAAAGTTGATATTCGAGGACGCCATGGGCTTCCATTGCAATATGCGGGGAATTTTGTTTTTCGTTTTGACAACCCATGTTGATGGCATACCTCCGATTGCTTCATAAATCCATGCCTACAACAACGCAAGTGAAAATTCAAATAAAACAACTATCACATATTTAATACTATAAAACTTATTAATATAAAAAAACACACCTGAACCCCATACGTAAAGCCGTAAAAATTGTATTTTTCGATGTTATGATCTGGATTTTGCAACCGACTCCTCTTAAATTTCTCATCTTTGTCAGCCAATGCATCGTCAAGACCGTCGTAAATTACTTTCTAGGAGAAAAGACCCCATGGACGAGTTCGGAAGAATTCTATATCATCAACGTCGTCAAGCATAAACCAGTTGATTTGAGCGTGACTTTTTTTTCCATTCAGTACTTTGTCCGCAAAATAAAACAGTGCAATTTTTAATGCGTCCATATCATCCATTTCCTCGAATTTCAACGAGGAAAATACTGCATCGAATTCTTTCACACACATCTTACGATGCAAACCGCCAAAATACTTATTCCATAGCCTCTGCTGCTCCACTTTATCATCCTTTTCTTTGCTCGGACTAGCAAATGAAAGTCCAGTAACCAAGCACCATTCGACAATTGATAAGCGAATCAAATGCCCACCAATTTCGAACCATAATTGATCCTCAGGGCTATCTTCTTCAGGGGCCACTTGCCTCAGTAAAAGATTGTGCAATATTACCCCACTAAAAGGAAAACTTCGACATTCCAAGAAATGCCCAAATATATCCTTTTTGAACATATTCAACTGCCGCTTTGTTAATTTTTCCTAGATCACTTTTACGACCGAAAATAACTTACACATGTTCGTAATTCGACCAGGAAAGTGATCGGCATAAGGAATATACATCTTGCCTACTTGAATATCCAGCGATTCTGATTTCGCCATGTATCTGTAATATTTATAAAATTATTACATTATAGTAAAAAAATTAACTCTTAAAAAAACAGACTGATGCGACGGGCGTGCCTGTCGCACGGGTTTGGTGCGACGGGCGTGCCTGTCGCACGGGTTTGGTGCGACGGGCGTGCCTGTCGCACGGGTTTGGTGCGACAGGTGCTTGCCTGTCGCACGAAGTCTGTGCGACAGGCAAGCGCCTATCGCACGGATTTCGTGCGACAGGCGTGCGCGACAGGCCTTCCCTGTCGCGTGCTATCCCCTTCCCTTTCTGTTCTCTTTCTTTTACGTTTCCTTTCCCACATGAATCTCACCCACCACCGCCATTAAACACTACCAACAACAACAAGCCAAACAGAAACAACAACGACAATAACAACTCACCTAGGTTTTTCAATTTTTTCCTTTTATTTTGGATATCTCCAAAGTTTTGAAGATGATTTAGCTTCTTTCCACCGTCGCCAAGTTCCTCCGCTGCCGATCTACGCCGCCGCCAAGGATCTATACAACTTCTGGTGATGAGACTTTGGTGTGAGAGAGAGAAAATTAGGAGAGGGAAACGTGAGAATGGGGAGGGTATTTTCGTCCATAAATTAAAAATATGGCTAATGTTGAAAGAAAAAACTTCGAAGGGTTAAATTTAAAAAAACCCTAAATTTTTTGGCTAATATTGTAAATTTCCCATCTTTTCCTTATCTCCATCGTTGCAGTCACCAAAACCCCCAAAATTGCCTTCACTGCCACGTTTATAAACCTCAGCGTCTTCTGAATCTGATTGGCAAAATTTGTATGACAGTCACCATCATCTTCATCAATATTATAATGATCAGCGAATAAATGCGGTGGAGGCGGCTCCGAGTCCTTGAGCTTCCACTTTTTGATATCCATTCCCCGTTCATCAGAATCAACTCCTGCCATTGCTAAATCTTCTATCGAAACACACATTTTTCCTTTTGTTTATTTATTTTTTACATTAACTAACTTGCTTTCTCTCACAAAGATTGGTATCGTATTTATAGCGTGAGATACACGTGACGTGACAATTAATATTATCATCTTTGAACCGTACCAGAGACTGTACGTACTTTCTTGTCAAAATTCGCAAGGTTAATTAGCGTAAAATTCAAATGATATTAAAGTTTCTCAGGTCTTCACCACTAAATGCTCCTGAATTTTTATAATTTCTCGGCTTCGTGCTCCAAGATATCACGAACAAGTGTCAAATATAGTTATTTCTTCTAACATTTATTGATATCCAATCAATAACGATGCAAGCTTGGTAATTGATTTTTCTATTCATGGTTATAATTGAATACTAGAAATTGATTAATTTGTGTCTTTCCTTTGAGTCTTTTCGGTGTATGTTCCTTTACCTATTAGATTTGAGTCGTGTATCTCTCTCTCCCTCACCAAGAGATGAGGGATTAGGTGAGACTCTCACAAATAATATAAATTAGTAATGAAGCAAATATATAAGAATGAGAATATAAATCAAAATATCCTAAAGTAAATGTAAATACAGAAGAATAAAATCATCAAAGGAAAAAAGAAAGCCATCAGTGCTAGTGTTTAACATGAGGAAAAGTATGCGCATCCAAACAAAAAATACTAGATAGGGATGGCAATGGGGAGGGAAGGGGAGGAGACCCACCTCTCCATACTCATTTTTGATATTTTGCATATATCCCCATCCCCGACAAAATTGCTTAAGGGAATTCTCGTCCCTTCCCCGAATAATAATAGGGGATCTTCGATGGTCCCCGATCTCCGAATTACTGATACATTTTTAATTTTTTAAGTTAACCATATTAAAATAAAAAAATAAAAAAATTGACGATATATCTTACATTAACATTAATCCATTACAAAAGTCACATTACAAAATGTAAATCACCATAATAATTATTTTGGTCAATCTTCATAGTCCTACAATACAAAAAATAGAAATTACTTCATAGTCCTACACTATAAAAAAATAGAAATGACTTTATATTAACAATGAGATAATTGAAATAGATATAGATATTTAATCAAATCTAAAACAATAAGGGAAATTATCATTGCACCACATCTGTTTTCTTTTATTTTCATCCAACAACCACAACATTATAACATGTTCTCTGCACTACTTTTTTTTTAATTTATATCAATTAACCACTTTTGCACAAACACTGTTAAATAATTTAAATGAAATAATAATTTTACCCCTAAATAAATTAGAAGTCCATTTTATTTTATAAAAACTTTGAAAAATAAAAATATTATAATTATAAAAATATCCCTAAATTTAATAAAAATAAATCCCAAAATTAAGATTTTAATTTTAATAAAAATATAATTAAAAATAATTGTAAAATTTTTGGATATAATAAAAATCCCTAAATTATTAAAATTTTGGATTTATATTTTAATAAATAAATTAAGTTATTTTAACTAAATTTTACGAAATTATATTTTTTAATAAATAATTCAGTTCTTTTTATTATAATTTTGCAAAATTATAATTTTCTAATAAAAATAATTATTAAAATTTTTGTAAAATCTAAATTTAATAAAAATCAGCTGAGCAATTCTAGTTGGGATCTATTTATTTTTATTAAAATTATAGGTATTTTTATAATTATTTTTTATTTTTCAAAGCTTTCATATGATAAAATGGTCTTTTAATTTATTTAGGGGTAAAATTATTATTTCGTTTCAATTATTTAACGGCGTTAGTGTAAAAGTGGCTAATTGATACAAATTTAAAAAGAAAGGTGATGCAGAAAACATGTTAGAATTTTATGTTGGTTAGATGAATATAAATCAAAACAGAGGTGGTGCAATAATAATTTCCCAAACAATAAAAATAATATAAGTAATGTAACTTCTAAGTGAAATTTTTAATAATTATATAATATAATTACAATGTAAAATAAACTCATACCGCCATTGTAAGCTTGTAGCCAACTTTGACAACACATTAAACCCTTCAATGTGCTTAAATGAAGCATGTTATGGTACTTTATCACTTGAGCTAAAAGCTTATTCGAAAGCAATGATTATAATTGGAATTGACAAAATATCTCTAACAATATGTGCTAGTATCAAATACCTATGGGTATTTGTTTTCTATCAACTCAAAATATCAAAATCTTCCATCCGTGAGATAATTTTCTCATCCAAATATTAATATAGTCAATTAGGCCCAAAAGTACAATAATATAATTATTTTGATATTTTTTATTTATACTACTATTTAATATTTTATAATTTACAGTTTATTGTTAATTTACTAATAATTTTTTAAAAAAATTAAAATTAAAATGGGGAAATCGGGAGGGGATAGGGATTCCGTCTCATCCTCGTCCCTTCCTCGAATAAAAAATTGGGTAAAAAAATTTCCTCGCCCCTTCTCTAAATAAGAAATTAGGTAAAACAATTGTCTCCGTAACCTCTTTGAATGGAAAAATGACTGAGGGTCCCTGTCCTCATGGGGATATCTGCCATCCCTAATACTATATAGGCCTAAAGGAAGATCCTCACAAATATGTATCTCTTATTTAATTATCTAAAAATTAATGCATGTGCGCTAAAAATTCTAACAAATTAGATAATATTCACCAGTGCAGTAGGACTCAAAATTTTTCCTTGACCACTTATGAAAATTTTGAAGAAGGTTTATGCATATGGTGATGTTCTTATATGAAACAATCTAATAGACTTATGATATGTATTTTAATTTTTTTCACACTTATCGTGATTATTCCTAAGTTTAAAGTGGGACGAAAAATTCCCTTGACATGTTATGGTTTAGTCTAATGCCTCAATACATCATTATACATACAAAGTTTGTAAAATATCCATACAAATCTTTAGATATCAATTTGTTAGGAAATATATATATTATTGATGGTTGTTGAAGCTAGCAAAAATAAATACATATTCTAAATAAATTGTGTATAGTGATTGAGCAGGGTCGTGTCCACAAAAATCAATAATTATTTAAATCCTTTTAAAATAAAAAAATGTAAAATGCGGGAATTGTTGACAATAACAAAAATCAAATTAAAATAACAAGAATGCAAATTAAAATTGTAATTCAAATTGGGGAAAGCTTTGGTTGAAGGAATTAACTCAGCTTAATTCGACTACTGATCATTGGTTCAAATATAAATCATTACTACTTATGAATATATCAGTTATAGCTACTGAGACCCTCTAATAGCCAATCTCTCTTTAACTAGTCGATAACCAAGGTACGACCATTGGTTATTTCCCTAATCAATAAACAAACCCAGATAGACAATCATTAGATTTAATCAATTGATAGTCTGAAAAACCAAAGAGACTCAAATCCTAATCAACAAACGTAGACAATGGTTCATTTTAATTAAATTGTTTATTCTCATAATACAACACATTGCTATGCTATTTTTCACAAACATTAAAATCTTTATACAATGAATCTTTTAGTTGACAATAGATTAAGTTGATAATTAAATAGTGGCCAATTATCTAATTAACAAACATAATCATGACAATAATTCAGAGAATAAACAAATACCCAAAAAGTAATAAAACAATTAAAGCATAAGAAAGATCTCACAGTAGTGACGAATCAAAGCTTCATTAACATTAAACCAGAATAATAGGTTTAGTTCTTCATAGAGAGAAGAGGAAAAAATTAGATCTAGGGTTTCTTTCTTTTCAAAAATCTCCTCTTTTGACAATATATTCCTCTCTTAAATTCTCCTCTAGATTTCTTTTTAAAATAAGATACTAATATCAAAAATATTATCGAAATGTTAAATTCGTAATTATAAAAATAACCAGAAAGATAAAACACGTTAAAATAACAACTGCAGGTCCTTAGTTGACAGCACGCGCTCACGCCTTATCAACAAAGTTCTTTCGAAGCTCATAATTTCTCCAGAAAAATAATCATCCTCAAACATCATCTTGTAGCTCAATTTTAGCACCAATCAATAGAATTGTACTACAAAAATAAAATACAAGTAAATCACTTTTATTAAGCGCAAAACATCGATATTAAAGGAAGTAAACAATGCAAAACTATTGCATAAATTGCACTTTAACACTTATTTTATTCAAGGATATTTTCCTATTTAATAAAATTCTTGTTTAAGGAATAAGTAATTTTCTATTTGGGATTTGATTTATTCAAGGAGGGGTACAACTACTATAAGAAAAGGAATACTTCTCTTACGAGAAATAATCACTATATATAGGAAGGTTGAATTCAGTTGTTAGTATAGCATAACAATCAGTTTTGTGCTGGTAGACAGTTTCTAGTGTGAGAGAAATGATAGATCTATTGAGAGATTGGATATTATTGGGGTTTTGGATGTGAGAAAAATACTAGAGTGACTGTAATAGTTTTACACACAATGGATTTTTCTCGTTGTCCTTGGTGGCCCTGGTTTTTCTCTGGTATTCGAGTTTTCCATGTAAATTCTCTTAGTATGTGATTAGTTTTACTCTCCATCTATTTTCTATCTATTATTTATTTGATGTTTTTGCTTGAAAGATCTTGGGTGGAATTATAAATTCCCTAACAAGTGGTATCAAAGCTAAAGGTTGTTCTACATTGCAATAATGTTTGCAAAAAAAAATTGAAATCTAGTGAGAATTGAGGTTAAAGTTTTTTTATAGAAGAATCAATTTTGGCTTGTGGCAACTTTAAGTCAATGATGTATTAATTTAATCTGGGCTACACAAGGCTTTAAAGGGCAAACCATCCCCTGTTTCTAGTAGCAACTCTAGGAAATCTGTTATGAGCAACAAAGAGCTGCAAGTGCTATACGATTATGTCTAGTAAAGAATGTTTGTGCAAATGTAGGAGAAATTCCTTCAACAAAAGAGCTTTGGAAGAGGCTAGAAAATTTGTATTAGACATAGAGCATTTTTAATCACTTGTTCCTTAAGGAGCAGTTTCACACGCTGATAGTGATTGAAGGTCTAATTTTTTTTTTTTTATATAATCTTAGTACTCTCAATGGCATCATGACAGAAGTAGAAGTAATTAGAGTTAAAATTGAAGACGAAGACAATGCGCTTAGGCTATTGTTCCCTTTCAATTTCCTGCAAGCATTTATTGCTTACTTAATGTATGGAAATGAGACTATGGATCTTGAAGAAGTTATTAGTATTCTACTTTTAGAAGAAAGAAGGCTGAGTTGTGGAAGTAATAGAGTTTCTGATGATTCGGCATTGATAGTTGGTAATTAGAAGAAAAATAACTCCGAAAGAAAGGATTATGCTAGGTGTAAGGCACTTTAAAAGAGATTGTTAGAAAGTAAATAGAGTAAATTCTGCATGTAGCCCCAGGTTAGTAAATGAAGATACTGATAGTATCACTAGTGAAAAATCTATCATCATTCTGGGAGATGATAGTTCCTTGTAATAGATGATGAAGATATCCTCATGGCAAGCCGATAGTGCCGAAAAAGAGGATGTTTTACTACTAGCAGGCTTACAAGATTTGTGCACAAGGCATGGTTTGACATTTATACAAGGTGTGCGGTAGATTTTTTTTTTCTTTGTCGATGACTGAAGACTCTCAAGGAAGCCAAATATGAGAGTGGGTGTTTTCAGCAAAATAATCAACATGTATCAAATCTTAGTATAAAGAATTATGCATACTGGATAGAGAATAAGATTTTACCCATGATGGAGTGATTCTCATAAGCCTTATGTGAGTGTAGTTTTGGTGGAGTAAAGAAGGTGGAGATGACGTTGTTGTATGAATACACGGTGGATCATATTTTGTCACTAATTGAAAAGCTAGCCAAAGTGGAGATTATTAGAAAATATGTCTTATTTTTCATTAAGGATTTCCTAGAATATTTTATTCTTTAATAAGATTCCTATTTAAGGAATAACTAAATTTTCTAATTAGGACTTGACTTATTCAAGGATGAATTCAACTACTATAAGAAAAGAAATAATCACTATATATATAGGGGTTGAGTTCACTTGTTAGTATAGTATAATAATCAGTTAATTATAAGTAGACAATTTCTAGTGTGAGAGAAACTGTAGGTCTATTAAGAGATTATGTGTTATTGGGGCTTTAGTGTGAGAAAAATACTAGAATAATTATAATAATTTTTGACATAATAAATTTTTCTTTCGTCGTTCTTGGGGGCCGTAGATTTTTTTAGGTATAGAAGTTTTTCACATAAATTCTTGTGTTGTGATTGATTTTATTCTTTATCTATTTTTTATCTATTATCTGTTTGAAATTTTAGTGGGATTAAAAATTCCCTAACACAATTTTATTTTAAATCTATATTTATTTATTTTACATATAATATGGCATTTTAACCTGACTATGCTTGTAATAGAAAAACAAAAGAAAAACCTAACCCAACCTAGATCACATTTTAAAAATTAATTTTCTTTTTCATGATGACTAAAACTGTTAATATTTTATTCTTTTGTGATTAATTTTGAAATAGAAAATTATATTTCAAATAAAATTCACAATGAATTTTCAAGAGGAAGAAATAAATTCATTGTATTAGTTTTTAGTCAATCTAATAGACTTATGGCATGTATTTTAAATATATTTTTTGCACTTATCTTGATTATTCTTATTTTATTTTGGAACTTTTTTTTAAAATCAATATAGTGTAGTCTTTAATCATCAAATACTTCGTTTTTATACGATATATAACTTTGCAAAAGGATTAGTTACTAAATTGAATCTGGTTTTGTGGTCGGGCTTCCGATCCTTGCAGTGACTTGTGATGGGAGGATAAAATTTCTTTGACTCGTTCCAAATCTAAACCCATCAGTGTTAGAATTGTCATGTTTAGCAAATCCTGAGAAAGGCAAAACTTAAATTAATCTTTTAACCCTCATTTTTTTCAAGATTCGAATTTGACTAATTAAATAAAACTATTTATTTATTCCTAAATTAAGGTCCAACTACAGTACGTCATGGGTTTGGTACCCAAGTCCTTTGTCCGTTTGCGAATGAGCCTTTAGATTGTGAACAAAAATAGTTAACGGCTGAGATTTAACAGCTGGAAAATGAGTACCCGGCTGAAGCTGTAGTATCAGTAAAATGAAAACAAAAAAGATAATCCAGATCTAAATTCACAGCTCCCCACCCCGGTCGTGAATACTCTTGTTCTTTAACCATAATTGATCGTCACAGCTCTCTCTCCATCACAGCTCTTCAAGCAAAATGCGCTATTGTGTTGAGAGAGAAAACTGCTGCTGCGTTGAGGCAGAAAGTTGCTGCTGCATCTCAATTCTATGTGGTGTTGCTGCTGTGATTGAGGATCGACGGCTGCTTTTGTATTGAGAGAGAAAGCTATTGCCGCTGTGTGTCAACTCCGTGTGGTGGTGCTACATCTCTGCTCTGCTTTGGCTGGTGATGGAGCTGCTACTGTTTCTGCATCTATTTCAGTAAATTTTGCTGCATCTATTTTGTTCACATCAATGTTAATTGATTTTGTTTTTCTTGGTTTTGTTCATATGATTGTTAATTGATTTTTTGTTTCTGCATTTTGTTCATATGATTGTTAATTGATTTTTTGATTCTGTGTTTTGTTCATATGGTTGTTAATTGATTTGCTGATGTTCATGCATTCATGCTCAGCAATTTTCCATTTATGTTGTCCATTTTGTTGGAGTTAATACTAAATATTTGTTGTTAGTAATCATTCAGTTTTTCTCCCCCTGCTTTTAAGAGCACCGAATGCTTTAAGATTGCAGGTTTTACTTTGGAAGCGTTGATTTCTATTTTTTTTTATTTTTTGGTTATGATGCAATCTTATGTTTTCATTGTTTGTGGGAGCCAGTAGAAGAGGAAGAAAAACCATGCAGTTAAAAAGATGACGAAGAAGAAGGAGGATTTAAAGGAGTTGTTGATGACGAAAATTGGGAGCTGCGACTGCTTTTTGGAAAGCATGATTCAAGAGCAGAAGAAAATGGCGATGAAACTGAAGAAAAAGGAGCACAAGAGGAAGAAGTTAATGCGGCAAGAAAGGGGGAAACTAAGGCTAGGTGGGCAAGTGGGGACTGGGGACGGCATAAAATAAGACAAAGACAGAAGGGGTGCATTCCGGCTTAGATGTCTCGCCGCACATGTGATTGAGATACGTGGCATCGTGTAATAGAAGGACTACAGAGAATTTTCAAAACTGGTGATGACAATGAATCGGTTCAAGTTGAACTGAACCAACCATCAAATATTATGTGAAAAATGAAAGGGAGCACTATTGACATTGTCATGCACGTAAATGTATATGCCACACGTTCATCTTTATTCTTTACCACAAGTTCTTATTCATTTAATTTGGATATGTTGGTGTTGATGCAGAATTCTGGTCGTCTCTTCTGAGACCAGGCTTTCTGCTCGTTCAACTCTATCTCGACCAGAACTTCTTCTCGTCCAGTTGCTTTTATTGGTTTCCTGCGTTCACAGAACAAGTCAGAGTGCGCCGGGTGTTTTTCCGGCGTAAATCCTCCGACACTCAAGTTAGATAAGAAGGTTTTTTGGGGAAAGATCGGCCGTAAATTTCTTGGCCTTAGGTTTTTTCTCGGTTACGAATTCTTTGCCTTTTTAGCCCCTTAGAGTCATAAAAAGTCCAACCCTTTTACCTTCGCGAGCTGCCTTGTTATAGGCCTCCTGAGGATCCTTCCTCCTTCTCAGTGACAAGCGGTTGCGTGTGTTTTCATCACTGCTGTGGCAGGTGGTTGCGTGTACTTCGAATACTGCGGTAGTAGGTGATTGTGTGTATCTCCATGACTGCGATAGTGGGTGGTTGCGTGTATCCTCCTGACTGCGGTAGTAGGCGATTGTGTGTATCTCCTGACTGCTCCAGCCACATGCTACGGGCTCCATTTCCCTCTGTTCGTCTCTGTCCAAGCAAGCCCTACCTCCCGCTGCCTGCTCGTCTAGTCCTGCTCGGTCTTTCGGGTCTCGGTGGAATACCCCCAAACACAAGTCTCCTAGTTTCTGGTGTTGGCTAACGAAGTGAACCGACAGTAGAAACTCAACAATCTCGGCTTACGTTGGGTGAGAAAGAGGCCAAGAGTCGTGTCGCATTTAATTGTGGGTGAAGGGACGTGGCGGAAATCAAGCCTTCCGTTTGAATTTCAAACCAAGAGTCGCGAGCCCTCGGGATTTGGGCCCATTTAAAGACTGGCAGCCCAGACGTTTTCCCTCATTTGAAAATTTCAGAACACTTTGTTACCCAGCGCGTTCATTGTTTTCTTTGTTTTCCGGCGAACGATTTTCGGCAAATACATCTCCACCCTTGATTCCCTCCAGTCGAAACACTCATTCCGACTAGGACTTCCTCCTTGACGGCCGGTTCTTCAGGTACCGCTTCTGTTTCCTCGTTCTTCAATAGTTGTAGACACCTCTCTTTCTTTTTCTGTTGTCTGGGTATTAGTTGGTGGTGGTGCTAGGGTGGTAGGTTGAGAAATGTCGAAGGGTAAGGAGAAAGTCATCGAGATAGACGACGACGACGAGTTAGACTTCTTACCTAGTCTGCTCGCCGACGCCGTCTTCGACCCTAGGATCCCTTTAGAGCCTGGTGACCCTGATGTCGCAACTAGGGCTAGAAGGATGTCCCCAGAAACGACCTCCTCGAGCCAAAACAGCGAAGAAGTGAGAACATCGGGCTCATCAGGCACCTTAAGTGACGAGCGGAAGGGTGATTCGGGGGGGGGGAGCCTTTACCAGAGTTGTCTCAACCCGAAACTAGGAGTATGGCCGGGGGTAGGGCACAGTCGTATCATTACTCGATTTATCTGATCACTTGCACGACCACAGTAGACGAGCTTGAGGCTCTTCCGGATCAATACGGGATCCCCGATGCTATACCTCTTAGGGTCCCCGGGAAAAAGGACGCCCCTAGTCGGCCCCCTAAGGGCTATGTTACGTTGTTTTTAGAGAGCTTCAAACACGGGTTGAGGTGCCCCTTGCATCCATACTTTGCTCGGATATTTAACGAGTTGCATCTATCCCCTAGTCAGTTGAACCCCAACGGGTGGAGGGTGCTTTCTGGTCTGTTCGTCTTGTGGTATAGGTGTTGTAAACGCGAGCCCACCATTGACAATCTGCGTCACTTATATTAGTTAAAGAGCAGCCCCAAAGATCCCAGTTGGTACTATTTTCAATCTAGCTCTAAAAGCAGGAAACCCATGACCGGGCTTCCGACGGGGGGTGGTAAGTTTTGGAAGAGCAAGTTCTTTTTTGCTGGGGGTCCTTGGAGTCAAGTTGCACGGGTTGACGGGAAAGACTACCGCGTCCCATCTCGATTCATGGTCCCAGGTTGCTTGCTCGCTTCAGACGTCTTTATTCCCTAATAGTTCTCACTTTTGTCGTTTTGATCTCAATCAATTGTCTGCTCGTTTTGCAGTTTCTTGGGGTGTTCACTTCCCTCTTGAGCCTGGGCCGCTGAAGCTAGTGGAGTCTGTATTGGCTAAGTCCTGCTCCTACCGCGAGCTGTTAAGCCTCGAGAATCTGATCGCATCTAGTCTGATAATTACCGAGCCTCCAATGGAAGATGCCGTAATTGCCGCTTTGACCAGGAAGCGTACCCGCTCTCAGACTTCCAAGAAGGGTGAAGACAAGGAGGCTCCTGCTGCGAAGCGAGCTCTCGTAGTAGAGCAGACCTCTCCTCTGAAAACCTTGCCACCTTCCCCCGCCGTTGCTGTGGAGAGTAGCCGAGCAGCCACTGAGCCAGGTTCCTCCTCTGTTTCCAAGAAACCCACTCCCCGCATTCCAGATCACTTGGTCTCGTTCATGAACGACATTTCCGTACATGTGAGCAAGAAGGATGTGGAGGAGTTTTCTAGATTGGCTCTGCCCGACCTGATGGGTGCCATGCAGTTCAGTGCTATTCATCTCAGCTGCATGCTCGCCTACTACCAGGCCAAGTCTAACCGGCAGGAGAAAAAAATGAAGGAGGAGAATAAGGCTGCGGTCACCAGAGCCGACAAGGCCGAGAAGAGAGCCAGAAAAAAATGAAGGAGGCTCTTGCCAAAGCTAAAGCCGCTACTCTCGACGATGAGCTGACCAGGGTGCAGGAAGAACTGCGAAGGCAGAAGGCCACGTATGAGGCCCAGCTTGAGTCTCTTCGCGAATCTCACCGGATCCAGCTCGAGGACCTAGAGAACGAAGCGGAACTCCGATACAACCAGGGGCTTCGACATTCTTACCGCAGCATCATGGCCGTCCTTGAGAAGCAGCATCCAGATCTCAACATGGATGGCTTTGCTGAAGCTGTTTCCCAGCATATGGATGAAGAGGAAGTGAAGGAGGACGCCGAGGAGGCGGAACTGATTGCGGTCGAGGAGGATCCCTCTCCCCATGTTGACCCTGCAGCGGCTGGTGAGACCAGCATTCCTCCTCATGCTGATCCTGCTGCACCCGGTGAGGCGAGTACTCCTCCAGGCGCTACTGGTGATGCCCCTGTTGCTATTAACGCGGCACAACCTGCTGAGGGGACTGCTCAACCCATCGACCCGCCTTCTTAAATTTTGATCTCTATTGTAGTAGTCCTTCCTTTCTTATGTAATAACTTTGCAACTTATCCTTATCCTAATAAGATATATTATTACTTATTTTTTGCATTAGGATTGTGGTTGTGGAAATGTCTTGCCTTAAGAAATTTCTGTTGAACCTCGGATAGAATACTCTGTCTTTTCGCTTATCTGGTGCGATCCTAGTTGTGTTTGACTTCCTATCTCACCCCCAACAAGGGCTTTGAGATTCTTGAGCCTTTTTATGACTTGGCTAAATTTTTGAATGTTTACGCTTCTGCTTGCCTCTGTGTGGTCGAGCTGGTCTTGGTACGTTCGGCCCTTGCCTTGCCACAACACACGCGTCGAGACGTGGGCCCTTACACGTCTTAGCGAATTTTTTCCAAATATCGGATTCTGCTCGCCGTCGCTTGGTCGAGCAGATCCTGGCATGCTTGGCTTCGGCCTCGCTGTGAAATAGGCTTTGAGACGTGAGCCTTTACACGCCTTAACGAATTTTTCTAAATTTCGGATTCTGCTCGCCTTCGCTTGGTCGAGCAGATCGTGGCATGCTTGGCTTCGGCCTCGCCATAAAACAGGCTTTGAGACGTGAGCCTTTACATGCCTTAACGAATTTTTTTAAATTTCGGATTCTGCTCGCCTTCGCTTGGTCGAGCAGATCGTGGCGTGCTTGGCTTCGGCCTCGCCATAAAGCAGGCTTTGAGACGTGAGCCTTTACAAGCCTTATTAAATTCTTGAGGCATAGGATTTTGCTCACTTTCGCTTGGCCGAGCAGATCCTGGCATGCTTGGCTTCGGCCTCGCCATAAAACAGGCTTTGAGACGTGAGCCTTTACACGCTTTAACGAATTTTTGCTGAGTTTCAGATTCTGCTCGCCTTCGCTTGGCCGGGCAGATCCTGGCATGTTTGGCTTCGGCCTCGCCATAAAATAGGCTTTGAGACGTGAGCCTTTACACGCCTTAACGAATTTTTCTAAATTTCGGATTTTGTTCGCCTTCGCTTGGTCGAGCAGATCCTGACATGCTTGGCTTCGGCCTCGCCATAAAGCAGGCTTTGAGACGTGAGCCTTTACACGCCTTATTAAATTTTGTGAGCAGCACGACAGGCCAAGTTTCCTCTTTCATTACTTTCAGCTTACAGGGTATTGCTTGATGTAAAATAAATAAAGCATAAAACATGAAGCAACAATCACGAATGGAAATATGTGTTGGGGCTTACAAATCTTATTGAAAGTACTTCCTAAGGTGCACCGCGTTCCACGGTCGCTTCACCTCGTGGCCATCCGCTCGAACCAGCTTGTAGGCTCCAGGTCCAACCAGCTGCTTGACTCTGTACGTCCCCTCCCAGTTTGGACCAAGTACCCCTTGAGTCGGATCTTTTGTATTCTGGTTCATTCTCCTCAATACCCAATCTCCGATTTTGAATTGCCGCAAATTAACCTTCTGGTTGTAATACCGAGCAACCCTTTGCTGGTAAATGACTACCCGCTTCGATGCTTGTTCCCTCTTCTCATCTAGCAGGTCCAGACTTAAGCACATCTGGTCGTCGTTTTCCTGCTCGTTGAAATATTCTGTTCGATGCGTGGCCGTTCCTATCTCGGCTGGCACCACTGCCTCGTGCCTGAAGGCTAAAGCAAACGGAGTTTCCCCGGTTGCTGTCTTATGGGTTGTTCTGTATGCCCATAATACACCTGGAAGCTCATCAACCCAAGCTCCCTTTTTTGCTCCCAGTCTAGTTTTGATGAGCTTCTTGATCGTCTTATTGGCTGCTTCTACTTGCCAATTGGACTGTGGATGAGCCGGTGAACAATATTTCAACTCTATGCCGAGGTCCTGGCAAAAATTCCTGAAGCTATGGTTGTCAAATTGTCTACCGTTGTCCGTTATCAAGGCATGAGGGATTCCATATCGACATATTAGATTCCTCCACACAAAATCGGTTGTCTTTTTCTCTGTAATGCTGCTGAGGGCCTCTACTTCTATCCACTTTGTGAAGTAATCAATTGCAACTATTGCATGTGTCGCTGCTCCTCGCCCCTTCGGCATTGGGCCAATTAGATCTATTCCCCACTGGGCAAATGGCCAAGGGGATGCCATTGAAGTAAGCTTCTCTGGTGGCTGGTTGGAGAAGCTTGCAAAACTTTGGCAACTTGTGCAGCTCCTGGTCTTTTCTTGCGCATCCTTATGCATCGTTGGCCAAAAATACCCCTGCCTCAAAACTTTGTAGGCCAGGGATCTCCCACCAGAATGGTTCCCGCAAATCCCTTCGTGTACTTCTCTCATTACGTAATCCGCATCGTCCTCATTCAAGCACCGAAGGAAAGGGAGAGTATATCCTCGTCGGTATAACACCCCATCAATCAGTGTGTACCTCGAGGCCTGGGCCCTGATCTTCCGAGCTTGCAGCTTGTCTGGTGGTAAAATCACATCTCTGAGATATGAGATCAGGGGATCCATCCACGAGCTATCCTGCTCTAGTCTCAACACCTCCAGCTTCGGTTCAATGCTCGGACTGGATTTCACCTCCAGGGGGATTGACTTGGGCATTTTTGGGTCTTTTACCGCTGCCATTTGAGCCAGGATGTCTGCTCGACTGTTTTGCTCTCTGGAAATTTGAACCACCTCTACTGCCTCAAATCTTCTCATCATTTGCTTCACTATTCTAAGGTACCGTTCCATCTTCTCTTCCCTAGGTTGGAATTTTTCACTGACGTGATTCGCGACCAATTGCGAGTCAGTTCTAATCCTCACTCTGTTCGCCTTCATGGCCTTAGCCAGCTCCAAACCTGCTATCAGAGCTTCATACTCAGCTTGATTGTTTGTTGCCGCGAAGTCTAACTTCACCACATAAGAGACCTCTTCCCCTTCAGGTCCTTCCAGAACAACTCCGGCCCTTGATCCCTGCTCCCCTGATAAACCGTCAACAAACACCTGCCAGACTCGGGTTTCACCACTATCCGATGTTCCATCAAACTGCTCCGACCAGGCCTCCGGCTCAACAAACTCTACTATGATATCAGCCATTGCCTATGCCTTAATTGCTGCTCGTGGCTTATAGTCAATGTCGAACTCACTCAGCTCCATGGCCCACTTCACGAGCCTACCAGAGGAATCTGGTTTATGTAGAGTTTGACGTAAAGGTTGGTTTGTGATTACCAAGATAGGGAAAGCTTGGAAGTACGGTCTCAGCTTGCGAGCAGCGACCACGAGGGCGAGGGCCCACTTCTCCAACTGCTGGTATCTGGTCTCGGTGTCAAGCAGGGCCTTGCTAATATAATATATCGGGTACTGAACCCCATCTTCCTCCCTCACAAGGACGGAGCTCGTGGCATGGTTAGACACCGCCAAATACAATGACAACTTGTCCCCTTCTCTTGGTGTCAATAGCAGAGGTGCTTGCTGCAAGTACAGCTTTAAATTCTGAAAGGCTTTCTCGCATTCTGGGGTCCACTCTATTCGCTTTCCTTTCTTTATTACTTGGAGATGAACCGGTTCAAGGCTGCGATCCTTCCCGTTAGGCTCTGCACTTCCTTAAGGTTGCGAGGAGACTTCATCTGAATGATCGCTTGGATTTTCTTGGGATTCGCCTCGATTCCCCTGTGGCTGACCATGAACCCGAGGAATTTCCCAGACTCTACCCCAAAGGCACACTTCTCCGGATTGAGCTTCATCTTGTACTTCCTCAGGAGTAAGAATGTCTCATCGAGGTGCTTGACGTGTTCTCCTGGGAGTTTTGACTTGGTGATCATGTCGTCTACATATACCTCCATTGTTCTCCCGATTAGCGGCTTAAAAATCTTGTTCACCAGCCTCTGGTACGTGGCACCCGCATTTTTCAATCCGAACGGCATCACTTTATAGCAGAACAGCCCCTGGTTGGTGATGAATGCCGTGCTCTCCTCGTCCTGCCCAAACATCGAAATTTGATTATATCCGGAGAACACATCCATGAAACTGAGCAGACCATGTCCGGCTGTTGAGTCTACAAGCTGGTCGATCTTTGGCAAAGGGAAGCTATATTTCAGACAAGCCTTATTCAGGTCCGTAAAGTCCACACACATCCTCCATTTACCATTCGCCTTTTTTACCAACACTACGTTGGATATCCAATCGGGGTAATTGACTTCCCGGATGAAACCTGCCTTTAAGAGCTTCTCAACTTCGCTATTTATAGCGTCATATCTCTCCTGGTTGAAGCATCTCTTCTTCTGCCTTACTGCCTTCGCCCCTTTCTTTATTGCCAGTTTGTGGCACGCAATCTTTGGGTCAATCCCTGGCATGTCTTCATGCGTCCATGCAAAGACATATGCATATGCCTGTAGGCACTGCACCAACTCTTTACTTTGTTCCTCTTGTAGCCTTGACCCGATCTTGATCGTTCTATCCGAGTTCTCTGGTCCCAACTTTACCGTCGTCAACTCCTCGACCGGCTCTTGTCTGCCTTTCCTACTTTCCACTCGGTTACCGAGGGACGTTATTTGCATGGTTTCCTTTGTTGCCGAGGAGTAACAACTCCGCGCAGTTCTCTGGTCTCCTTGCACTACTCCTACGAGCCCGTTTACTCGATACTTCAGGGCCAGGTAATGGTTGGACAGTACCGCCTTGGTCATCCTCAGAAATGGTCGGCCCAGGATCATCTGGTAAGGGCCTTCCTCGTCCACCACCACGAAGTCCAGCATCGTTGTCAGCACTGTAAGAGCGTTCCCAATTGTGACCGGCAGTTCAACCGTGCCCAGAGGGACCAGCTTCCCTCCTCCAAACCCCTTTAGGGATGTGTTGGTATAGTCCAACTTCAGGTCTGTTAACCCCATTTCCTCCATGGTCGATTTGAACAACACATCTACCGAACTCCCTGTATCTACCAATATCTTATTGAACCCCTTGCTCGCGACGGTGGCTTTGATGACCAGGGCATCCTCGTGAGGGTATAAGACCCCTTCTTTGTCCTTATCGGTCCACATGATCAGAACTTGCCTGACTTTCACCCGTTTCGCGGCCGGGGTATTGAAGAACACCTCTTTGCTAGTCATGGCGTATCTCACATAGTTCTTCCTTGCTCTGTTAGAATCTCCGACCAACGTTGGCCCCCCAGCTATCACCCTTACGTGAGGCTGCTCACGCCTCAAGCTTCTGCTACCCTGCTCTTCCTCATACGTCGAGGCCTCTCTGGGAAAATCCCCATCTATAAATTCATCCAGGTAGCGATTTCTCACCAAATCCTCGACCTGGGTCTTGAGAACCCTGCATCCCACGGTGGTATGCCCGTGAGTCTCATGGAACTTACAATAACGTCCCCTATCTCTTCTGCTGGCTAACTTAGTTATGGGAGTAGGGGGATGCAGCAACCCTCGATCCTTTATGGCCTCGTACACCTCGTCCAGGGGGACCTTCAAAGTGGTGTAGCGACCATAGTCCTGATTCCGGTCTATCCTATACACGGCCCTTTCCTCATATGCACCACTCTGAGCCGGCGGTGGTGGCAGCGCTTCTGCTCTGCTCTCTCTTGTATTGTGGGGCTAGGGATGATGGTTGTCATATACTGCATCGTGTCGTCTCCAAGGTTCCCTCACTGGTGACCGAGGAGGTGGTGCTCCACTGCGCTAGTGCTGTGGTGGTCTCTGATGAGGTTGGTAAGTGGCAGCTCGGCCTGCTGCGTTACGACCAGGTATCGGGTGATTCTTCCTTCTCATCGGCCCACTTCCTGGTGACGCCCTCTTCTCTTTCCCCAATCCTTCCAGCTGGTCTATTCTGATCCGTGCAGCCTTCTCCTCCTCGATCTCCATATCTCGTTTGGCCTGCTCGTACGCGGCCCCGTAAGTCTTAATTAGCGGGCTCCTCAAGTTATACCACAGCCTTCCTATCCGCACCCCCTCTCTCAATCCTCTTAATGCCTGAGGATGGTTGAAGGCGCCCAAATCCAGGACAGCTCGGTGATACCTTTTGATGAAGTCTCGCAGGGCTTTTTGCTCCCCTTGCCGCAAGCCCTTTAACTTCATCATATCATCTTCCGGGGCCATTGCCCCTCGGAATTGCTCCACAAACTCCTGGCACATCTGCTCAAAAGTTCTGATACTCTCGCGAGGAAGCCTTCTGTACCACTCACGTGCACGTCCCTCCAAAGATAACGGGAACATCCTGCACCTCTGGGCTGGCGACAGCCCCTGTATCCCCGTCATGTCGTTGAAACACTCGACGTGCACCAACAGATCAGTTCGCCCTGAGTATCTAAGGTCGGGAAGACGAAAGTCTTTCGAGATGATTGCCCTCATGATCTCCGCCGCGAGAGGCGATTCTCCATCCAACATGATTCTCCAACCAGGAGCTCTGCTCTTTCCCTGCATGTCATCAACCACATGCGCTAGCCTGCGCACTTCTTCTTCTAGTTGCATTTCCCGACCAGGAACATGGGCTGCAACCTCTTCCCGCCGCTGATCAACATCGTGCATTGGTTGTCGGAGTTCGGTCTCCTCTGAATTCGCCATTTCGGCGTCCTCATTGAAATTTGGTCCTCCTAGGGATTGGCCTTCCCTTCTATGAACATCTTCCCGTATAAAGCAGTAACCTCCCTCGCCACCAAGTCTCCTAGTAGCGTCATCCCTTCTCGTAGCATCGTAGCCTGGTGCTGGTCTACCAGATCTCACCCTCTCTTCCCGATTCTCCCTCCGTTCATTACGTAACTCATCGAGAATGGATGCTAGGACCTCCATCTGCCTTTCCATTCTCTCCATCCGGCCAAACATGGGATCACTCAGCGGTGCGTCTCCCCCTGGTGCATTACTTCCCCCAATCTCCATGGTTTTCTCCTCTTACTTTATCCCCGTCCCTGTTGCCAAGTAAGGCTTTTCGATTGATCCCCACAGACGGCGCCAAAATGTTGATGCAGAATTCTGATCGTGCTCTTCTGAGACCAGGCTTTCTGCTCATTTAACTCTATCTCGACCAGAACTTCTCTTCGTCCAGTTGCTTTTATTGGTTTCCTGCGTTCACAGAACAAGTCAGAGTGCGCCGAGTGTTTTCCCGGCGTAAACCCTCCGACGCTCAAGTCAGATAAGAAAGTTTTTTGGGGAAAGATCGGCCGTAAATTTCTTGGCCTTAGGTTTTTTCTCGGTTACGAATTCTTTGCCTTTTTAGCCCCTTAGAGTCATAAAAAGTCCAACCCTTTTACCTTCGCGAGCTGCCTTTTTATAGGCCTCCTGAGGATCCTTCCTCCTTCTCAGTGACAAGCGGTTGCGTGTGTTTTCATCACTGCTGTGGCAGGTGGTTGCGTGTACTTCGAATACTGCGGTAGTAGGTGATTGTGTGTATCTCCATGACTGCGATAGTGGGTGGTTGCGTGTATCCTCCTGACTGCGGTAGTAGGCGATTGTGTGTATCTCCTGACTGCTCCAGCCACATGCTACGGGCTCCATTTCCCTCTGTTCGTCTCTGTCCAAGCAAGCCCTACCTCCCGCTGCCTGCTCATCTAGTCATGCTCGTTCTTTCGAGTCTCGGTGGAATACCCCCAAACAGTTGGTCCACATCCCCCTCCACACGAAGGTTCACTTTTACGAGTGTTTGCGTCTCACGATTGCACATAATCATATATAATCCACAATTTTACGGATTTTAATGTGTTCAATCAAGTCAAATCCACTTATTACTTATTCTGTAACAAGTTATAAAACTTATAATTTTTATTACTTACAACAAACAATTGAGACTGTCAACAAAAATAGTTAAAGAGTGTCGAAAATATTTTTCTCTTTCTTTTTTCCTCTTTCAATTGATCCATCATCTCAAAAAAGCCTTCATTTCTTGGTTGATGATTTACTATTTTTAAAATTATTATTATTACAAAAATTATCATCGTCGTCGTCATAATTATAATATTAAGCATTACTAGTTTTATTATTATTGCTGTTGTTGTTCAAATTTAGAAATGGCATGACCTATTATTTATACTCTAAGGATATAATTAAAATTACATATTATTCAGGTTAAAGGGGAATTTTCTCCTTTAACCCCACCAATTATTTTTGCCATGCATTGGCTGATTATTTATTATTATTATTATTATTATTATTATTATTATTATTATTATTATTATTATTACATGCTACATAATTTTTCTTCACGTTATTTTTTATAATTTTCATTTACTCAACTCATACACAAATTTCCCACAAAATCGAATTATACACTCACTCAACTGTAAATTCATGCTGCAACTATTTTTAAAATTACACTTGATATTTCGCATTTTTTTTCCCACCAAACCCGCAATTCATTACCTTTAACCGCAACCCATACTTGCACTCTTCCAACTTCTTGTTTGTAACCAATACTTGCATGCACTTTTATTATTATTTTACATGCCTTACTGTTACAACTCCCACCCACTACACGCGTTTTTGTAGTCCAAAAGTTGATTCCACCGGCTCATGACCTATATCTCAAGTTACTCCTTTTGTCTGCGTGTCTCTGCCGTAGCCAAGCGATAAAATCCAACGGTGACCATGCTACAAGACAAAGGACTTGGGTACGAAACCCATGATGCAAAGTAGCTGCGGCCCCTAAATTAATATGGATATAATTACAATTTTAATTGATCTAGATATAATAATTTTTTAGCATCCCCGCTTTTAGACAGACTTACTAATTCTTAATATATATATATATATATATATAGAGCTACTAACGCGCTGAAAATTGTTAGTGCAATATTATTATTTATACACTAAAACAAATAAAAGAACAACCAAAATTCATTGCTCAACAAAGATTTCCAAAGTACATAAAAACAAAGATGAGATGTTGCTAGCTACTTAAACCAAAACTCAATCAGATGCTAGCACTTAAACTAAAGCAAAGATTTTTATTAGACGATGAGTATAATTTCCTCGCGATTTACCTCACAACTCTTCCCTCACTAGACTTTTTATCAAAATGATGGACACCAACCAACAGTACTAATTGCATTATTATGAGAATCATCTCCAAAAAATTGGCTTGCGAAACCAAAATTTTCTTCATCCTCTTCTTCTTCGGTGCAAAAATTGCTTATCACCCACTGTCACCGATTATTCTAGGTTTCGCCTTCGAGATCGGGAATCAGTCATTTTCATCGGATTAATTTCATCAGTTTTAACTGATTTATTGATCTATTAGCCCAGAAGTAGGTATCTTTATGTACCCATATTCTGAAGGAACAAAAGCAATTCCCTTTATACAAGACCCTCCCAAAAACCCCACTTAACCGAAAATCATTAAACATTTACTAACCTTAACATCTTCTTATACATCACATTAATTCTAGTTATTATTATTATTATTATTATTATTATGGTTCAATGATTGAATAACGATTGGTGTTTTTCTCCCCAAAAAAAAAAATGGTGTTTCATGCAAATGAAAAAAGGGTTTCCGGAATGTGTTCCAAAAAGTGCAGATTCAGCATGCTCCCAGATATTGTAATTTTCATGCACATTGATCGGCTAAACTAGCTTTGGTGAACAATGCAACTAATTTATGGTTGGGATAATTTCCAGAAGATATTACTTACTTTGTTGAATGAATAAAATTATAATTTTTTTATTAAAAAAATAGCAACAGTGGTCAAAATTAGTCGATCCAATTAAAAACTTTCGATCTTTTTTCATTCTCTAAAATGACCTTCTCTAAATTTTCTCAATTAATATATATATAAAGTAATTTTTTGGTCAGGAATTTTAAAGTGTGGGAAAATCTGGGAAAGCTTTAAAACCACATGGTTTTAAAGGTTTATAGTTTTAAGCCTTTAAAACCATGCTGTTTTAAAAGTTTCCCGCATTTTAAAATTTCTGATTGAAATATATATATGTATGTATGTGTGTGTGTGTGTGTGTGTGTGTGTGTGTGATTAATGGTCAAAATTCCAGAAAATCTTTTAGCAACTGATGATCACCAATAATAATCACAAATTGCACCAAGATTTATCGAGCCGGCACGAGCAACAACAACAATTTATATGTGCTTACTTAGCAAATATAATCAGATAATAATATTCAGGCACTGCATGGATTTTCATTTTTCAAAATTTTCTTTAGCTTTTGTAATCATCATTTTTTTAAAAAAAAAAGCTGAAATTTTCTTTTTAAGAGAAACATTTTTCAAACTAGTTTTCTTCAAATCACCATGCAATTTTTGAAAAAGCTTCAAATACTTCGTCACAAGAAGGTTGTTCATTTACCTTATCAAGCTTAGGAAATGGCCACCTTCTAATACCGTGAGTGCAAGAATTGATATCTCACGAGCATGCTTCGCAATGGAAGTGTCATCATTACCATTATCACATGCTGCTACCATTGCCTTCTTCTTTGACTTGAGTTCTTAAGAAGAGGGCATTGCGATCTTATTTGACCCAACTTTTTGCATTCAAAAGAAACAATTGCCTCATTCCCTTTCTCCACTTTAAGGTTTTTATTCTGAAAATCTTTAAAGTTCTTCACTTGATTGCTTCTTGAAGAACCTTCTAAACCTTTTAGCAATTATTTCAATGTCTGCATCTTCAAAGTCACTCCCATCATCACCACTATCAACTATAAAACATTTCAATGCATTTTTTTTTCTTTTTTATATCTTTTCACTGGTACACAAACCAATAAGATCATCAAAAGATGAGCTATTAAGATCCTCTGCTTCTTCAAAGGCTGCTCTTTTTGGTCTCCACTCTCTCAACAAAAACATAATAACTTTCTTCACTTTTCTACTTTAGTAAAGATCTTTCCAAGTGCTCCAAGAGAATTTGCAACACCGGTGAATCTAGTGTATATATGATGAACAGTCACATATGACTTCATTTGAGACATCACATATTACCTAGTGAATCTACTAATTTTAGACTCCTTGACTTGATTTGTTCTCCCATAAATAACCTTAAGCTTGTGAATCTACTAATTTTAGACTTCTTGACTTGATTTGTTCTCTCATAAATAACCTTAAGTTCTCTCTAAATTTCACATGCATTGGTATAATCTAAAACTATATGAAATTATTTCTTGTCTAGGACACAAAATCAAGTATTCATAACTTTAGAATTTAAAGACGTCTTTCTCTTGTCTGTCTCACTCTCCTCACTTGAAGGTTTTGGACTTTCTTTTTCATTTTCTTTTTCCTTCCCAGGAATGAATAGTTCATCACAAACTATTTCCTATATTTCATAGTCTAAGGATTTTAGATAGATTTGTTAAAATAAGCCCAACACCAACTTTCATTAATAAAGCCCAAACTAATAAGCCTAACTCATGGAAGGCTCTATGAGTAGGTATAGTTGGTGTTAGATTTAAATTATTGGCGATAGATGTGGTAGATGAAATTATTGGTAGTAAGTGTGGTAGGTGAAAATAAATAGTTGTTAATTTTTTTTGTAATTTTTTATTTAAATGGTTTAGATTTGTTCTCATGTACTGTAAATACCACCTTGTATCATTTGGTTATACATCAAGTGTAGAGTGAAGAATTAGAAGAGAGAAAGAAGAGTAAGCTGTGAGTGTGGTAGTGTCCCTCTTATAAAATATCAATAAAGTCCTTCAATTTAGCAAAATTCTTCCATTACCCAAATAGTTTCAATTTTGAACTGTTTTGTCCCCTTAATTTTCAATAATCAGTATTAGAACCAAGTTAAATGGTGACTACTCTAGCAGTGCTGCCAAAAGTTCAGTTAAAGATTATCATGGCAAACTGTAAGGGTATAGCGAGGATGATTAAAGATCGTTTGGTGGAGCTTTATTGAATCGTGAGGTCTTTGAAACTCTGCAAGTTTGTTGGTGAAAATCGAGTTTGCTTGGAATTATCAAAGTCTTGCAAACACGATAGGTGACCTTTAAGTAGTTAAAAGAGACAAGAACCTTAGCAACCAAAAGTATAATATGTGAGTAACATTGATAGAGTCCTATTTACAAGGTTACAATCTTTGGGGGATTGTTTGTACTAACAATGTGAAACCACCAACTAAGAAGGTTGCTTTGAAAAAGTAGAACATCAAAGCTGGGAAGGCCATTTTCGCCATCAAAGGTACAATTAAAGAAAAGATACTGCAACACATAAAAAAAGGTTAAAATGCCTAAAGACGGTTGGGACACTTTTGCAATGATTTTTTCAAAGAAGAATAACACACGGTTATAACTTCTAGAGAATAAAGCACTGTCAATTTTACTACGAAACATGGCAATAGATGAGTACTTCAACAAGGTAATGTCATTATGTTGTGAAATTTCTAAGTTAGATCCTACAGCTGCAATTTGTAAATTTAAATAAAGAAAATTGTTGTCTATAGTTTGAGGTTTGAGTTTAGGAGCTTTCTTATAACTGTCTAAGGTTGCCCAACTCAACCAACTATTGAGGAATTTGAAAATAAAAAATTACTGATTCAAGAAGTGATTGATGAGCAAATAAGTGAGGCCTCAATAAAGAATAACGAGAAAGCACTCTTCACTTATAAAAAGAGATATTGATTCAGAAGACATAGTGTTAGAGGGTTTAAAGGATATTTTGATAAGTCAAATATCATTAACGAGAAGGTAGCTCACAGACGAGTACAAAGGAATCGCAACAATGATGACTAATACTAGCCAAACAAAAAGTTCGAAAGAAACTGGTACAACTACAAAAAAAAGGGCTATATGCAAAATTTTCCTGATCTAAGAAAAAGTTCAAAGGGAGTAATGTTGCCACTTCCAATCAAAAAATGATAATGTCGAAGAATGGAAAGTTAAAGCATTAATCACAATCGAGGAAGAGGAGCTAGCTTTTGCAGTCATAATACCTGGCCATATTAACTAAGAGAGCAATTGGATCATTGATTCAAAGTGCTCAAATCACATTATTAAGGATAGAGAGAAGCTACATGACATGACTGAGTATAAGGGAGGTCATGTAGTAAGGATATCAAATAACTCGCGATTACCAATAGCTTATATTCGCAGTACAGTTTTAGCACCTCAGTACAATCTTCAAAAAGTGGCGCTTCAAGATATGTACTATATTCCTGGTATGAAGAAAAATCTATTTTTAATATCATAGCTAACATCTTCAGGCCATTATGTTCTGTTTAGTCCTCAAGCTGTCAAGATAGATCAAAATCTAAAGATCTTAGGAACACCTACTATGGAAGGGTGAAAAATTAGAGTCATTCTATGTATTGTCAGTAGAGTCCACCTATGTTGACAAGACTTAAAGGAATGAGACAATAGATTTATGGCATGATTGGTTGGGACATGTTAGCTATCACAAGTTGAAAATAATAATAAACAAGTTAATGCTCAAAAGGTCTGCCTCAACTTGTTGTAAGAATAGACACGGTGTGTACAGGTGTTAGTATGGCAAAGCTCATCAACTCCCATATGAAGAGTCAAAGTTTAGAATAAAAAAACCATTAGAACTGGTACACTCTGACGTGTTTGGGCCTGTTAAGTAATCTTTTATTAGTGGCAAGCGATATATGGTCACATTTATCGATGGCTTCTCCAGGTACATATGGATTATCTTTATAAAATAAAATTATGACACTTTTTTCAAAGTCTAAAGAATTCAGAGACATAACCAAAGGAAATGTAAAAAATAAGGCTTATTGTTTACAAACAGATAATGAAGGAGAGTATGCATTATATGAGTTTTCCCAGTATCTTCGAGACTATAAGATACATCATCAGTTCACTTGTGTTAATATACCACAACAGAATGGCGTAGCAAAAAAAAATGGCATTTATATGAGATCTATCTGAGTATAATACAAGTGAATAATGTACCAAGAAGATTTTGTACCGAAACTATAAAGACGACAGCTCATGTGATCAATATACTTCCTCAACTAAAACTACAATTCATATGATCTTACAAGAAGCTGTGGAATGTGAAGCCTACAGTCAGCCACTTTCATGTATTCAATTATGTGTGTTATGTCTTAATGTCAAGCCATTTATAAAGCAAATCTGATAAGAAGACGATTCGTTGTATCTTTGTCGGGTAATAATAGATAAAAGAAAGAATGGAGTTGTTATGATTATACCAGTGGACGATACTACATAACACAAAACATGGTGTTTGACAAAGCATCTTCGTGTTAGTCTTCATAAAAAGAAGAGTTAGTAAATTCAAAAGAAATTAAAGCTCAAATGAAAGAACAAATTACCGAAATTCACCCGAGCCAAGAAGAATCTGAAGATTCTAATGATCCAAAAGATGATAATATCGAGCATGATGAGGTGCGAAGTTCTTAGAAGACAGGAGTTCACCAGAGCCCTATTGAATACGAGAAACCAAGAAAACTAGAATTAAGAACTCCTGAACTTCAATTTAAAAGATCCAAAAAAGTAAGAAAGCCAAATCTCAGTTACACTTATGGAGTGATTGCAGAAGTGGACGAAATAAAAGAACTTAATATGTTTAAATAAATAGTAGAGAATTCTCATTGGATGAAGGTGATAGAGGAAAAAATCGCAACACTGGAGCAAAATCACGCTTGGGATATGGTTCCAAAAGTAGAGGATGTAAAACCAATATCTTGCAAATCAGTGTACAAGATTAAGAAGCACCTAGATGGTTGAGTGGAAAGGTACAAAGCTCTATTAGTAGCTTGAGGATTCTCACAACAATATAGGCTAGACTATGATGATATGATTAGTCTAGTGGCAAATATCACAATAGTAAGAATCTTACTTGCACTTGCAGCCAAGAAATGGAAATGGTGACATATGAATGTAAAAAATGCCTTTCTACATGGAGAATTAGATCGAGAGATTTATATAAACTAACCAAGAGGATTTGAGAATAAAGCTCATCTGGATTATATATGCAAGCTGAGAAAGACACTTTATGGTTTAAAGCAAGCACTAAAGGCATGGTATGATAAGATTGCTGAATTTCTAACTCATAATGGTTATTCAATAGCACATGTAGATTCTAGCTTGTTCATTAAATTTGGTGAAGGAAAGTACGTGAATGATTTGATTTATACTAGTAACGATGAAGAGGGGATTCAGCGAACAAGATAGAACTTATCAACTCATTTTTATACGAAAGAGATTGGTTAGCTTAAGCACTTCCTTGATCTAAAAGTGGATTAAACAAAAAAGGGAATATGTATTTACGAATAGAAATATGTCAAATACTTGGTGAAGAAGTTTAGAATATTGGAATGTAAGCCAATCTCAACTCTAATGGATGTCAATGCAAAATTGTGCACACATGAAGATAAAGATTCACAAGATAAGATGATATATCGACAATTGGTAAGTAGTTTAATCTATTTACCATTGACTTGAACAGACATATTATATGCATTAACTATAATGAGTTGGAACACGTAAAATCCAAAGAAGCCTCACTTAAAAGTGGTTCAACGATTACTAAGATATGTGAAAAGTACAATCGACTACGATCTATTATACAAGAAAGGTGAAAAGTTGTAAGCTGACCAGCTATTATGACACTAACTACGCTAGAGATCATGATACAAAAATATCAACTACTGCGTACATTTTCATAATTAAGTATGGACTAGTTTCTTAGTACAGTAAGAGACAACTAACTATATCACTATTAAACACAGAAGAAGAGTATAGACTAGTAGTGATAGTAGCTCAACAAAATATTTGGTTGATGCAATTGATGAAAGATCTACACTAGTCGATAGATTATACAATACAATTGAATTGCGATAATCAATCGATGATTAGCTTACTAGAAAATTTAATTTTTCATGTTAGAACTAAGCATATGAAGGTACACTAACACTTCATCAGAGAAAAGGTCTTACAAGATGAAGTTGAAATGTGATATATCAAGGCAAATAATCAAGTTGCAGATTAATTTAAATTATTGGTGGTAGATGTGGTAGGTGAAATTATTGGTGGTAGGTGTGGTAAGTAAAAATAAATGGTTATTAATTTTTAGTGAGGCTATTTAAACCCATCAAATTTCTTTGTATATTAATTTTGAAAAATAAATTCATTAGTAAAAATCTAAAATTTAGAGATCTCAAAATTGTCCTTTACTAATCTCTCTCTCTCTACCTTAGAATTGTATATTCTTCTCTCTTTATTCTCATATTCTGTAAACTAAACACTCAATTTCACTTTCTTTTAAATTTATTTTTTTAGTCCTTCTTAGTATATTATGATCTATATTTTCTGCTTTTTATATATATGATTTTGTTCTTGATTTTCATTAGCTTTTGTGTTTGGTAAAAATTAATTTGTAAATTCATTAAATTTCATGGTTGTTAAAAATTTGTTGATGTGCCTTTTTAAATTGTAGATTTTGTTCCTATTAGTTAATGATATTAATTATCTATAGTTAAAAGAATATATCTGGATGAATTGATGAAAATTTTTGAAATTGAGAAGAAAAAGAAAAGAAATGGCTTATTAAGTAATTTTATGAAAAATTACTTACATAATAAAATTCTTAATTAAAAAGAGGGTGCAGAGTGTAAATTTGTGAGTTCAAATTACCTACGCTTAATTTTTTTTATAATTTTTATTTCAATGATTTGGATTTATTCTCATGTACTATAAATACCACCTTGTATCATTTAGTTATGTGTCAAATGAAAAGTGAAGAATTAGAAGAGAAAAGAAGAGTGAGTCGTGAGTGTTGTCGTGTCCTTCTCGTAAAATATCGATAGAGTCTTTTAGTTTAGCAAAATTCTTCTATAACTCAAATAGTTTTAGTTTTGAGCAATTTGGTATTTTCAACTAGATTTTCATCATAGTTTTCCAGTAAAAGCGCAATCATTGTCATAAAAAAATTGGGGTGGTCTAGTTATGGATTGACCTTCAATAAAGGTTAAATATTTTAGGTTATTATAAATCTTTTACTCTTGATGGTTAGGTCCTAAGTAGAGAACCATGTTTTGATACTTTTTATAATTCTAATCAAACAACTTCAGGAAGGAGGTGAGTTGGATTTTGAAAAAATTCTTTAATAACAACACCGCAATCCAACACCAGCGACTACAACAATCCAACAATAACAACACCCATGACAACAATTAAATTAAAAAGTAGGAAAAATAAACACAATAATTTTTAGATGACTCGGGAAATTCACCTACGTCCATGCCTCCAAGCAAACCAAAAATGAGATTTTCAATAATACCTAGCCTTATTTCTTGAGGCTCCAAAAATTACAATTAACTTGAAGATGTCTATATATATCTACAAATTGAAGGTGTACATCTCACACCTCTTCTACTCAAGTGTTTCCATATTTACAATCACTTAATTTGAAGTTTGAAATGAAGCTCGCAAAGAAGAGCTCCTCAAAAGAGTATATTAATAAGCGATAGCCCAATGATGAACTAATGTATGTAAGTAAGGAAACAAAAGCTCAAGAACGCTTTAAATGATCAAGTTTTAGCTCAGCAAAAGATTACGAATACGAGTTAAAGTTGGCCTTTTATAGATAGATCAAGAAACTAGCCATACTCTTACAAATAAGACATTATGTGCACAACCGAATCACCAGTAACTTTGAAGCAAATAGCCGCTTGCTGACGTGGCATATTACTGTTGAAGTAGATTTGAAAAATTTAAGCCCAAACGGATCACCGCTAAAAATAAGTCGATTGCAGTTTCAAAGACAAAATATACAAGCCAGTAATGGATCGATGACCGCTAATTCTGAGGTGGATGACCACTAATTTTGATTTCTACAAGTTTCAATACTGTACTAATCCTGAAAAGTACTGGTTAATTGCAAAAAGTTAAATTCAACATGAGTAACGCTTAACGTTGTCACTCTTCCTATTAAGCCGTGTAAAAGTTCCTTGATTTGGGATTGCAAGGATGTTGTCTTGGTACGTACGATGCAGTTAACTAACAGTACACACGTTACCTTCCTGCCATCTTAATTATACTTGGTCGAGTTCTATTCCTGCAAGGTTTAACTCCTTGTTGCAACTAAAAGACTTCCAAAAGAGGACAATTTAATTTCAAAAAATGTGATATATATTCTCATGGCCTTTGTTTGCGGACTCTCTGTCATTCAGAATCTGATTGTCTAGATCACATCGCATCTTCACGGGTTGGTCTTTCAATCTCTCGATCTCTTTTTGGCACCCCTCTGCACGTTACCAACTCTTTTTGCGATGTTTGGCTCGCAAGAAAATTATCTTTCAAGATAAATTAAGTGTACTTCACTTCTTGGATTGTGACTTCCTCCTTGATTATTTCTTGCCAGACAAATGTTGATTTAGGACAATTAATGGCTTAATTGCAGGGAGATTCTTTCTCAAATGTTCTTGTATTCTATCATGAAGGACATTTTTTAGCGATCTTAGGCCTGAGTTCCCACCAGTGTGCTTAGTTTCAGGACACTCCTCCTTTGCATTCAAGATGCAATTTTTAAAGATAAATGGGGGCTTCCCTCGTTATCGATTCTCATAAGTTGTGTTTGGACTCTTACAGAAGATCCTCCTCAATGCAAGAGTGCTTGATGGACTTTCTGTAGATGAGAGTGCGAAGTTCAACAGAACCTGTGGGTGGCTTTGCTTTATCTGTTGATGCTGCAGTTGAGCGGGCTGTTGAACTCCAGCAGCTAAGCCGGAGGCATTGCAATTTATAATCAGGCATTTATTAAGATGTTAATAATTTATCTGACTTTTTTTTTTCCCAATGTTGGCGTTCATAGTCTTCTGCTCGTGTTGCTTGGCTAAAGCATCTCCAGCAGACAAATTTATGTAATCATTGTTTTCCTGTTTTCCTGTTTTTCTGAATTTTGTTTGTTAAAAAAAAATGCTCAACGAATCATCAATAACTACATGAAAGCTCAGATTCATGTGGAAGCATAGACCTAGTTATGGTTGATGATACAATTATTAATTAATTTGTGCATGTACACATATATAATAAAACCTCTTAATAGTAATATTTTATATAGAAATAATCTCCATGTACTCAAAAAAAAAATTTATTGTAATTTAGAGCGGTTATGAATAAGAATATACTTCAAGAATAAGAATATACTTCAAATTATAATAAGTTTTTAAGTTTTGTAGATCCCGTACTATGTAGCTTGCCTTTCCATAGTAATCATGATTTGTATAATGCGAAAATGGATCAAGCTACGGAGCAACAGGTGCACTATGCCCTTGTTTTTCCTTTTTTGACTGAACCACTTACTTTCCTCTATATTTACAATTTATTAAAATAATTTCTTTTTTCTCTTTTTTTCACTCCTCACCTTTACAATCTTCCAGATTTTTTCCATTTTCAATTAAACATATAATCAAAGAATTGCGATCAATAAGAAAGAAGTTGACAAGCTATTTCTTTGTCGCCTTAAAATTCATTTGCTCTATAATACATAAGCAATAATGAATTGAAATTTTTATATAAAAAATCACATAGATGTATTTTTTTATGCACATTCTACTTATCATCTACAATGAAATTAAGATGTAAGTAAATTGAATTTTTTTTTCTTTTATTATGTGTATTCTTTTCGTTTTCTCCACCGTGCGTCTCTTCATTTTCTCTTTGAATAATCTAAATTTAGGCTTTCTAATAATTGGTTTATTGTCATTATTTTTACAAGTAAAACTTCTCTTTATTATGTCAATTGGGTTTATCTTTTCAAGGAAAACAAATTTTGCAAATGGCCAAAAGTGAGAACCCTTAACAAAAATTCATAACCGAGAGAACCTTAACAAAAATTCATAACCCATCTAGCATGTTTGGTCTATTAATTATTACTTGTGAGAGTAAGTACTGTAACACAATGATTATAAATTAATGATTAGTGATTCTTACTAAGAGTGCTCAGAGAGAAAGAAGTTGGCACAAAATTTTATAAACTTTGACTTTTCTAAATTTTCACCAAACAATAGGGACTGCATTATTAATAAGGAAATAAACACACTCATGCCCTCGAAAACTAATTTTATGTTAGATCCAATGGTGGTGGCGCAAAAAGATAAAAAGATGGGTATGGTGCACATAGCGGAATCCTACAAAAATATATATATGTAAGTGTTTAACATGGAATAAAACATTTTCTAATTTTTTTAATTGAACCCACCAAAGGGTGGGGAAGTTAGGTGGGACCCCCTTACTATAGATTGAAAAATAATAAAAGAAATTACATTTGGAGGTAGACAATAAAACATAGACCAAAACCTCTATGTAAGGGAACAAGCACAAACAACAAATGGAAAAGTAGCAAGAGCAATAAAAGAATAAATAAAAAACTAAAGAACTAATGAATGCAAACACCCAAAGAACTGCATACGATACTTGCTACCAGTAACTAATTTTAAACCTTTACTAGAACTAGAGGCATGCGGGCCAATATTTTCTAAAATTGTTTAAGACAATGATTAATTCTTTAGAGTTATTATCAAGTTTTTAAACTTGCAGGTATATATATAATATCTCATTAGTATGGATACATTCTTGTTGAAGCCAAAATATTTCTAACTTCTCAAGCATGTTTAGAGCTTCAGGGAATTGATATGCTCCATTATTTGTATTTATTACTACATTATCTACACTAAAGCCCTATTTGGTATTGCGGTATTGTAGAGAAAAAGTTATAATTATAAAATAAAATTTAATTATATTAAATGAATATAGCTTTCAATAATGTTAACAAAAATAGTAAAGATGATATAGGTTTTCTTATCATAGAAATAGTGGACAAAATTAACTTAGTTTCCAAAATAGTGTTTAACTAAAACTTTATTAAGTTATAACCTTTTGGCAGAAAAATTAATTGGTCCCATTAATATGACTATAGAGAGGTTTTATTGTAATTTAATGGTTAAGGGTTAAAGAGGTTGACAAATTAGCCCCATAAACCTTGCGCAAAATGTGGACACATCAAGCACGCTGAAGCTACAGAAACAGAAGGAAATCAACGACAACAGAGGCTCTAACTGGTGTCCTCAACGTTATTATTAAGAGTGCTTGTTCAACATTAATGGGATTGTAGCCGAATGCGGCATGTCATGAATTTCTAAATTAAAGATCTGAAATAATTGATCAGAGATACTAGTGAGAAATGAGGCTGACAAAATCGAAAGGATGAAAACTTTCATTATTGACTTGGCAAATATATGAACAAGTTAGTGGGAGTTTACCCCACATTACTATCGATTCAAAGTCAAATGTCGCAACAACTCTTACACATTTTTGGTATACTAAATTTAGAACATGAAGCACTTTTTTATTATAAGAGAAGAGAATGCAAGTTAGGTATAGTAGAACAATGATGGAATTAATATAAAAACATCAAATTTGAGGCCGCGCCTCGAACATAATAACTGTAAATGAGCACATAAAATTTGCATAGAAAATGGTCAAAATTTCAAGGAGTTTCTTAATCTAGCCTCGAAATAATTCTGCCCCTGCAGGATAAAGTTTTGAAGAGATGAAACAAATCTGTTAGAGATAATAAGTCCAAAGAGTTTAGTTAGATAGATATCTAAAAAAATTGAAAGAAATTTGGAAATCATAATATCATTTTAATAACCAAGATAAGATATTAGTTATAGTCCGATTACTTTGGTGTCTAGTAATTTGATTTTGATCTCGTGCACAGAGAACACGATAGTGTAACATTCAAGATATATATCTGCTGGGCATTACAATGATGTTAAATTTACTAGATTTTAACTCGTTTTACTAAATGTATTAGTTATTAGTATACTCTACTAGAACACTTTTATTGGTGCAAGAATAAATGGCAAAGTGAATTAACTTTAGTCATAATCAAATTAACAGAAGCACTATAGGGATTAGGTGGTTAACATGAGCCAAATATTTTATTGGAAATTTTGACTTCTCGGGAGATGAAATCTAGGCATATATTAAAGTTAATTAATATTTATTTTGACGTAGGTTTTGACAAAGCGTACATCACGATACTTTTAATCATTTATAGTTCCATTCATAATTTCAACAATAGCTAAAAATATTGGTTACTAAACAGAATTTAAATATCGACCACTTAGTGCCATTTGATTTCCATTGCAAGAACATACACCCAACTAGCTAATCTCTTATTTCCAGTAAAAAAATTAAGGAAAAGAAAGTGCTTTGACATATATATCGTTCAGATTATTTAAATTGGTCAATAAGTAGCAAGAATGATTATTAATTTTTGAAATAATAAATTACTTATAAGGAAAAGTACAGAAAGTTTACCTATTCACCAACCCAACTAGGATGTAATCTCATTAGGTTATGTCTTTCTCTCGTAAATAATCTTGCCTAGAATTTACCATTCATCTAGCTAACACAAATAATAAATTTTTATTAAAAATGATTATCAATTGATGCATATTGAAAGAAATAAAATAAGGTAAATTCAAACGTGAGAATGAAATCTGCATGTGATTCCTATCAAATGATTGGAATAGAGTAATTGATAATTTATAAAAGAAAAAAAATCAAATTATTAACTAGACTAATAATATAAAATAATTATCTAAATCTATATTTTTAATTATTATGAACGAGTAAACTTTTATATTAAGAAATGGATACGCCTCAACGGTTTGACTGAATGATTTTTAAGTTACTTGTTTTTAATTGATCATTCATGTTCTAATTCCAACAAAGATACAAGCTTAAAAATTAATCTGGAATTTGCCCACACCCTATGAGAAAACAAATATTCATATTACAGTAAAACATTTCTATAGTGATACTCTATATAGGTTTAATCTCCATATAGTTATAAAAAAAATTTGGTTCTAATTTGGATCAGTTATAAACAAGAATAAACTTCTTATTATAATAAATTATACGTCTTTTAGATTTCATCTTAAATAACTTACCTCTGATTGACATAATGATAATTATTTGTATATAGCAAAAAGATATATGTTATATTAAAGGCATAATATGGAATAAAATATTTTTTAAAGTTGTTTGATATAATGGTTTATTCTTTAGAGTTACTATATTTTTGTGCTTATAGGGTTATAGGTACATAATAACTCTCTAGTATGAACAACTCCTTACTGAGACCAAAATATTTCCTGCTTCTCAAGTATTTTTAGAGCTTCATGGAATTGAAATATTTCATTAATTAATTTACTTTTGTATTATTTACACTAAGTATAACTAAATTAAACTAATAATTTTTTAACCGAATCCCCACTAAGTTATAACTCCTTAAAGTAATAAAATTAATTTGTCCCAGTATTACGATTATAAAGAGATTTTACTGTATTGATGTTATTTGAATAAATTATTTACTTAAAATCTTGTTACAAAATCTCATTCATTAGTCTCATATAATATTATAATGTTAGCTGGAGAAGGGGAATGAGTTGAAAATACTAAATACTACTTAAAATCTTGAGTCTGATTTTATATTAGATATTATATGACTTTAGAGGAGATGAAATCTGGTTATATACGTATATACCTGTTAAAAGGTTACTATATTTTGTTGCTGGCTTTGACGAAGGCTGTAGTATTATTTTGACTTTTGATACAGTTTCCATGCTTAAATTTCAACAACAGCTCGAAATATAGTTTACTAAACAGGACTTAATAGACCACTCAGAGATTTCCAATTTTCGTTTACAATCGGTCGCCAATTGTCAGGAAATGATTCGATACATAATTAGTGATGTTTGATGAATGAGTACGTTAATTGTGAGACATATTATTAATTGTTACAGTCAATCCCTTGTAAGAAAAGAGAACAACCAACCCACCAAGTAAACTAGGAATACTCTCCTTAATTTATTTTCTTTTTCAACTTTCACTTTTGGCACATTGTTGTTATTTTTACACTTGCTATTTAAACCAAATAATTTATTCATTCCCATGTTTTGTAAATTTATAATCATAACATTTACAATACTCCCGCGCCAATGTTTGAGTTTAATTACTAATTTTTGGGTTTAACAAAAATATGGCTATGTCAAAATTTTGACATCAAAGGAGTCAGGAGTATTATAATAAATGTAGGGTATATACATATGTGATATAAAAAGCTGAAAACTATTGGAGAAAAATATCAAGTTCCTTTCCTTAATTTTAATTTTATTAGCTTTTTCAATATACCTTGGATTCGGTCGAGCATCCCATATCTATGAGTCTTTGACACAATAGCGTATTGACTCTCAATTTGTAGAAATCTGGTTAATTCTTCTTTTGGAGAAATTTGCATACTCAGCCATTACTGTTCTTTATTTTTTTAAGAGAGTTTCCGGCAGAGGCTATTCCGGTTAGGCAGAGCTTTTCTTCTTTCATTCCCCTATCTTATTGCTGAGAGTTGAGATCCTAATCCGAGAGTTTTTTTTTTTTTTTTTTAATGAATCTCTGCTAGCAAGGCAATTTTCTTAAAACTAGAGAACAATATACTCCTAGTCGAGACAGATGCCTTATCCCTCAAAATAATTAAAAAACTACAATAACAAAAGAAGATTTAAAAATGTAGACAACAAAACAAGAAAAAGTAGAAAGAACAAACTTAAGCAAAATGATAATTAGTAAATTTATTCGCATCATTAGAAAGAAGCCTAGAAATGTCTTGTGATGGACCATCCCACCAAATATAAGTAGAGCATTTTAATCTTAGATTTGCCAAACGATGGGACATACAATAAATTGCGTTAAAATAGTGGCTGATTTTGAAGTCCATCTAACTGAAAAGACGAAAAACAATTCAACTAATGATTTCGCAGATCCAGATAACTCAAGTGACTTACTATTAAAAAGATTTATATCTGAAATGGAAACATTTTACCCTTTAAGTTGTCCGACCCTTATTTATTGTACACGAGCTAATCAACCACAAACATCTTAGCATAATAGGCTGAATGAACTCCTACAGGAATGCAATAATTCCCTAGAAAGGATCTGCTAGAATCCCAAAAATACCCCACGTACCGTAGCACCTGCTGGTTTCATTTCAACCGAGCGTTCAGTGATATAAAAAGAAAAAATATTAAAAATGAAAAAAAGAAAAAAAGTATAGTTTAATTTGTTACGAAACTAACTCTCTCCCAATATTGGAAAAGCAGCTTGATCCAAATACTTGCATAATCTCCCAATTTAAGTAATTGCCACAATCTGAGGACGCAGCATTACCTGCCGGTTGATTTTGAGGGATTCGCGATTTCTTATTTTAACAAAGAAAGAAAATATCATACTCAAATGCCAATTAAATATCACTAGTCTCTTTCTTTGAAACATATTAACGTGCATAGGATTTTGAGCAAATAATTGCCATATAGAAAATATATGAAATGACTTCGATTTTCGAGGTCGAAATTCCTCTCAATTTGAGACTAAAAGTTTACTTCTTTTCATAATTTCTTTAGTTCATCAAACTTGATGGAATGATATTGGCTCCACCAGTGGGCTTTCTCTCTCATGCATGAAGCATTCTACATATGACAAAGTCATGAAGTATATATATCCCAAGATTAACACATTTTCAATTGAAAATTAATGTAAAAAGATTATGTGATGGTTAATCTTAATAAACCTCCCTCGTTATATTGATGTTCATTAAAAGAAAAAAAAAACTTGTAAATTTTTTTAAAAAATTGATATATGAAAGAATCTTATCTGTAATTATGATTTAGGATTTATATCCCCGTATAATTCGGAATCTACTAAGTGCAATTTCGCTTGTGATCACAAAACCCTACTAATAACATATTTAGGATATCGTCCATTATCGACCAAGATTCCTAAGGGCTGAGGTATTAATTAAGATAAGCAAAAGATTCAATTTCCTTATGACCTTTAAAATCACTCATTTACGTTGAAGGAAAAAGGCCATCCAAAAAAATTTGGATGAAAAGACTAAAATATTTTTTTCCTAATGTTTTTATTATTTCTAATAGTTGTTCTTCACATTAATTTTTTTAAAGTACTACAAGTAATATATTTGACAAATTTAAGAGAAAAAAACACTTCCAACTTTATTTTTAAAATTAATCCAAGAAGAGAATATCTATATTATACTTGATTGATGGTGTTTAATCAATAAACATTCTAATTTTTACTTGATGATTAGAGATTTTTTTTAATTAACCTCTGAAAAATGAGAAAAAATTATTATAGCAAACATGAGCTTTACCTTTCGAGATATCATCTTAATTGGAATACTTAATTACAAATTAATTACCATTAACCTCTTCATATGCAGTTGAGTCAAAATAAATTAACTCAGAATCCTGGCGATCTGTCGAATATGGAATGGATGCTTGGCTGCTCATAGAATTCTAATAGCTTAAATGTGTATTAATTAACAACTCGGGTCCCTCTTCTATCATTGCGAATCATTTTACGTCACTGTTTTTGACATTAATGCTTTTGTCAACTCTCTGTTTCCATGCATATATACATATACAATTAATCGCATATATAAAGCATATGAATTTTACGTTTATTGTATTATGAATAATTATTAAAGGCCAGGCCTTTAACAAGACAGCGATAGAAATTGAGTTTGGAGCCACTTCCACTGGAGTGGTTGGATCCAAAAGGTTCGGTCAATGCCTTCATCTTAGCTTACCCGCATCATACATTAAACTATGTATTTACTAATTAATTATAAGTGTGCTACGTTAAAGCATATCATGATATGTTATTAATTTCATGTGTGAACAGCAAGACCTGTACAATATTATTCCCTTCTTTTTCCTTTTTTTATTTTTATTTTTTTCCTCCCCTTGCCTCATTGTAATTGTCTGTGAACTTCTGTTTGTTTTCAGAGAAAGAAACCATGACAACATGTAATGTGAAAAGTTGAAACATATAAGTAAGAGGATTGCTGAGAAAAAGGGGGTAAGTTTTCAAGCATTTTCTTGGCAATTTTATACATACGTTTTCAACGAAGACCAGTTAAAATGTCAACAAGTTTAAATAAATTTCCTCATAATATTTAGAAATTGCCTTACCTTTTCTTGGCAATTGAATGATACATAATGCATGCAAATGTTCAAAGACGATTCCACACTTCGGCCAGAAGTTTCTCTTGAATTCACCGTTAAAAGAAAAAAAGGAAAAAGAGAACAAATCATGAATCAGTAATGCAAATATGTTATGTTTAGCTATCTAATTTGTATGATTAATCCAAAAGATATTAACATGGCTTCAAAAACATGCAAAATTATGTAATTGCAGAGCAAAATGATATAATGATATATGATACATATAATAAACAAAAGCTATTTATATATATGTTCATATTAATACACATTAATTAATTAAGATTCAAGCGAATGTGCAACCCCAAACCTGCAATTTCTCAAACTCTCTAAACACTATGCAATCTCATGAAACAAAGGGTCTTCAAGAAGGAGTTCAGGCCAAACGGAAGGGGCAGCTACAACTGATCCTCCATAGCTGCTAGAAGTACTACAGGCGTCTACTAAGTTGTTGATAGATGACTCGGTTAAAGGCGGCGGAACCATGGAAGGAGGAGAAGGGGTTGAGGAAGAAGCAGCAGCAAGCTGCTGCCATGGAGATTTAGGCGAAAAGCTCTCTCCTTGGCTCAACACCGGGAACTCAGCACCATGAACTGTATTATCAGTACTATTTTTGTTCAATGGTGTTTGATAGCTACAAGGAACTTGTAAATCTGGCATATGAGAGAAAGAAACTGATGGGTTGCTGAGATTTTGAAGAGAGGCAGACCCCATATCCCATTGAGTAGATGATGAAAGTGAGTTAAAAAGATTTATGCTATCAATATCAGTGAAAGCTGATGATGAGCTATTATTTAAGCTGTTTGAGCTGGAGGGTTGAAGAAGATATTGCAAATATTGAAGCTTTGTCATTTCAGCTTGTAATCTCACAGCTTGCTCTTCCCATGTGTGATTCTCCATAAGCTCTTTTAGGTTAGCCAAAGCTATAAGATGGGGCAAGCTTGAGAATACATCAGTTCGCGGTCGGTGAGTCATCGGATCAAACCCCATCTGGATAAGCTTCTTCTTCAGATGAGTGTTCCAAAAGTTCTTGATTTCATTGTCAGTTCTTCCGGGTAGGTGGCCTGCAATTGCTGACCATCTAAATGATAAAAGAAAAAAATAATTGTAAGTACACATGCATAAAGTAAATTTTAAGATACAAAAACGAAAATTAATGTTAAAAAAATTACTTGTTGCCAAGGATGGAATGGAGATTGAGAATCGTTTGCTCTTCTTCTTGTGAAAATTTTCCTCTCTTGATATCAGGCCTCAAGTAATTTGTCCACCTTAATCTACAACTCTTCCCACATCTATTAAGACCTATAAAAAAGCAAAAACATAAAATTGAGACTTGAGAATAAGACATAAAGTGGACAGAAAACAGTAACTCTAAAATCTTTATTGATCATTTTGGATATATATGGTACCTGCAAGTTTGGGGAGAGCTCTCCAGCTACCATGGCCATGTTTTTGAATGTATTTGACAAGTTTCTGATCTTCGTCAGGAGTCCAAGGACCTTTCTTTAGGCCACTCTCATCACAACATGGAGACCTTCCCATTTTCTTCTTCTACAATTATATCTTATTTTCCTCCGCTAAAAGATTTGTTTGCCTCCTTCAAATCCAACCATTAACTGCAGCTTTCTATTTATATACAGTGACTAGCCACATGCTCCCTTGTATAGGCCCAAATAAAGGTGACGTGCTAGCTTCCCATTTGCTATACCAAAACAACTGGACCCTTTTCTTTCTTGAATTTGCAACTACACAAATTTTTAATATTCATTGATGTTGTTTTTGAAATTTATTGTCTTTGAATAATACTTAATAATTTTGTAACCTGTGGACCCCAGTTTTATGTTTGTATATCAGCGACCTACAAACATATTTGAATCCAAACGGTCTAATATGGAATTTCATCTTAAATCGAATAACACCCGCGGATCATTGCATGAAATAAGTTTGCATGAGCCAATACAAATTAGATAATCATTTAATTTGAGTTGTTGATTATATAAATGGTGTTTACTTGTAGTATCCACATCAAGTGATATACATGAAATTGATTAATTGATGATACAAGTTAAGCTTAAAATAAATTTTAACATGAAATCATTGAATTATGTGGTTTCGAGCTGCATGTTATGTGTTTTTAAAGTATATTACATAAATTAGCTACTAAACACATTTTGTGTATTTGATTACCTAACAGTTGAGATTATGGGAGAAATCTATTTCTTTAAGTTGGGACGGATCAAGAACATATTATGATATAAAAGATTTTATCAAAATCAATATATACCACTTACTTTTCTATTATTAATATGTAAAAACTTTCCTAGCACAAAAAAAAAATTGAAGGAAAAAAAAGGATAAAAACCCATGTAGTCCCTATATTTTAATATTAATGCCCATTTAGTCCCTATATTTTTAAAAATATCTCGAAATATTCATGCTATTAAAGTATTAATACTCCTACCGTTACTTTTTATTTCTTTTACCTTATTTTTACGATATTACCCTTTTATAATAATTTTTTGGACATTAATAAAAAGAAAATAATTAAATTACCAATTTAACCCTAGAAAATAAAAAATTTATATTAATTTTTTTGCAAGCACCATTTGCACAGTTGGTAGTTTGCATATAATTTTTGACAATTTACTTTTTGAAAATTAAAAATTAATATAATTTTTTACGGTTAAATACTTAAATTGGTAATTTAATTATTTTCTTTATATTAATGTCCAAAAAAATTATTATAAAAGGGTAATATTGTAAAAATAAGACAAAAGAAAGTAAAAGTAAGCCCAAAAAAATAAAAAGTAACGGTATGGTTATCAATACTTTAACAATATGGATGTTTGGAGATATTTTTAAAAATATAGGAACTAAATAGATACTAATGTTAAAATAAAAGGACTAAATGAGCTTTTACCTAAAAAAAGGGCAATAGATCATTTATTTGATAATTTATCTTGGAAATATAAAACAAATATTTATTATAAGAAATATGTTCAAAAAGTAACAAAAGTATAAGAAAAATATCTTATTATTAATTTTTTATTCATATCAAAACATATATTGCTTATTTTTATTCTTTAAATTTTTATTTTAATTTCTATTTATAATTTTATTTTAATTTATAATAAATATGAATAAAAGTGTATTTTAAAAAAAGGTGATACCGTAAAATTATATTGTTAGGGGAAAACTGACAATCTCCCTTTTGATATGAGCAATGGCGAAGCTAACAACATATTTTTAGGTGGGCTGAAGTTTATTTTTCTAATTCAATGCTTTTCTATTGTATAAGATAACTTTAATTAATAAGAAATTAAAGATACCTCTGATAAGGTGAGACATTATAAGTCTTACTCTTCTAAATATTTTTTGTAAAATTCATTTGAGATTATTTAGATAATATATTTACCCCTCAAATAATGAGCTTGGACAAGAATTTGATGACAATTGAAGAGGTGCCATAACTAATTAATATAAAAGTTCTTATATAGGTTTGAATAAGGGTAATTTCGATTTAATAAAAGAATTCATGCATGGGACGATAATGTAAATATTGATGGGAAAAAAATATTCCACATCAAATTACATTTGTTATTGGGTTAATAGTACAAGTTTGAGCACTAATTTTTCAATGGAAAAATCTGAGAAAGGCTAACAAAAGGAACTATAACATTCTAAGGTAAGGAAAAGAATAAAATAATCAATTAACACTATAGGATCACATGGCAATATAGTTCATTATGTCTGCACTTTGTTTAAGGCAGTTCTCCACATTTGAACTAGTTTTAAATATGAGTTAGGTTTCACATGATATTAGAGCCAAACTCTTATACAAGTGAAGTGCACCTACTCTACTTTTACCGCATAACAAGATAGGGTAAAAAGATTGCTTTGCACATAGTGTTGGGTGTTATGAAATATATCTCACATCAGTTGATACTATTTAGTTAAGTCAGTCTTCAACTCTTAAACTAACTTTTGAGTATGAATTAAGCAAGTGCCCTTTTATGTGTGTGTAAGATCTTTAAAAAAAATATGTTAATGAAAAGAGTAGAATATATAAGTGCACCTACTCTACTTTTACCGTATAACAAAGATAGGGTAAAAAGATTGCTTAGCATATGGTGTTGGGCGTTATGAAATATATCTCACATCAGTTGATACTATTTAGTTAAGACAATCTTCAACTTTTAAACTAACTTTTAAGTATGAATTAAGCAAATACCCTTTTATGTGCGTGTTAGATCTTTAAAAAGAAGATGTTAATGAAAAGAGTGGAATATATAAATGCTTGTTAAGGTGGAGAATCAAAAGGGCAATATGGGGTTTTCAGTTGAATTATTAAACATATAGCACAGTTTGATTTTGATGATTAAGATAAGGCTTTTGTTATGTTACATAATCATGTAACATATATGATTGTGAAAATATAAGATTAAAAAATCATATTATTTTCACAACCGTTTGATGAAAATTCAACTACTGCTGTATAATCACGTATGTTACCTGATTATGTAACATAACAATCTCCTTAAGATAAATAGTACACGTACAAACTAAAAATAAAAGTCAGCATCAAGGAACAGGTGGCACGTCGTCGGTGGTCAGAAGAACCCATTCCATGCACGCAATAATTGTCTCGTCACTCATTGCATGGCTGCTCATATTGTTTTTTATTAATATTCTGATGGGCATATTTTTATTTATTAAGCATATAGGTCATCATTCAACACACACACACACACATGGGTCCTCACTCCTCACTCATTCGGTTTGTTTATAATTCTGGCCATCGCCCGCACAACCAGCTCCGCTTAATTAGTTCCCCCAACTAACTAGAACTAGGGTTTCGTTCGTTTCCAGCAGCTAGCTCCTTTGCAACCGTAGTCCCCCCACCAATCACATCGTTCCACATCACCGTAATAAGCAAAGCAAACGGAGAGATTCATGAATGACCAGTTCTTTCACGCAGGCTTCGTTTACTTTTTCTGTTAATTTCCAAAAAGTTTCATGGATGATATTGATCTAATAACAAAAAGAAAAATGGTACGTTGACGGATGGACTGTCAATCCTATGAACATATGTCTATTAATTAGTCGGCATATTTTAGAACTATATTGAATAATTATGTATGTATTGTAGGTATAGATCGATCTAATTACTTAAGTAGGTGGACATATAAAGACAAAATTTTCTATAACATAAACCCTCTTAATTAATTTTTATATATAGTTTTAGAATATTTGGCATAAAATGTACTAATACGAATATTGCTTGTAATTTGTGATCATAAATCAATTACCAATAAGTGTATGTTAAAGCTACAACGCGTTCATGAGAGGGAATAATAATTTGCTCGAACAAGGTGGCCAGGAACAACAAAGGTGGTAGGAATAATAAATAATAATAGGGGCCTCTAATTAAAGTTTGTGATGTAATATATATAGGTAATGTGATCATTGTTGTTGTCTGTTTCCGTTAATTTCCCAATGACGTCTCTTCTAAATGTTAAAACGTAGAGCCTCTTTCCACGTGTGCTTGATGATTTTGCATTTAGACCAAACGCATTTCTCATAGGGCAAAATTTCTATGTGAGAGGCAAAAAGATAGAGACACGCGTACAATACATCTTTATTTTAACTTAGTATAATGTATAGCTATAATGGGGATATATATATATATGTGTGTGTGTGTGTGTGTGTGTGTATACACGCTTACAGTCATTTTCTAAACATAATTTATAACTACATTGTAGCTAGGTTATGTTGTTTAATTTGCTTCAAATTTGTACTTTAAAATGTGCGGACATTCTAAAGAGATAATATCACAAAATGTTAGAATATCTCTTGAGCTAAGTACTTAAGTTTAGCGTAACCCTTAACTAATGGTGAATTAAAATTAGTTTTTGACTATGACTATTTGAGGTAAATCCTTAAAATTTTATATGGCTTAAGTGACATCTGCTCAAGATGAGTTAATTTCCCAGTAAGAAGTGCCTCTGTATGCAACATAATTGGAAACACAATTATATAATCTCCACATCTCCAATCTACAACATGAATATTAATAGATGCTGTTGATCGTGCATCATGTATTTAGATTCATAAATTACTTAACGCCCTATTGTCGACAATTAAAGTTAAAAAAAAGCCAAAAAAGAAAGGAAAAAAATAAAAAGATATGATGATAGAAAATAATTAAACTCACAGAAGGATGCCGACATGGGATGGAAGATAGATGTGATATGTTTGACCAAAGAGGGAGATGGTTAGAGGGGAAGTTGGTGAAGCAAACGCTCTAAATTTCTACCATCTTTTAAAACCCAACAAGACATTAATCCTACCTCTTAATTACACGAACATGAGCCCCTTTAGATGTTTGGAATCCGTCAATGGCATTTTAATTTGTTTGATTCCTTTGTCCTTTTCTTCTTTGTCCAGTACTATGCTCATATACGTATGTACAAAGTTGATTTGACAGAGACCGATCGTAGATTTTTCACCCTTCCTTCTTGATCGATCGAGGCAGATAAAGTCATTCGTACTTGTTCATCAAAATTAACCAAAGAATTTGATGTGGGGATGTAATCTTATGGATTGAAAGTTAATTGAATATAGAGGAAGAACTAATTAAGATATTTTTTTTAGTTAAATAGGTTATTTATATGCTCACCATGACTTAGTATGCTTAATGCAGACTAGCTTAATTTTACTCCACAATTTACCATTTTGTATTAACAAAACCTTCAAATTATAAATGTTTTAATGCTTAAATGCTTGATAAAAGCACTCAATATCAACACCGTGCATGCCAATGGATCGAAATCTAGCACAAAAATGCATAAAGAAAATAAATTGAGCGAAAAGAAAGATAAAAATACCTATTCGTAACAAATATCCTTTTGAATCAAAAGAACGAATGCATTATAACATATGGCAATGATAATAACATCATTATAACGAGCAAATCTGGAAAAAGAATCCTAAAATTATAGTCATTTGATTATTTAATTTTTTGCGTAATTAAATTAAACTCTTGTGCCATTTTGAATAACACGAGTGGAAATCCGATACTATTTCTTAATTTCTTTTCATTTGTACATGCATGCTACATAGTATATATGTATATATACTAACATACAATGAGTTGTGTGATTCATGGCCATAGAAATTCTCTGTCACGAACATCTGCACAAAATAAAGTGGAAATTCGACGTTTTACGATCTTGGAAATGATTTTTGTCATTCGAAAATAATTAACAATAGCATAAAACACTAATCTGTATTTTTATTTCGTGCGGACGTTTATGAGAGAGAATGAATCTTGATGGCCATATATTGATATACATTAAAGAAGATCGAGGGTCCATTTATTTCTTACATCACAAGCTGCCCTCTTTCAAACCTAAACCCTATATTAAAAGATGATCAACATCAATTGCCAGGCCAGCCATGCATATATATGTATAGTCAAAGGACCATGGACGATCCAGGGATTTATGAAACTATGAATCTATTTTTTCCTCCTTCACTTACCTCATTTTCCCTCCCCACAAGTTTTACTCCTAAAAGAAACTCAATTGAAATTAATTAATCAAACCGTTATCACCTTCTTCACGAAACCTAGCGACCTTCTTAGTGAAAGATTTTCACAGAGAAACAAAAACAATAACAAATACAAAGGTTGCTTCTTCAACTAGGGTTCCTTGTCGGGTGGACCACCCTTCTTCACATCAACATGAAGCAGGTTTAATTATCAAAAATTTGAGGCTAAATGATGTCACCCTAAACTGTATATTAATTTTTAATGAATATTTTTCTTATTAGAAAATATCATAGTTTAGTGTCAGCTAAACAACTGATTTGCTTGCTGTGTCAAGTTTCTACCCAATACATCTAAACTCGGACTTTCTTTGCTTTTCATGCCACGTATGCGATCTATGTATCTTTCCCTTTCCATGCAAAATGAAAAACTAGTCCCTATTAATATTTCTTTAAATTTCTTGAAAAGTATTCATACAGATCTTTGATTTGCTTCGTAGAATGATCTTGATCAATAGCATATTACTTGATCAAAGTTCTTTAGAAATTTATCGAAATGACCAAATATTAGAGTTGATAAAAAAAAACCCAAAAAAAGAAAAAAAAGAAAGAAACTTACTCGTTGTCTTCCCTACTTTTGTATCTAAAATGCTCCTACTGAAAAATATTGTATACCGTGATCATTAGTGCTGATCTATAGTGTTCAACGCGATAATCAAGCATAATTGGCCTATCTATCACTCAAGACAGTATTGATCAGCACCATGTATATAACTGACAAGCGTGATTGGCCTATTCTAGAATTTCCTATTTTGGCCACTAAACTGGGCAAATATTAAGTGATAATTTTTTGTAAATAGACTCTTATTTTGGGTTATTTAAAAAAAATATTCGAAGTTATTTTAAAGCAAAAATTTAAAACTACATATCAGTTATAGTTTTCGAATTTGTATTTTAAACGAGCAGTTGCCCGATCCTCATCATGGCAAACAGAAGCATCAAATTAAATGGGATCAATCAAGCATCTTTCTATATGTGCAATATGTGGCTTATTAGGAGAGAATCTATTGACCGTGATGATGAGTTTGAGCATAATTATTAAAGAAAGCAATAAAACAAAGGCTTAATCAACTGGGATTTTCTTTCTTTCTGATCAATGACTGTGACAGTTACTCTCAGTATCGTAAGTGTTCATCAATAAACAATTATACAAACTGCAACAGTTAATTAATCATACTAATTAATATTAAGTACTCGTATTACGTCTATAACACGTGAATAGTATTTGTAAGAGCAAGCATCAAACACCAACTTCACCATTTTTCAAACTTTTCGTGACTCAACAACCCTAATTGAAAGCTCAAAATAAAAACCCAAAAAAATAAAAAAAAAACAAAAATCAATTGAAGTGGGGTCTCAAAATCTATGCTAATTTCATCATATCTTTACCGTTTCAATGATAATTACGTATGGAAAGGTTCACTTGCTTTTGTGGTGCTAGGGTTTTGAAACCCTATTGGTCTTGACTCAAGTGCCCAGACAGTCATTCCCTAATTAACTATTAGGGTTGTCTGTTTATTACTAATTTAGTATAATTAATTTAAGAGCAAAGTTAGTATATCATTTCTTCTAAATTGACAATAAGGACGTGGAGCGATCGATTCGAAATTATAATTTTAATTAATCAACCAATGTTATTGATGTCTTATTTGTTACTCCTCATAGCATCTAGCTAGCTAGTAGGCTAATTTTCTCAACTGTTATGTCCAACATTATGGAATTAGAATATAATATGAATTGATGGAGAAGTAATCATCGATAAAATATTACCAGATTTGATGATTATTTATGTTCAAACTCACTAATTGATCATTAATTAATTATGTTCTTCTTTTATCTTTGTTTTAGCCATCAACTACTACGGACGTCTTATTTGTTGGCTTAACTTCCATCGGTAATGACATCATATTAAGGACAGTGAAAGATAATGAAATTGACAGTTGCTTACTGCATATATTATATGCATCTATACAAACTGCAAAGCACAGCTTAATTAATTAAAATAATACTTGCAATTAATAGTTTTGTGCTCATTATTAATCCACCATTATCTCAGGTTTAGTTTCCGAGAAAATAGCAAAGATGATAAAAACCTGTCGTCAAAGCTTAATTAAGCGAAATTCAAAACTATAAACTTATTGTGCAATCCCAAAACCTCTTATTGGTTGAATCAATTCATTTCATTGAAAATTATAAAAATACCTAATCCATACATAATATGAAAAAACTAAAATGTTCTAATATATGTATATATGTTATAAACGAAACAAATTAAGCATCAAAAATACTTATTAAAATGCATACACTTAAGAGATTTTTTTTTTCCCCGAAGATAAACTACACTTACAGTAAAAGTTTTGATGAATCTACTAATAAACATAAAAATAAACCAAATTACAGTGGATATTGGCGAAAGTCTACATGCTCAGTAATTAATTCTTGTTTAATTAATATGGTGGGGATTCTCTCATGATTTGATATTATACTGAGCAAAATCAATTCAAGTGGCGTTTGGGGGTTAATAAATGAAAGAAAACAAAGAAGTTACATTTTACCCATATGCTCTTACTAAAATACACACATCATATGATCCTTAAAGGTTAGGAGAATTCAGATCGAAAGAATATCCTAATCGAATAAATTAAGCCTTAATTTCATATCATTGATACACATACGGCACACTTATAGAGTGAGAGAGAGCTACAGTCGTTTAATATTAATGTCACGACCGATTAATTATTGTAAGTAGCTACTTAGTTACGTGACTAGTCTCATCAATTACACAACTAATATTTATCAATTATCATCATCTACTACGTCAGGGCACTTAAATAATCGATTGATCTACACGAATTCATATTCTCTTCGTGTGCAAGTTTTAATAATATCATGCATTATTTTACAGTTACTATATTTTTTTGTTGTATTAACGCGTGCACTTGTCCTATTATATTATATTTATCTTCATAAAATTTATAGATTAATTCATATATTATATCCACTAGACATAGGCAATTTGGCTTTTTGTATTGAAAAAAAAAAATCTATGAACGATTGCAATAGTTTTGTTTATACATTAAGCTGTTTCACATTATATTCCCCAATAAAGATGTGTGTGTGTGTGTGTGTGTGTTCAGGTTTTTATAGTGCGAACATCAACAATTATTATTATTTTTTTAAAGAGTAATAATATAGTCACAAATTCTTGTATAAATTTATTTTGTACAAACTGACGTAGTATGATAAAATTAGTTGAATTAAATATCACGTTACCTACATGATTTATTTATATTATTTTATATTTTCATTTAACTAATAAATTAATAATATATCAGTTTATATAAGATAAATTTATATAAAAATTTATGATTATATCATCACTCTTTTTTAAATAGACGGCGTTAAAAGATTGAAAAAATTTATATTAACTACACTGGAATTTATAATTTACTGATTTTGGGGCCACAAATTGACAACCATCGATGGACCTAATCCATTCAATAACCCGCTGGAAAAACCTAACTATTCCCTGGCCTTATCCGGTAATAGCAAATGAAAGCTGACTCGGATCTAATCGACGCTTTAACCCAAATTAAAGGCCCATTTAGCAAGGCCCAATTTGCAAGAAAATTATGCCAATTCAAAGCTTTTCCTAAAACAAGACAAATTAAAATGGGCGCCCAAGCTCGGATCAAAGGATTAAGGGCGATGCCATTTATTGTTACGCCCGTAGTGTTTGACACCGCGTTAACGACGGACCTTTGAAAAAAAATTATCTATCTGCAAATCTAGTCAATTGGTGGAATAGTTCGAGAGTTTACTACGCATTGCTTAGAAATTTGAGCCAACTAAAATGATGATTAATTTTAAAACAGAAGGTAATATTGACAATACATTATCAAACTTTTTTTATTTCTTGAAAAGGATTTATTTCTTGAAAAGGATGTAACTTTAATTTTATTTGAGATTAAAGTATTATAATCTTTAAATTATAATTGTTGTTGTAAAAAAAAATATATAATTACGAAATAAAATATTAATTATATATAGTAAATATAATTTTTAAATAATAATTTTATGAAAATTATTTAAGATATATTAGATTTTTTAGATTTTTAATTTATAGTATTTAGTATTTATCAGATACTTTAATACTATAATTTTTAAGTTACAACTATCCAACTTCAATTCCAAATATAGCCTTCGTCTAGAACAACAATTTTCAAAAATATCCAATCAGGCACAACGAACAGACATTAATCACACCTCAAAATGTTTAGCTTCAACATGAACAGTTGATGTTCGAGAATCACTGGGATATAATATCAGCTCAAGCTCATTGCAAACATCTAAATGCAAGTAATATATCTGAAACCAAGACTACATATATCACCAAATTAAGAAGAAACAAACTTGCAATTAACTGGCAAATTAAAGAAGAAAAAAAAAAGAGGAGAGAAGAAACACATACCTCATATTAATTGCCGATTCTGTAAATGTCGTCAGTTAGAGTTGCAGGCAATAAGCAGAAAAGAGTGGAATAAGGAACAATACTTTAAAGACAGATTAAGAGGGCTGAGCATCATACATCCGGCTGTGTTCCACTATATATCGGAATAGGACGTGGTATCAAAAAGATGTACAGTTTAATAATTTAGTCAAAGCTTCAGAAGCTGCAGCTGCATGGAGTTGCTGGAGATCTAGACTTTTAAGAGAAACTATGGCAAAGATGAAGATCTGTTCCATGCATTTTTTAACTGATTGGCCCCCTGGATATTAAATCTAATGACAGAATCTGGTCAAACCTTTGAAAGTGCTGTGTGTGAAGATGAAGATCACATGGTGGGAGTTGGTAAAGATTATTAGATATATATTTGATAAACATTGACATTACTAATTGCGGCTAAGCTGGTTCAAGGCTAGGTTACCATGAAGTCACCCTCACATACTCTGCCATGAGCTCTCCTTATTGGTCTCCCACATCAACAGTCGATTAAATGCAGATGTAATAATTGATATATGCAAGTTCTTAGCACCTATCATGGGTCATAAATAAAAGAAATGATGATGTTATTCGCATTATGGTAAATGACACAGTCGTTTAGTATCCGGCTCTATGAAGTGGCAAATGACCCACCAGATCACATCTATTTAATTATATAATACCAAAACTAATATCATAATGCCAGCCCCAAACTTTGACAAAGATGAGACAGATAAGTCAATTCTTGATTAAATCAAACTTTCATTTCATATGTGGGGAGAACATATCAGACTTGGATCTTTGGCCTTTCATCAATCCATATTAAGCAATAAATTACGGTAACAACTCCTGCGTTGTCGTATCGTACCGTCAAAGGATTTTTAAATTGAGATGGTTGTGGTAAATAAGGAAGGGGAAAGTTTGCATTTACAATGTCAAAGGCTGACAATGAAGTCAAAGTTTCACCAAACTGTCTGTATCAACAACAGCAGAAAACTGCCGATGATTTTTGGAAATTTAAAAAGATTAAATGTCAACTGATCGAGAGAAGCAAAACAAAACAAAGTCCTTCTCCAGGACAAACTGCAACAGCTGTTCTATTCTTTGCTCTCTGGAAACATAATTTTCTAAACACAGAGTGAATTGTTATACCAATCCACGCCCATTATCAGTAATTTCCAGGCCAATATAATTAGCAATTTTCCGGGAAAGAATACCCTATCATAACCAAACCTGGATAAGTGCCATTCAAATGTTAAATCACTTCCAAATTTTGAGGATCCATGGGAATATGAATGAATAACAGAAAGTGGGATAGGTAATAGTTATGATTACCCAAAAATTTGTCATCCCTAGCTCTATGTCTTAGAAACAGACTGAAAGAATAGAAGTTCACATAAACTTCAAAGGAAAAGGCCTAAGTGATATAACTCTTTAATTGAAGACACTTTTATCTCCAAAGAGACCACAGATTTTCTACAACCTAAAGTTAGGTGTACCCTCTCCATTTATGGCCTAGTTGTTCTCAATCAAGTCAATATGAAATAGCTGTAACAGTGGCATGGATTGTGCGGCTGATTAGAGGAAGATGCTACCTACCCATGTTGCAATAAAGGTTTTATTAACTAGATTCAAAATCCATCCTTGGCACAATAAACAAAAGAAAACTATTCATCAAAAGAAAACAACTCTTGGCACAACACAAGGATGCCTGAACTTAAAAATTGATAATGGAATGGTACAATGGATACTATAATTGTGTAACATGTCTCTCTTAACACTTATCAAATTTAGCTCAAAGGACAAGTAGCAAAACATTTGAAAGATGTAAACGGGCTCTTTGACTTGTCCTAAATGGGAGCAAATGGCATAGCTACAGATTCAAGCAAGTTTAAATTATCTTCGCCAACCCACCATATCCTTGAAGAGTAAATAGTAGAACAAGAGCATACCTAAGTCTTTCTTAGACAATAAATAAGTAAAGTAACATAGGATTCTTTCCTTTCTACAATGCCTCATCAAAACTTAGTGCAATAACATCCAATGAGAATCAAAGATCAGCAGAGCACACTTTGTGAGTGAACTTGTAATTAAAATCAGAAGAGGTAATAGCAACAGAAATTCAATTTGAATAGAACAAACACTTCCTCAAGTTTGTTTCATGGGAGGAAAAGTTAAAAATATTACACAGAAATAGGAACACACCTACAAAACAGAACATTACACACAAAAATTGTTTGAACCAGCAAATCTGCAATGATTTCAGGAGCTTTCACTTAAAACAATGAAAACAAATTATTTGCAAAGTCTATATAGATGGCTCATGCAGACTTCTCAGCTTCTGCAGCCGCCTCTTCCTCTTGCAACTTCTTCAAGGATGGAGGTGGTCTAACTACAATGCTTTTCTTCCATTGTCGATCAAGCTTTCTGGACAATCTCTTGTTAATTCCTTCCTCAAGCTCTCTTTCACGTTTAACAGTAAGCATGCGAGCAATCTTTTTATAGAAAAAGTAAATGATCTAATTAGTAAGATAATAAGACACTGATACCCGAGGTTGGTAGTGTGCAAAGCGCAAAGTCTCAAAGTTCCCATAGAATTTCATGCACGAGTTACAAAATAAAGAAACAGTAGTCTACTCAGTCAATGTGATCAAGCCAGAAAGCAAGGATAAAGAGTTTACACTGTCAATGAAGGTGGGTCTTATCATATCTAAATTAAGATTAAACGTGCAACTAAGAAATCTGAAATCAACAAACTGCATAAATTCAGTCGATGGTAAAAAATTAAGGAAATATACGAGGAAAGAACAAGAAAGGCAGAAGGAGATACTCATCACTGACACAAAGGCACCACGTGCACATTCTAGGGCTGCTAGCTTAACTTACTGCTCACAGTTGTTGGTTTGTGAAGTATGGAAGACATTTAAGTGCCACATGAACATTGTGAAGGAAATGCTATTGTATTGAGTTTATAGTACAATAGTTTTATAACCCCCCGCGGTTCAAACTTCAGATTGCACGCTTAGACTTATTCATTGTGGAGTGGACGAGCTACCAAATTTGTAATGACCCTGTCCTCTCTTTACCCTCCCTCTTCTCCCTTCTCAGCCAACCGAAATCACACTTAAATCCCAATGACAGACAAACTCCCAATGTACTCATCCAAAGTGATCACCACCTCATCTCACCATTTGGAAGCAGTAAACATAAGTTCCATTCAGCATTTCACTTTAAAAAGGGGAATTCCCACAAGTTGACCATCAGCTGTCAAGTAATTTCGAGCAAATCAAGCAACATTATCTTTAGGCTTTCTCTGAACTTGAACAACAATCACAAGACCCACGCTTAATCTTATCCACCCTCCAGCGTTTCACTAGAAATACCAATACTTCTACAGGTAGCATCTTCCTGAGCCTCTTGTTCTATATTATATAGTTAGCTCAAAGTTGCATTTTCTGAGCATGAAGCTTCAAAAATTTTTAACCTTTGCTTCTAAAAAGTATTTTATCATATCACAACAATCAAATGGCACATACTTTACACAATAAACAACAAACCCAGATATGAAAATTCCGTTAACATTCAAATAAAACCACAAAAAAGAAAAGAAAAGAGGGAGTACCCTTCTGCGCATACGACGAAATTCACTAGACTTGAACTCATTGCGAACTGATTTTTGAAGACGTAGCATAAACAGCTCACCCTTCAAATCAACGACCTCTTCGTTAATCTCCTCTGTCGTTTTGGCTCTAATTTCCTTCATTTCTTCTTCTCTCTTTGCCATCATCACCACTGTCGACGAACCACGGCTTCCCGACGACGAAGTCGCGAAACGCAACGGCGTTTGAATAGGCCACGGCTGACGAATTTGGATGCCGCTAAAGGTTGACTTTGGAATTTTCGAGAAGGGCTCTGTTGGGAAAGTGATTGTTGTTGTCGAAGCAATTGAGAGACTCATCGTCATCTTTTGGCTGCTTCGCTGCGTTGAGTGAGCAATGTGCCTTCGTGAACAGCGCTAAGTACGTACTTGAGTGAGCAATGGATAAGGCGAGTTAATTGCAGCCCGTACACCTCCATACTTCAAAAATTATTTCAATTTTCCAAAATTTAATTTTACCAAAATTTTCATCAATACCTTTTTAAACTGATAATAAATTACTAAATTATCCTCATTTTAAAATATTTTAACTCAACAAACATCACCTCTCCCCTCTCTACTCAAGTAAACAAATATTCATATCTACTGCAATTTCCTCTATTATCTTTACTCAAATAAACAAACACTTATCCTTTATTCTCATATATGTTAAATTGAATATACCAACATCACCTCTGTAATTCACTTACCGGCATCTCCTCTATTGAAATAAACATTCACTCTCTATACATGCTAAATTGAACTTCAACATGAGCAAATTGAGCTTGAGAAGGGGAAGCTGCCACAACTGAAAAAGATAAGCTTAGTTAATCGCTACATAATCGCCAACGAAAACTGATCCTTTACTATAAAATAGTCATAATATAACTAGTTGAGACAAATAATTCCTTATAATTAGTTTTCTTATTGATATTCAAGAAAAAAAATAAAAAGTTAAGGTTTTATATTGAAAAAATAGATTAATTAGTTGCGGGTCTCTCTAACATGTTTGAAAATAAATTTTTAGTTGTTTTGCTACATGCAAATTGTGAAAAATTAATGGATTGTATTAATTATAATTTTATCATGTAACACACAATTTGGTTGTGGAAGGTTATAGAAGATTCAAGGTTGTGTATTGCATGATTACATGACTTTCATGTATTGCATGATTACACAACTTTCATGCATTCCACAATTACACGACCTTCAATTCCATATTGAAGAGTAAAAAGTTCATCATCTCTCCAAGTGTGTTCTGTAATTTAATTTTTTATTTCTTGTTAATATAATATACACATTACATTTAGTTTAATTAGGCTCATAATAAATTGAAATGGTACAGATGCTTGTGTGATGTCATTACTTAGAGAAATCCTTAATTTCCAATTATAAGTCATGATATGTCTAGTTATGAGTGAAAACACTTTAATTTGGTCACTGCAAATGGTGTTCTTATGTGTATAACGTTACATTAATTTCCTGTAGTTGATATTTTTTTTTCTTAATTGATTTCATGGATTAATTATATGAAGACATTCCTCATGTATGCTTGGGCAGAGGAAGAAAGCACTTTGAAGATAAAAAAAAAGCTTTTTAAATGGCTATAATATGTTTAATTGCGATGTTTATTAGTTTATCTTATTCAAATATTAAAAAATTTGTGCACTGATAACTTTGTTTATTTATACTAATTAATCTAATCATTTCTCAAACTGTCAGATGTGCAAATTTAGTTTTTTTCTGCAATTTATGAACACGCGATTTGGTGTCATAAAATGTCAACAAAAATTATTAAAAAAAGAAATTAAATTAAATTGGAATTTAAAAAAATTCCACATTATCATTGGTTTGAATTATAACTGGTGGCATACGATCAGATGTCTTAAGTGTGAATTTCATTGTGATTTTGAATTTTGAAGTATCTATACTAATAACTTGAGCTATCTTTTCCACCAATTCGGCATATGTTGTCGATTGTGATATCATTATCTCTTTAGTCTTGGAACCTTTGAACTCATACTCGTCATTTTGCTCAATCCATTCACCATTGAAGAGAATAGACACACGTACCAAACCCATATCTGATGATATAATAAAAATAATAATATCAAATTTCATATACAAGTAACTACACGACCTACACGACTATATTACTTACATGACTTACACGGCGACATGACTATATTACTTAGATGAACTACACGACTTACACGGCTATATTACTTACACGACCAATATGACTAGTTACATGACTACACGGTATCAAAAGGAATGCACAATGTGAAAACATTTTCGCCATAAATAAATTATATTACTGAAAAATAATTAAACGACCTACATTGCATATATTGAAATATAAGTGTGCAACCCAAGAGGGGGGGGTGAATTGGAATTTTAAAACTTATCCTAGCAAATCCACACAGCAATTTAATCTAATGTCTTAATAAATTCGAAAACAATAAATTCAATGCAAGCACAATAATTAAAGAGTAAGGGAAGAGAAAAACGAACTCAAGGATTTTTACGTGGTTCGGCTATCTCCGCCTACGTCCACGCCTTCAAGCTCACCCGCTTGAGGATTTCACTATCCAAGCCTTTCCAAGGCTTCAACCAATTACAATTGACTTCAAGGTGTCAATGAACCTTTACAACAAAAGATTATATCCCCAATCTCTTAACCCAAGTGTTTCCCTCACTTGTACACTCACAATTTGATGAGAAATGATAAATACAACAATGAATCTCTCTTTAAGAGTGGATATAAAAATTGAAAAATAAAGATGTTTCAACAAATGATGATTTCCGAAAATGAAGCTCAATGTATGTTGTGTGCACTAGTTTAGGCTTGCTTGGCTTTTCTTCTCTTACAAAAAATGAAATGGTTTTGAGTTTTTATAGTTTGAACTCAAAAACTAGCCTTATGCACATTTCTGGTCGTAACCGGATTACTAGTTGTCTCATCCGGTTAGCCGCTTCATGTTACCGTTACAAACACAAATTTGAAATTCCGAACTTCCGGATTGCTGCTTGTCACTTCCGGATTACAAAGAAAGAGTGGGTGTTAAAGAAATGATTATATAATTATATTTGTGTAAGAAGTTATGAGAGATTTTGAGAGATCTAAGAGATTTTGAGAGAATTTCGGCAGCAAGAAGAGATTTGATGAAAGAAATATGAAGACAGTGAAGTTGAGTGAATTTAATGCATTCATTAAAGACATTTCAGACTTTACTTACATTTGTTAGGGTATATATGAAAATAAAAAGGGGAGGGGATATTTAAATAATTTTAAAACTATTAAAGGATATTTAATTAAAAACCCTGGAAGGCTAGCTTCTCCTTTTGTTTTTAGATTTTTCTTTTGTAAAATTTTATTATATGAATTATGTTATATATATAACTAAATTTTTTTATATGAAATAATAAAGCAAGAACAACATTTTATTTGTCTTCCCTTTACCTTACTGAAATTTTCAAACATTAGTCTAAATAAAATTTTTATGGGAAAAGGTTTAGTTAAAATTATTTTAAAAAATTTAAAATAATGTGCAACGGATGGGTGTGCCTTTTTTTTTATTAAAAGAACTATGAGCTTATAATTTAATATGTTGGTTCAATAAAAACATACCTATTTCACCATCATGAGTATTTTATATAATCATTCACAATATTTAAAATTATTTTGAAGATTCTTAATTTATCTATGATCTTATATAACAAACACTGTGCTTAATTTTTAAATATTAGTTGATGTTAAAAAATTAAAAATAAAAAATAAAAAATAAAAGTACTTGTTGCATAGTTTTTCAATAACTCATTCATAACATGAATAACAAACTATTGATTTGGTTAACACAAAACATAATTTATATATCAACCATTAAAATTTTTAATTTAACAAAAAAATACGTATGCTTCTTATAAAGTTTTTCGTAATTAATAAAATGTTGTTCCCTAAGATTTTATTAAGTCGCGATAAATAAATCATTTAGGATGGTCATGTGAGTATAATTATCATTAAAACAATAAAAAAATTTCAGTTACAAGCTGTTGTCCTAGTAATTTGTGTTAATTATTTCTTTTTAATTTAACCAAAAAATTTTCGCGTACAATTTACAGCTTGGCAGGCTGTCAGCACGTGATATGGAGTGGCAGCAGCAAATACAGAGGAGTGGCAAAATAATTTTGTTTTTAAAAAAACCTCATATATTATTATTATTTATTTTAATCCGTCATCCCCTAACTTTCATTTGCTTAGTTCGGAAGAATTTGTTTTACTTTATTCTCTTCATCGTTCTTATTTCCCCTCTCCATTTTTTCTTCACTTGAATATAAAAGAAAATCACTAACCCTAACTGATTCAATTCAATTCAATTTTAATTCAATTTTCAATTGAAAACAGAAGAACAAACAATAAACATATGGGAAGTGAATCGGCGTGGTGAGTTGAATCGGAGCGGGTGAAGAAGATCTAAAACTGAGTGGTGAGTAATGGGTGCTGCGGGTTCTAAACTCGAGAAAGCTCTCGGCGACCAGTTCCCTGAAGGCGAGCGTTACTTCGGCCTCGAGAATTTCGGCAACACTTGCTATTGCAACAGCGTTTTGCAGGTTCTACGCCTCCCAATTTTCATACATATATTCTTTTTGCTTTTGAATTTTCTGATTTTGGAATTTTTTTTCTTTCTTAATAGCGATTTAGAATTTGATGCTAGGTTCTGATTATTTGTTTCCTTCTCTTTCAATTTTTTGAGTTTTGATTTTTTTTTTTGGTTTGACCAACAAGCTGTCGTTTCTGGCCGTTTACTGGTCAGTTTATGTTCACCTGATTGTAAAGTTGTATGAACTCGTTTTTGTTAGCTTTCCTACAAACTGTATTGTATTTATTGAGCTCTATCTATGTAGTCTGTTTTAATACAAATTATATCCCTGCCGTTTATATGTTTGTGTAAGCTACTTGATGAGGTGGAGTTATACTTAGAATCTTAATAGTTCGTAAATAATTGACATTTTATTTCTCCATAGCAGCATCCAGAGTATGCGTATATTATGTTGACATGTTTGCAACGGTCCAATGTTGATGCTTTGATATGTTAGATTTCTTATTGTCTATTTCTGATTTCTATGTAGGCCCTTTATTTTTGTGTTCCATTTCGTGAACAATTGCTAGACTATTACTCAAATAATAAGAACCTTGGGGATGCTGAAGAGAATCTCTTGACGTGCTTGGCAGACTTGTTTACACAGGTAAGATTCCTACTAGTCAAGTCATGTGCTGACTTCTAGTGTCGTCGTTTCTTTGTGCTCCTCTAACTTAGAGAAGATAATTTACTAGTTTCCATGGAATCAACTCCGTCCTTTTTAAAAAGTACAAATCTTGCTTCTCAAAAATATAAGTTTATCTGTCATTATAGAATAGGTTACTTATGTGTGATATGGGTGCTTTGTATAAAATCAATCCAAACTCTTTATTTCCTATCTGGGATTGCTTAAAATTCTTTCCTTTTCTATGTTCACCTTCACGTTATGAATGGAATAACCTTAATGGTTTTTGTTCAACCTTTATTTTTAATACAAGAGATATGAAAATTCTTAGTGTGTGACTGCGTAGAGTTGTTGTCTTGATGTGATCATTATGATTTATTAGGTAACTAATCAAGATTTCTACTTAAGTGGTTAGTATGCGAAGCCTATTTTTTCTAACTGACTTCTCTACTTTCGGCAAGGAAACTATGATCTGGAATTGTTTTTGTTTTACCTTCTCCCATGATGGTTTTCTTGTCCTGTCACTAGATGATGCATGACATGCTGGTTACCATGAAGGGGCTATTTGGAATGCAATTTAGTAGTTGGAAGCTATAAATTCCTCTATTTTGTGCTGCTTTAGGTTTCATTTCTTACTTCCTTTATATTTTCATGGATGAGAAGCAAGAAATTTTTTAATGAGAAGAGAGATTACACGAAAGTGGATTGTCTAATAGCGGCTTCCCAATTTTCCTTTATTGAAGAGATATTTCATTTCATACTTGTATTGCATTTTGAGGCAGCTTTCACAGGGGCTTAGTTTGCTACATTACACATTAGGGAGGCATTTGTTTACTACTTAAATGGAAGGTTTTAAACTCAGACCTTCTGACTTCTTCTCTGGATGGATTTGCATTCTTGTGATTTTGCATGCTTCTCTTCATGTTTCCATTGGCAAAGATATCAATTTTTTAGTTATTATTTTATTTCTTTTGAAAACCTTTCTTCTATTTTTTAATAAGACGTTACTCTTAACCTGGAAAGTGCGGCATTTGGGAGATTTTGTTCATATATACAAATCTCAACTTTGTTTCACTGGCCTTAATTATTCATCATCGTAATTAAGTCTTTTTGGGTTTATTATTTTAATCTCTCTCTCTCTCTCTCTAAAAATGGAAATTGTAGAATCAAGTTATGGCATATTAGTTTTTACATCTAAGTATTTGTGCCATGGCGCCAAGGCTACCAGTTGATTGTTCTTTTGTGTAGATAAGGGTTCAGAAGAAGAAAACAGGTGTCATTGCTCCAAAGCGCTTTGTTCAGAGGTTGAAGAAACAAAATGAGCTCTTTCGCAGCTACATGCATCAGGTACATTATATCCATAGCTTTTTCGTGCTTCGTACAGTATTGATCGTGGCATAACATCACAATATTATTTGCATGTGTGCATATAATTCCTCACATTTTTAGTTCCTTGATCAAAGTTTTGCGCATGTGGGTTTACATTATCATTCTTTGTTGGGGTTTGTCATCTGTCATACCTGCAAGTATGTTGCAAGGTACGGAATGAGGTTTGACTAAATGGCTACATAATGCACTTAGTAATATTATAAAGTACATCTCACTGTTACTTTTCTCTTGCAATTTCAATGCTCCAATGCTCGCCTTGTCGTTGCATTCGTTTCTTATTTGAAGGTTCAACATATTATTGGTTATTTTCTGGTTGCCTGTCTTAGCTAAAACTCTTGGATCTGCATTTTTCTTATTATCCAGAAGATGTAAAAGGGAATAGATATTTACCTCCTTCATTTCTCATTTTTTGTGTAGGATGCTCACGAATTCTTGAATTTCTTGCTAAACGAACTTGTTGACATTCTGGAGAAAGAGGAAGCTGCAAAAAGTGATCCAGAAAGTTCATCGCCATCTGAGAAGACTGCAAATGGCCCAACAAATGGTCTGGCAAATGGTGTTCGAAAAGAGCCATTGGTTACGTGGGTGCATAAAAATTTTCAGGTATTACCTCCTGTTCAAGTCACGCTAGTACAATAGTTGAATGTTGAACATATATCATTTACCCTTTATATCTGCTTACGTTTGTTTTCTACCAAGTAGAAGAATGTTAGATGCTTATCTTTTTATTGCTGTTTTTGCAGGGAATTCTTACCAATGAGACAAGGTGCTTGCGATGCGAGACAGTTACAGCCAGGGACGAAACTTTTTTTGACTTGAGTCTTGATATTGAACAAAATAGTTCTATAACAAGCTGCTTGAAAAATTTTAGCTCCACAGAGACTTTGAATGCTGAAGACAAATTTTTCTGTGATAAATGCTGCAGGTTGGTGATCTATACTTATATCTGCAAATCCTCAGTTACTGATATTTCTTGCATTGTAGTTGTGTTACTTGTGACTACTTGTTTCTGTCTGATTTGGATTAGGCACTTTTGTCAAATTATTCCTCTTTAACTTTTAGCCATTGTCCTGCTCTTGTGCTTCCATTTACTGGCTATAGGCACACATTAGGTGATGAGATGTAGCTAGTTTTCTTTTTCCTCCCTTTGGTGATTTGATAGTTCAAAACTTTTAATCAATTAGAATACTTGTAATCCTTATCATTTGGAAATGACAGATTATCATTTTTCTTTTTACTTTGGTTATTCGAGAGCACAAAACTTTCAATTTATTATTAGAACACTACTATTCTGTCATTGGACAAGAAAGATTATTATATCACTTATTTTAGATGTTTATTAAACTTGAATGGTCTGGGTACTGTATTTGCTTTAATGCTGCCACAGTTAATTTTCTACTGGGTGCCTTGTATTTAATCTTTGAGTATGCAATTAAGTCTCGCGAGGAGTCCGTTCAATTAGGCTGCAGTTTTAGAACTTAAAGAACTTAAATTATCTTATTATATCTTATGGAGTTATTTTCGTAGAACTTGTGATGGAGGTAAAGAATCTTTCTCAGGATTCTTTGTTGTACGATATATATATACATCTTCTACAATTGTTTAGCGATGGTTCAATTTTCCATTGGTAACATGTATTGAGTTCCGTGCATTTAAGTGCAGCCATCACAAGCTTCCTTTGATTTTATTTTTGATCATACCTACAAATTGGCCTCAATCAATTTCAAATATAGGCCACGTGGAATTACTTAAAAAAGAGAACTTTTGCAATTGGAGATTGGGATGTTTGATGGCGTGTTATGCAGTTAATCCATTCCTGCATGGTAACTGATCATTGATCTTTTTCACCATCTTGCAGTTTGCAAGAAGCGCAGAAGAGGATGAAGATAAAGAAATCTCCACAAACTCTGGTCATTCATCTTAAGCGATTTAAATACATTGAGCAACTGGGGCGATACAAGAAGCTATCTTACCGTGTTGTCTTTCCGCTTGAGCTGAAGCTTAGCAACACAGCTGAAGATGCAGATATTGAGTATTCGCTATTTGCTGTAGTTGTCCATGTAGGCAGTGGACCAAACCATGGGCATTATGTCAGTCTCGTGAAAAGTCATAACCACTGGTTATTTTTTGATGATGAAAATGTGGAGATGATCGATGAGTCTGCTGTGCAGACATTTTTTGGATCGGCACAGGAATATTCAAGTAATACGGATCATGGGTACATCTTGTTCTATGAAAGCCTTGGTGCTGGTAGTAACAAGAGCTGAGTAGAGAGACAGGTGGGTTTTGGTTTTACAATGATTAGGTATTTTAATCATTCGGACTAATTTTTCTTCTGTTGTCTTATGTTTATTATTTTCATTTCTTTTGCCTACTTCACCCTGTGGAAAGAGCTATCGATGCTATGAAGCGGGTTGTCAAAAGAATGTATACTTAGGTGGTTTCCATGTACAGTGTGGATGGTGGAAGCACACTATCCTTTTTTTTTTTTTTTTTGGTTCACAAATAAGAGGAAAGGGAGCAGCAGTGTATATGGTGTGTGAGAATTTTCACAAGAGACAATTTGTATTCTTCTATGGTTGAGAATGTTCAATTAACACCGTAAATGCAAATTTAATGCAGTTGGAATTGCTCTCTTATTTGATTTTGCTGCAAAATAAATGGTTGGTATTGTATGATTTGTATGACTTTGTAATACTTTTCCGGAGAAGGTTACAAGCTTTCAATTTTTAAGAGATTACTACTGGAGATACAAATGATTTTATTGGCCAAACCTAATATGAAACTACTGAGAATCAAAAGCCAATAGCTTTTTTAACTGTGATTGATGTTACACTTCCCATGGTACCAACCATTATCATTCCAACCGAGACGGCATGTCAAATAGAGTAATAAAATATTTTTACGAATAAGGAAATTTACCATACAGAGGTGTGATTGCTACTAATCAATTGGGATGAAAATGTTGCCACAATAGTTGGGAAGTTTTAGTATTATTATGAACTACACACACATATATACATACAAAATTGGAGTACATTATGCAAATCACACCATGTCAATGTTGATACTTGATGCATCATAACCAAGTTTAGGTGTAAAAATTAGGTGATTGGGAAGTCGCAACAATTGCTCTTTTGGATAAAAACCTATAAATACAAATAATACCAGCTCAGACGTGACAGATTTTTCAACATTGTTAAAGAAACCATAGATTCACTCAAGAAGCATTAGGCATGAGAGTGTCATCCAATAGTGCTTCAATATCTACCAAATCATCATCAAAATCAGCTGTTTCTTCTGCGTTGCTTAGAGCCACGGCCTGCAATATCAGTTTATAAAGGAATAAGCATCGATGAATAACAAAATGCAAGTCATAAAATCCAAATGTTTGTTGCTTATCCAATACGCATGGTAAAAGTGAATCTCAGGCTTTCATGCACATGACAAGCCTTGCAATTAGCAATAATAAACAGAGGTAATGAAGAAAACAATAAGGCTTGTAATTATTACAAGCATTCTTCTAAAGGACTGTTTTCTCTTGTCATACCGAATCTGTATTTATATTGTCAAATTAAAAATTAGAAAGTCAATAAAGAAACATTCAAACAAAAGCATCAAGAGCACAGCACAAAATCTTCAGTAGAACACTCCTATATAGCCGAGTCTGTGTGTTTTTGGAGGAAAACACAGAGAATTCATTTTACCTTTGTCTCCTGGATCTCATTCACGACATTCAGCAGTCTACGATATTGATCCCTCGCTTCTGGATACTGAACCATGGACTTCACTCTGGCAAGGGCCTTCTGTAACCTTTCTTCTTTTTGCTTTCTGCCTTCTTTTAGGAAATCATAGTCATCCTCCTTTGCGGATGTGGCTACCATGCTGGAACTTGCAGTAAGCGTCTCCGACTTAAATCCACGCAAACCACTTCCTCTTCTTCTCCAGCGCAAGATAATCTTCTCCATAATTCCTACAGACCATATTATCTTCTTATAATTTTTCCTGACCTGGTGGCCTCTTACATACGCCTAACACCCATGAAAAGTATAAGTGAAAATTTAAGAAGCTGCTTTTGATTAAGAAAAATATTTTTTTTAATAAAAGTTGAACAGTTAATGATTAAACAAAAACAATAGCCGAAGCCAGGAAACATTGATATGAACCTGAATTTTGATGATTTGCTGCCGGATTATCAAGAAATCTTTCCTACCCTTCCAACTACGGAACTTATTTTGTATTCGTGTTGCAGCAGCATGCACAGGCTCATCGTGATGACCTGGCTTCTGGGTCTTGACTGCAACAAGTGAAAGAGCACGCTCATCTGACATACCAAATGTATCATTACCATATTCTTTCAACTGCTTTTTCTGGAAGGACTGTACCCGGAACACTTGATGAATACGAGCAGCTGCTTGTGTAGCATTGCGGACAGCAGCTAATGAGTCCTTCATTGACAATCCATATGGAAGATCCCCATCACTGACAGGAGTAGGACATCGTTGAGGAACTGTCTGAACTGCTGTTGCTCCAGTAACTTCAGCTACATCACCATCCTTTTTATTTAAACTAATAGCGGAGAGTGCAGAACTCAAATCTGATTCAGCAAGATAACCAGCAATTCCTTTGTGTCCAATGGAAGAAGCCAGATCGGCAGGTGTTCGGCCTGAAGGATATTTGGGAGTTGGATCAGATAGAGCTCCAGGAGCAGCACCAAGAGCGATAAGGGAAGCAACTGTGCGCTCTCTGGTTTCAGACAAAATTCCAGTAAGAAGATACCATGAAAGAACTGAATCAAATTATTTTAATACTAAGTACAGTCTTTAAGAATCTTTCCTTTGTGACTTATTTGAGTTTAATGACATAAATATGTCCTTCCAATCACTTATGTCTATCTGGGATCAAAATTGCCGTCACAACAATTATGCATGTGTTAGCCTAGTTAACCACTTTCTTTTAATAACCCTTCTAATGTTATTGGTTTCTTTCTTACTTTAATAAGCTGCTAGAGTTAATGCTAAAGACCAGCCTGTATTACGGCATCTCATATCGCTAAAAGCTGGAAGAGTAGAAGTCAAATGTAGAAAGAAATTAATGTGGCAAAGTTTAATTCAAAGAAACAAGCAAGAAAACTTTCAAGGAGCTCACCTGCCACAATATGCTGCCCAATGAAGTGCAGTCCATCCATTTACATCGCGGAAATTGATATTTACACCAGCAACAGTTGTGGGTTCTAGGGCCCAATCATAGCCAAGAGCAGCTGCAAAATGTAGCACTCCTTGGCCACAATGATCTAACACACCAGGGCCTTTTCCACCTTCAGCTGCCTTCTGCACAAGCCATACTTGCAACTTCTCCTTTAGTAGCTTTTGCACAAGCTTCTCTTTTACCTCTTCTGATGAAAATTTCTCCTCTGCAGTTAGTTTTAACATCAGGTCCCAATCATCATTTTCACCTTTTAGCAGTGAACTGATTTTACTGTTCAGTTGAGATATATCGCTCAGATTGCTGGGATCATAATTAGGGGTACTGACAGAAGTCAGACACAATAACTTTCCAAATCGCATACGGAGATTTTCACTTGTGATGTCACCACAATTATCTGCAACATCCACATCTGGGATATGGCTGGCTCGATATTCAAACTCTCGCACTTCACTACATGACAACCTATTGGAACATGTGACGTAAAATGGAACTCTCCCAACCTTTTGTGAAGAAGTATGACAACGAAGAACACCACCTGCTACAATTTCTGCTGGAACTTCAATTTCCCCAAACATACATGACCACTTACAATTTTCTGCCTCTTGCTGACTCATCAAGAAACGTCCCGTGATCAGGACCTGGATAACAAAGGAGAAAAGAAAGTATAAATTAGAAAATAGCATTTGAAAAGTATTTCTTCAGCAGGGAACACCAGATTTTGTTTTGATCACTCAATTAAATTTTCTGCTCATCGAATAGCTGAGACACCTAAAGCTTAGTTGACATCATTGCAGAAGAAACAGAATATTAAATATTAAGTGTACCTTGACTTCTGAGCCCACATAAGCCCAGTTTGGTGAGAAATCAATAATGCTATACAGCTGGTCTTGGGAGAGGGAAGGACTCATCATATAGGTATCCAAGCGTGCTTGAGGGGAGACACCAGAATCATCAACACCATTTTCACTTTCAACTGTCTCCCAATAGGCTCCGGAACTGGATTGCATATTCGACTCTTTTACATCTCCTAGTTCTTTACTCATCCAGCGGTTGAAACTGTCAAGCTTCTTCAGACCTTCTGTAGAACCATCAATTAAATGCTGCTTTATAGCAGAGGAGTAAAAGGATTTCCCATCTATAGTCAAACTGCTTTCTGGATCTGATTTCAGAAGATGTCCATGTTCTGCATTTGGAAGCTGTTCATGAACATCATTTTCCATATTGGGATGTGCATGGGGAGGCCGAAGTGAATCAAGTAAACCATCATGAGCCGCTCCTTGTTCACAAGACTGAGAAGTAAGATCGTGTGCAGAGTCTACATATACCTTCTGATCCATTGGCCAATTGGATAAATGTGAAGAATCATTTTGAGATGTCTGTTTACAAGGAAACTTAATGTCTGAACAAAAACAAATTGAACTTAAAAAAAAAAAAAATTTAATTGTTTGGGTGTGATGCATCAAGGCACGTCATTAATGTGTAAAATTTATTAGTTGTTTAAAAGACTAAAATAAAATCAATTATTGATAAACCGTTATAATTAAGTTATTTTCAAAAACCAGAAAATTAGCTAATGAAAGATACACTTCTAAAAAGTCACCAAAATATTTAGAAAAGAAAAATATATTACAAGCAGGGAGTATGCTAGATGTTCAGGTCCAGCCCTAAATATAATTAATTTATAACAAAAGGGAAGAGACCACCAAGTAATCCAAGCATACTGAGAAATTATGCACAAGTGACAGAATGCGGAATTTTTATGGGAAAATTAAGTTTTAAAATTAGCAATATCCTATTTACAGACTTTTGTTAACACACCCTAGGTTCATCAGTAAGTTGTTTGACGTGAGTTCTTTCCAGACTCTCATCTGACTATGAAACAATGTCAAAAACATTGGTGATCTCAGAAAGATCTATCTCATTTGAAACTTAATATCTCGACGTGAATAATAAATGCCACACAGAAGTATAAACCCCTACCTGCCACTCCCCTCGGGTCTGTAGATGACTCCCAAACTCCTTTCGTTCACCAAAACTGTTGGTAAAAGGCTCTCCCAGAATGTCGTACCCTTGGTTAGGAATGTCTCCCAGAGCATCAGGCTGAGATCCAACTCCTTGCGAACAATTTTGCAAGACATCCTCCCATGATGGGAAATCAAGGTTTTTTTGGGGCTCATATGTCAATCCAGTATCATTAGAATTCCTACTTTTATCTGTTTGAGCGGGTGAAATAAAATCAGCCCCGGGAACAACTGAGAACTTTCCTTGATAATTATCTATTAGCAATTCAAGAGTGTTACTAAATTGGTATGTCATCTTGTGAAAGAATCAGTAACCAGTGAAAGAACAGATATACCGAACAGCACATATCTAAGGGGAATAAAGCAATGTTACAATGGATTTACTTGTAAGTGATGACGGATAATAAGGATCAGCAAGTCCTGCATCTATCTTCTCTGCCACAGGCTGCTGAAGATCAAGAAAAGAGTGGAATCTGGAACTGGCTTGGTTATTATACACTGCATCAAGTATCATCTTCACTTAAAAGATCACAAAAATTCATTATCTTCAAGCAACATTCTATCTCCAAATTACATAACAGTAGCGATTCACAATAAAATTGAAAAGTGAGACATAAAATCAACAAATGCACCTGATTCAGCATCCTCATACTCAGATGCCTGAGCACTGTTTAGACTTGTATCTGCAGTTTGTGAAGGCATTTGGTAACTGTTAGGATGAAAACCAGAAGACTGAGAACCTTCCACCTCAGAATTGGGTTCTTCATTTTCTTGGGAATATGGAGTAGCTCCTTCAGCCACTTTAGCACGATTAAAGTTTGTCCGATTTCCCTGAAATATGTTTTTACTTGATCAGGAAAAGAAGACGTAAAATAAGACCCCCCCCCCAAAAAAAAAACCCCAAAAAAAAAAAGAAGACTCTTAAGTGGAATAAAATTGCAGCAATAATGATATAAAAAAAGAAATTCTATAAATGACAATCTGCAAGGTCATAAGGGCATGGTTTTGTAATACAGCTTATTGACAATACTCTAAAAAAGGCATCGGTATTAAACAATTGATGTTCCTTTCATATTCAGAAAGAAGTGAAGTCATCATATTGATGGATCAAATGCAGATCAATTCCAAGAGCAAGGATAACCACAGCTAAAATAGCTGCCTACTACTACCCAATAACTGAGTATTACTGGAAGGTCTAGATCTTAAACAAAAGGGACAGTGGCTAGTAGAAAAAGAAAACAATACAGAATAATATGAAATGTGATTTCTGAATTACCAGTATATTTGCTGAAGCCAATGCTGTTAAAGATCTGTAGGAGAGCTTATGGCAAAGAAGTAAAACACTTAGCTACCAGCATTAAATCTACCTTTTAAGTGACGAAAGGATGACAGAGACAACAACTATAAAACACCTAAACTAGCCAACACATGAACAATGAAAGAACCTGAGAAAGACAATATGATGTTTCTCGTCATCGTAATGTAATTTATACAGAAATACTATGGCAAGCTGCAAAATGATCTATTGTGCTTGAGCTTTATCCAAAAAATTCCATGTTTGTTGTAATTAATGAAGAGAAGGTCGAACAAGAGCTAACCTTTACTTCTCGGTAGTGGACAAGAACTATGTGCGAGAGTTCCCTGCAGATGTTGTCGATTAGTACAAACAAACGAGAACCAAACAAGAAATTTCCAATGTTGGTGAGAGAGAGAATGTTGTACAATGCTGAAATAGTTGAACTACAACAAATCAAACACGAAGGACTTACTCTTCAAGCATCCAATAACTGCGCCTTTGAAAATTTTCATTTTCTTCTCCATGGGCATAGTAGCAATGCAACACATCAACACTCCCAGCCTGAAAAGAACAGAGTTTTCTTCAATATACATGGCTAAAGAGCAACCAAATTTAAATGATAATTAATCAATATACCACAGTGTGCCATGTACGATAAACTTGTCATTACAAAGCTGCATATTTAATCACTTTCAATCAACTAATTAGAGAACTTGTATAGAGAACTTGTAAACACAAAAATGAAAAACAAGTGAATCAGTTTTTGTACTCACCTTGAGCCTCTCATGAGCTTCTTTGACTGTCTTCCCATCTTTCTTCTTTCTCCAATTATGACCATCTTTTCTAAAGTACCTCAGCACCTTCCGATCAAAAAGAAAAAGCGAACCACCTGAAATCAGAAACACAAATCAAGCCAGGATGACCTTAAAACACACAGAACATGTAAATAAATAACTTAAACCAAGAAAAATAACTATATTCTCTGGTGTTACAAGTCCGGCAAAATGATGCCAGAAACAAATCAAAAGCTAAAAGGCTGAAGGGATTCATGCGAAACAAAGAGACAACAATCGCTTTAATGCTATTCAACTTCAAATAAATCACAACTTATACCGTATGCAAATGGGATTAACCATTATCGCTACAAAATAAATAAATAAAATAAAATTGAACGAAAAAGAGCATACTTGGGGGCATATGAGGAGACTCGGGGGCAATTCGGAATTTAGTATAATTCCTCAAAATTTCACAAATTTCAGCAGGACGTAGCCATCGATGTTGCGCTTCTATCAATATTTGCTCTATATCTGCATATCCATCATAACAGTTAATTCAATTAATTACTAAAATCATTGAAGCTAAACAGTAAATGAAACGAACTAGCCAAAAACAATTTTTATTTTTATTTTTTTTTTGCCGGGAGTCTAACAATAAATAAAACTTCCTTACCTAATTGGTTACCAAGAGCAAAGCGTCTAGAGTCTGCCATTAAGAGAACCTTTGGTGAATGATGATGTTGTAAAGCTGACTAAGGCGTCATCAGTTAGTTCATCAGTGATTAAATTGATCTCTGAGGCGAGGCCAAGGATGAAATTGCAAACAAAAGTTACAATTTCGAGAGCATTTGGAATTGCCGAAATTGAATTTTCAGACAAAGGCCTGTTTTTGACTGATGTGTCGACTCGACTGGAGCTTTTTGCTCTTGACTTTCCAAGTCCACTTCGCGGATACGCACGCGATGCAATAATACTTAACCATGTTTTTGTTTCTTTTTGTTTTTCCTAAAACAAATATATATATATATATATATATATATATATATATATATATATATATATATATTCCATCTCATCTAATTTATTTTAATTTAATTTTCGAAATATCTACAATTTCTTAAATTATACTTGCCCATCATAAAAAAATCTAATTTTGACACAATTGAATTAGCTACTTACCCATGTATATTTAATTTTTTTTAATAAGAATAATGTCTAATTGGGTATGCGACGATAAGATTTTTTATGACACGTTAGACACTATAAGTAAGTAAATATTATTTAATTATTAATTAATTAATTAATTATAACTATCAATCTATTACTCATTTTTATCAACGACAAATTTATCATCATCACCGATCACCATTAATATTTATTTTCTTTACTAACAATTCATTTCTTTTTATTAAATTTTATGAATAAGTGGTGGATTTTATTGTTATTAATATATAAATTTTACTTTATGTGATAAAATAAAACATTTATTTCAATTTTAATTTAGGATTTTATTAAGAATTAATATTTGGTTCAAATTGTAAATCAATTAAATCAAATAAGAGAGATAAAAAGTTAATCTTTGAGAGCTTGAGAGGAAAAAAATTATTATTAATTATTTTTATTTTTTAATAAGGATATTTCTAAAATAAATAATATTTATTGAAAAAAGAAATTAAATGAGTCAAATAGTAAAACGTGCGTTTGCATTGAGGGAGGATGACTCGCTATCCTGTGTTTTAGTAGCTTCCGTGTCACTGTCGCATGAGTAATAGTGACTTCAATCTATTCCGTGTTTGAATTCGCTAATTAATAATAACTCGCTCGTACCCTAGATTTTCTCGTCCCTAAAACATAGCCACTAAAATCATCATCATTTTATTAGCACAATGGATATGGAAAATGTTTAGCAAGTCCGAATTGAATTAATTAATTATAACATTTCACTATTTATTTTATGAACATTATATTATTTTAGATGTTTAGTGCTATTCTTTCACAAATAATTGTATTACTAGAAAAAAATATGACAATAAATAATCTAGGATATCAATTACAATCCATTATTTATATTACGACCGTAAAGATTTGTTTTGAGATTGCAAGAATGTTCAAAAGTGATTTTGAGAATTTTTTTATAAGTAGTTTCAGTAGTTTGTCTTCATGAAACTTCATCTAAACTTTATTATCAAATGCATAAAATATCTTCAAATCATTCGAATAAGTATAGATTTTTAATGAATCCACCCATCAGTCTTTAGCCAAGTGGAGAGTGCTTACTCGTACATTAAGAGTAAGTGTTTGAATCCCCAAAAAAATATTATGAAAATCTCATTCTTTTTTTAATGATAACATAATTAAGTGAATACAATATTCTTCAATTATAACATACGAGTGAAATAAATATTTTTTAAATATTAGTAAAGATTAAAAATTATTTTAATAATAGTTTGATTTTTAAATATTAATAACAATATGATGTAATATTAGTTATAGCATGAGTGTAAAAATAAAAAGGATTTTTAATGGATGCTCTAAGCTTTTAGCCCAAAATGATAGTAGTAGTGGTGGTAATACTCTAATAATAATAGAGTAATCATATAATCATAAATTCTTATATAAATTTATTTTGTACAAACTGATGTGATATAATAACATTGATTGAATTAAACATCGCTTGGCCCATATAATTTATTTATATTATTTTATATTTTTATTCAACTAAAAAATTAATAACACATCAATTTATATAAGATAAATTTATATAAAAATCGTGTTGGGATGATAATCATAATAATAATAATAACAATAATAAAGTTAACACGTGCATGTCACGTGTGAATTCTACCCCAGAAGTTACGCATAAATAATATCTTCAAGACATGAAAATAATTAAAATCCGCATCGTTAGTTTCGTTGATCACCTGAAACTGCAACTAATAAAGAAAAAAAAAATCAGAAGCGCAGAGAGACATGGCAGTTGCGGCATTAGGGCAACTGAACGTGGAAGAGCCCCCGCCGGCATGGGGTTCTCGTAGTGTCGATTGCTTCGAGAGACTGGAGCAAATTGGTGAAGGAACTTATGGGTATTTTTAAAAATAAAAAAGAAAAGCAAAGTCTCTTCTTCTTTTTTTATATTTTTTTTGGGGTTATGCGTAGGTTTTAGCGTTGTTGGATGTCTGATAGAATTTCCCAATTTTTTCATGCTACCGTTGATTGATTTACTGAGGGTTTCTCTTTTGTTTTTTTTAAATTATATGCTTGGAATTGTTGAATTTCTTCCTTTCTTATCAGATATTAATTTTTTTCTGGGGTTTTAACCTATGCTTCTTGTTTAAGTGCTCTGTAACTTTTGTGAGAGTAGATGGATTGTTTGGACCTGACTAAATAGCTCGTGTACTTTCCGAGTATATGTGAGTTTCCCAAATTGTGCACAGCGAGGTATTGGACTGTGGATGATCATTGATAATGCTGTATACTAATTTAAGTTAATTATGTGCTCAATTTTAGAATATGATAAAAGTTCAGCCCTTAAATAATCGGGATGTGTTGATTCTTTTAAAATCATTTTAGGATCCATTCTCTTTGCTGTCAAATACTCCTAAATGTGAGAAAGAAGTAGCAGTGAATTATTAGAAACTTCTAATCAAGACCTTGACTTCTTACTTTGCTGGTTACCACATACATGCTAACTATATAATGCATGCAATGTTTTGGGGTTTTTAGAGATAAAATTCTTAGTATATAATGCATGCAACATTAGTTCTTGCCCAAGAATGCCCATTTGGAGGGAAAAAGATAGTTCTTGTTGGCTTCAACTTACGTAATGAATGTCCGTGGCAATTTGGTGGTAAAAGTCAACTTATGCTATGAAATATAGTGACTGAGTCTTTTGTAGAATATCTTCGTAATACGAACGAAAAATAAAAGGGAAAAAACTTTTGATGCTAAGTAATAGTGATGAACTTTTAATGTCTTTCTACAAAGATGTGGCAGAAATTGTATTTTTCTTGGAGATATGTATGGTGTTTGTACTGGAGGATGTAGCTCAATTATGAACTTAAATAACTTGTTCTTATTTTGATATTCATTTATTGTTTATTGGGGTTCATGCTTGTGTGTATCAGTCAGGTATTCATGGCTAGAGAAATCAAAACTGGGGAAATTGTGGCTTTGAAGAAGATACGTATGGATAATGAAAAAGAAGGGGTAAGCTCCTCTTAAGTTAATGCGTTTCTACTTTTCTTCTGAGGAAGACAATAAATGATTGTTTTGGCTTATGACACTTGCATGCACTCTCACACGCACTCTCTCCCCCCAAGCCAAAACACCCAACCCCACAAACACATGTAAATAGAGAGAAACCAAGCTGCATTTTCTCCAATATTTTATATGAATTTTCTTTGCTATGTATGCAGTTTCCAATAACAGCCATTCGGGAAATTAAAATTCTGAAGAAGCTTCAGCATGAAAATGTTATTAAGTTAAAAGAGATTGTAACTTCGCCAGGTATTGTAGTTTTAGTTGTTAGCATATCTTCGAATAATTTGTACCCATAATATTATATCGCTATGATTCATACAATTGATATTTTTATTTTGCTTAAAGGTCCTGAGAGGGATGAGCAAGGGAGGCCAGGTGACTAAAGTTGTTTCGTGAACTGCAATTCAGTTGGTTTTGTGTTGCTTCAGAGTTTCTTACATGACTTGTTCCTTCTTGGAAACTACAGATGGTAATAAGTACAGGGGCAGCACCTACATGGTTTTCGAGTACATGGACCATGACTTGACAGGCCTTGCTGATCGTCCAGGACTTAGATTTACTGTTCCCCAAATAAAGGTATATAAGTAGCTTACTTAAGGGGATTTTTTTTTTTTTTATTCAAGCATCTAATGGCTGACACCACTAATGTTTTGTTGTTTTGAACAGTGTTATATGAAGCAGCTACTGACTGGGCTTCACTACTGTCACGTTAATCAAGTTCTTCACAGGGACATTAAAGGTGATTATCAAATAGCATTAGGAACTGTTTTTTTGATCCCACAGAATTTGTTATGGCTGAGGAAAACTTGTGCCTGCAGGTTCTAATCTTTTGATAGATAATGAAGGAAATTTGAAGCTAGCAGATTTTGGGCTTGCGAGGTCATTTTCTTATGACCACAATAACACCCTTACAAATCGTGTAATTACTTTGTGGTACAGGTAAGCCTTGGCTTCAATTACATCTTGCCTACCATGTCCTCCATCTACCCTTTTTTTTGTTTTTTGGGGGGGGGGGGGAGGCATTGGAAGAATGTGCCATAGTTTGTATTTGGTTCAGAATGAGATGAATTTTGCAGGCCCCCAGAGTTGCTGCTTGGAGCCACAAAGTATGGGCCAGCTGTTGACATGTGGTCTGTTGGCTGTATTTTTGCTGAGTTATTGAATGGGAAACCTATCTTGCCTGGAAAAAATGAGGTTACTTATGTTTCTTGAAATTTTTTGTCTGTTGACAAGTTTCTTGATTAATGAGTATGAGCCTGATGCTTTGTTGTTTTTTATTATTACTTTGTAGTTGGTGTGATTTAGCTTGAAAAAAGGTAGTGTGAATGCATTGAATTCAGAATTTGTTTTTTTAAATGGAAAATTTGGCTTTTGTAAATGCTTTTAATAGAAGATAATTGTGTTTAAGATTAAAATCTTAGGGTTATTAAGCCAAGGTCGATGCTTCAAGTGTGCGAGTGAGATTGCTCTTATTGTTCCTTGATGCTAAACTCTGTTTAAATGAAAATGGAGGCCGAATAATATTTAATGAGCTAGACTGGTATGTGCTTGAGATGTATAGAGAGAGATCTGTTGGTTAACAGTATATGGTTGCTTTTGGTGAAGGTGTGAAACTGGAACCTAGTGAGCTCAAAGGAATGTCGAATTATGATACTTTTCCTTTTGAGAAATGTAGGTGAAAAGCTGAGAAAGTATATGGGTTTCAAAGAGAGTCTTCATGCCGTTAATTTTTTGTTGAAAGGTTGGGCTGCTCCTTTTTAAACCATGATTCTACTCAAATCTGTTTTATATTGCTTGTGTTGTAATTGGTGTATGTCTAAGCAAGAATATCTTAAGCGTCTAATGCTTAAGGTACTAGGAAGGCTCAGGAGGAAATAATTGCTGGCCCAAAGTTTTGCCTTTTCTTTTTAGGATCCTGATATATTCTGTCCATTTGCTGCTTTTAAGTTTGTGGTTCCCATTCTATGAGCAATTGATGCGCCAGTACCCACAGAGCATAATTTTCTCTTCTTGTGTTTCAATTGTTTTTGAAAAGCTTTAATAAAATGCTTGAACCCTTATAGCCACATCTGATATACGCTATCTTGACATTAATTACAGGCTGAGCAATTGAGCAAGATATTTGAGCTTTGTGGGTCTCCTGATGAAACCATTTGGCCTGGTGTTGCTAAGATGCCTGCATACAACCATTTTAAGCCCTCAAGGACCATGAAGAGACGTGTCAGAGAGGTTTTCAGACAGTAAGAAAAGAAGATTTTGTGTTCATGTCTATTGTTGACTAATTTTTTTATCATAAAATATTAGAAAACTTCTGTGCCAATTTTCTGCAAGAAATTAATTTTGACAAATATATTTGCTTTTGCAGCTTTGACCGACATGCTTTGGAGTTGTTGGAGAAAATGCTAATGCTTGATCCTTCCCAGGTACCTCTTTGAAGCCTTTACTTTTCAGTTTGTTGTACATGATATTAACTAGTTGGAGTGAATCATTTGATTGAAATCAAAGCATATTTGGGAGTTTCTGTCCTGTTTTAAGTCGCAAGATCCCTAATTCATATATTATAGCTTTAATAGAACTGCTATAGATCTTTCAATTTTTTGTTTTAAAAAGAATGTTTTCTTAGCAGGATTTTAATATTCGATTCATACAGTTTGAAACGAAACTACTTGTGACTTCATTTTCATTGAACGATAAATCTTTCTTTTGACTTCATTTTCATTGGATATAAACAGTATATTGTGTTTGAATATCCAAAATATCTCCAGGATATCATTTATTTGAAATTGTATCTCATACTTATTAGAACATTGTCATTTTTTGACAACACTTGAGCTTCAGCTCAGGGAACTAGAAGTGTAGAATACTACTAGTTTAATCCTGGGAAAATAATAGATTCTTCCATGTCTTAAGACAATTTTTGATATTTTAGTAGCTTCTCGTGAATTTGATAATAAAACTGGATGCAGTATATAGTAGAGAAGAACAGAATTTACATTATTTCTGGGGGAAGCTATGGTTTCTGATCTCACACTTCATTTCTTTCTCACTGGAAAGCTGAAATATATAATGAAATTATGTTTAGGAATTTATTCAATGGAATTATGAACTTTATTTTTTGACTTGCAAAGGGGTCTACCTATTTGGACTTTCTTGTTCCAGTGCTTGGATTTTGCTTTGACATTATTTCATGATGCTAGCAAATATTTCTTAAATTGCCAGCAATTTTTACATTATAGTTGATGGTTTCCACATCTTATCATCCCATTCTTTGTTCTACATTGTTATTTACGCTGCTTGAACACATATTTTCAGTTTTTTCTTGAGCTTATTTATCATTCTTTCTTTTTGCAGAGAATATCTGCAAAGGATGCACTTGATTCTGAGTACTTTTGGACTGACCCCTTGCCGTGTGATCCCAAGAGGTATCACTCACATTCTTAATTTCTCATATCCCACAGATGGCATATCAGTTTGATTCATTCATTTTATACTTAGTTGCTTTGTCTCTTGGGTTAGCCACAATTTCCTGGTCCCGTGATGATATGATATTTTAAATAATCCTTGGTTTATTTTTGCAGCTTGCCCAAATATGAATCATCGCATGAGTACCAAACAAAGAAAAGAAGGCAGCAACAGCGACAACATGAAGAAGCCACAAAGAGACAGAAATTGCATCACCCACAGCCGCATGGCCGCCTGCCTCCTATTCAACATGCTGGGCAGTCTCATCATTGGTCTGGGCCAAATCATCCCATGAACAATGCACCTCCGCCGGTTCCTGGTGGTCCTGGTCATCATCACTATGGAAAGCCCCGTGGTCCTCCTGGAGGTGCCAACAGGTATCCAAGCGGAAATCAGAGTGGTGGATACAACAACCCAAATCGTGGAGGCCAAGGTGGTGGTTACAGCAATGCACCATATCCACCACAAGGGCGTGGGCCACCATATGCTGGTGCCGGTATGCCTGCAAATGGTCCCAGAGGACCTGCTAGCGGGTACGGAGTTGGTCCTCAAAGTTATTCCCAAAGTGGTCAATATGGAAATTCTGCTGCTGGCAGGGGTCCAAACCAAATGGGTGGTAGTCGAAATCAACAATATGGCTGGCAGCAGTAAGGCCTGCGTAAGTGCGCTGAATAGAAATGAGGACCCTTTTTACCTCGGCGTGGAATTTTGTTGAGTTGTATCAAACTTTATTTGCTTCAGTGTTTGTTTGTTAGGTTATATAAATTTAGTTATTCAGAACTGTTTCCTACATTTACCCAGTTTCATATGTAACCATTTTGATAAAATAAAAATTAAAAAAAAAATCGTGGAGGAAAATTTGAAGCATAGCTTTATCGACTTCACTTGTATAGATTATCAAGTTCTTAAACAGTCAATGGTGTTCTTTCCCAATAGTTGAATGTTATTTTCTCAAATGCTAATTCGGGGCATTTAACATTGAGATCTTGCTGTTTTTCATATACTTACTCCTGATCATGTCTATGTTGCCGCCTCTTTATAATCTTGCAACTGTTATTTATAAGACAGGAATTGCACAAGTAAGACGGCATTAAAATTCAGTGGCAGCAGCTTAGCAATGGCTACATTAGCAACAGATTTGTAACGATGAAGTATGCACCAAACCACATGTGCATGCAAACTTTTGGATACCAAAACCAAAATCTTGCTAAATTTATTTCTCTTTGATTAGAAAGAAGGCTAGGGAGAGGCTAAAAGAAGATGAATGGATATTATCCATCATTGGTGTTGGACAATGTCACAGAACAAAGTTGTTCACTGTGTCGCCAAATTGCAACCAGAACAATTTAGATCTCTTCTAAAGCAGATATGCCTCATTCTCAGCCTCAACTAACTCAGACCTGAATCAAGTATCTATGATGACTCTACTTCGAGAACTATCTTCATGAACTCATATACAAGGTAACTTATGGCAGCTGATGGTAAAACCTGCAGTACCAGAAAATGTCTCAAGTTGTAATAAGTTGGGATCAAAAGGAGTTAATGCCATCATAAGCATGCAATTAAAAATAAATGTTAAAACACTTAACATGAAATAAATGATGGAAACATTAGATGAACTCTAATAGAGAAAATATGAAATATATTTGTTGTTGACTTTTGACCAAACCATAGTACAAAATGGGCAAAACACCCGTCGAAGAATGGACATGGACCATGTAATTCTAGGATTTTGATGCAGGAAAAACCTAAAGTATAGCATAATCTACCTTTTGAGAATGAAGGAGAGCCAAAATAGAGGAAAATCATAATGAAAAAAAAAACACATCAAACCTGCAGCAAGCTGGGAGTTAATCCGGCATAAAGAGCAGGAACACCTCCTTGCTCAACTATCTTGACACAAGTCGCCAATGCATTTAATTTCGTTGCACAGACTTGCATTTGAAGTTGTCTTCTCACAACTTCAAATGGGTAAGTAGCAGCTTCAGAACAACAACCAGCAATTGCCCCGTAAAGCAATGTTCTAACGGGACCCAACTCCAGTTGTTCCAATGCACTGAGATCTTGATCTTTTCTCATATTTTGAAGTCTCTTCTTCCCTTCAGGTGAATGGAGATAAGCTGACTTCAATATATCGTAGACACCATAAAAAACTGCACCAGAAGGGGCCATGCTCACAATTGAGGGTACCAAACCCTTATAAAGAGAAAAGAACCCTTCAGTTCGGATCATGTGACGGAAAGCACCAATTAGACCACCCAATGCTTCCCCTCCAGGAGCTACCATAACTGTTCTTATCTGCAATATTTCCCATTTCAAGAACAGTATGATTTGATCAGAAATTCAGTTGAAATATACCAAAAAAAAAAAAATTCAAAACAATGGATGTTATGAATTATAGAGACCAAAATTTGATTCTTCTTAATCTTGACCAACAGAATAATTCCCCTCCACACAATCCCAGACTCACTGGACAAGTAATCTCCATTTTGAGTTGTTTGAAATCCTATGGAAACCATTAAAGAACTCAGATATAAACAAACAATCCAATCATCTTCCCCGCAGATAGACAAAAGTAAAATTACATCACAGCAGCAAGTTGAAATATAAGTAAGCTACATATGATCATAATATAAATAATTCTTAAACTGGCACATACAGTGTCCAATGGTAAGCAAAGCAAGGTGGCAGTTATTCCAGCTGCAGCACCAGCAACAAACCGCTCAAAATTTGTGCTTTCGTCCTTGCCGCTCAATTTAAATAGTTGATTTCTGTATGTATCATAAGCATAAAAGTTGATAGCCTTGAAAGGAGCAGTTCGAAGAATATTGACAAAATTTCCTTTCCAAAAGCCTTTCAGCCCTTGAGTAGCTGCAATTGTCTTGATAAGATCAAAAAGGCTCTTCTGCTCCCCACGAACAATGTACTCTAACTTCAGTCTCTCGAGAGGGGCAACACAAGTTCTGATAAAACAAAACCAAAAGGAAGTTCCAAATAGAATGTGAATAAATAACATATTTTTTTTCATACACTAGAACAAAAATAAGAAAAATAGACATTGTCTGATAGCTTTAATAAGGATGATAAATCAAAGGACCTAAAAATCAAATGCGTGCACATTTGAGCTAATTGTTTTGATATATATTCCAGAAGAATTTAAAAAGTGAAAAATCTAAACTACTCATTTTATTGTTTTCAGAATCAACCATATACGCCGCCACAAGGGCAATAACTCAAATATATTTTATACGAATAAGTGAATTCATGAACAATACGATTTACCAATAAGCCATAAGGAACACATCAACACATTATTGACAATAATCTCAGCATATGAAATTACATATTGCATGACGTGCTAGCAATATGCAAAATAGGACACTAGAGTTCCACATAAATGAGCTCAATTTAGTACAATACAGACCAAAAAGCTCTGGTGCAGTTACCAAGAATCCACCTCAGGTTGTATATAAATATCAGATAGAATCCTTAGCAACTGCTTTGAACTCAATCAAAATCAATCCACAAGATGCATTTCCTAGACTAATAGTAAATGAACTTATTCCACTTTTCAAGTCTAGCTCGTTAATCATAAAGATAAATGGATCTCTCAAAAGTCTGGACAGGCACAAAAGTCAGCACCGTGACTACAATCAGCTTCTTTGACTCTTTTCAGTAGCTCCGAAATTTTTACATAAATATTTGCACCAACAATCACATATGACTTGCCCTTTATTTCATATAACCAAAAGAAAATAAAAAAATTGAAAATTTTTGTTTCCAAATGACAAATATAACTAAAACTCTCTCTCTCTCTCTCTCAACAAAGTCTTCCAGCTAAAAGTGACATTTTTGTCTTGTCAAAGCTAAATACAAAAACAGATTATTATTATTATTATTACGATGATGTTATTTTCCCTGTTCCATTGGATATTGATAAAAAAAAAATCAACCCATAAAACTAACTGACTTCACTAACAGCAGAAACTAAAAATAAATAAACAAAAAGAAAACAAAACAAAACCTGGAGACAGCAGCGGCAAAAGCTCCAGCAAATAGATGCTTAGTGGTATTATAAGCACCGAGTTGCTTCTCTTCCACCTTCTTCCCTCCCTTAAACGCCACCATTTGTTCTTCCACTTCTTCATCTTCATCCTCCTCCTCTTCCCCGCCTTTACTATTCCCATTTTGCCTCCAACTTTCTGTCGATTCCCCAACATACCCTTCACCGCTTCCCTTCATCGACAAGCTCACCGACAGAAACCCACATCCCTGGCGCCGCTGATGAACAAAACGCAGGGTTTGATTGCCGAGTGAATGAGTGTTAATCAATGAAACAAACGAGGGCGGCAGTGCCGTTGTTTGGTCAAGAAACAAGCCACCGAATGCAAAGGGGCGATGACGATGATCAGAGGGTAGTTCTGATTTGATCAAGTGGGCGGCTAGGTTGAAGCTCAAAGAATGATCCTGGCCGTGCATTGCAGCAGCTGGTGGTGGTTGGTGATGCGTACCGCTCCAACACAAGAAGGAGCAACAACATGAGATGTTGGGTGGGATTATGTAATAATGTAAGAGAGACGGATGTGTGAAGAAGAAGAAACAAGAGAGAATTTTGGAATATGGAATACGTTTTTATTTTTTATTTATTTTTTTATTTTTCAAATTAGTCCAAGTGGTGAGAATGAGAGAGTGATTGCTGGTGTCAAATGCAAATTTCAGAAAGAAGATGCTTTTGTTGCTGCTTCTTGTTCTCGGCTTCATCGCCGCAACTCGACGTACATGCACCGATGCACATACGCTGATACAACCTGAGTTGTGTTTTGTTTCTTTTTGGGCTTTGAGTTTGACACATAAATTAGTCAACACTCTTCTTAACCTATGATTCATTTATTGTTAAATGTCTTTTGCCACAGATCTAATGGCTAATCTTGACTGACTTCCGTTTTTTTTTTTTTTTATTCCTTTCGTATTAGTCAAATGCAACATAAGAATCTTTCAAGACCAAGTTTTTGATGAAGCTTGGGTGCATTCCTGGGTTAGTTTGGATATCGACAACTCAAGTAAACTACTATATTTATTTCAATTCTTACAATTTAAATAAATAACTATTTTAATTCTTATTCTGTATTTCAATTCTAACTCATTTTAATTTCAATTCATTTCAATTATGACCCATTTTGATTCTTGAAAACTATAAAATAAACACACCATAATAAAATGATTACGCATTCATAAATTGTACGATAGTTACTTGAAATTAAAATATTTTAGGAATTGCTGTAGTGCAAAATTATTTATAACGTTTATGCTTGTTCAAATAAGAAAATGTAGTTAATAAAATAAAATAAATAGAAAACACTTATATTTAATTAATTATTTGTAGAGAGACAATAAAGAAAAATATTGTTTAGAAATCAGCCATAATTAGTCAAGTCTTATAAAAGGATAAAACAAGACTAATGCGACAACCTACAAACAAAGGCTAGCCCTTCCCATCCGTGCGTGTACTATTGGCACGGCATTAAAAGTTTTAGAAAGGAATCTGGATATCTCTATTATTATTATTATTATTATTATTATTATTATTATTATTATTATTATTAGAAGAAGAAGAAGAAATGAATTCGGGATATCTGTTTTAACTTTGCAACGTTAGAGAATTCTTTGAGAGAATCTTAACCTCGCAGTACCCATCCCCGTGAAAATTTAGTAGTCTAAATTGACAATAGGTTGAGAGGTATTAATTATATTAGGAATATAATAAAATTTAATTAATTAATTAATTTAATTACCTTAGAAACATCGATCGAACAATATTGTAAAGAAGAAGTAAATATCCTGACAAGATAAGTAATAAAGAAAGAATCATTTTGTAGTTGTTGGTTCAACTTGTCAACACTCATTATGATGGAAAATGTGCTTCCTTCATTATTCTTTGCCTTTAGATGAATGAAAGCCCTCTCAGTTACTCTTTTTTATTCTACGTGTAGTAATATAGTATATATTCTTTGCCAAAAGGCCCGCACCCACCACCATCCCCTGCGACATGATGCTTCGTTCAGACTCCCACGCCTGCACACAGAAGCGAACTCGCTGCAAGATTAAAAATCTTGGGCACGCCAGATTTAGATGGATCTTATGGACGTGGTGGGATAGTCGTCAAAATTCCTGAGAGTCGAGAAGAGCTCGAGCCTCTTCTAGAGTTCGTTTACGTTGGGTGCTTGACTGAGGAGAAGATACAGAAACATATTATGACAATCTTGGGGTTTTATATTTAGCATATTGTTGTAGAACACGGAGCAATGCATTCTTGTCGAAGAGGCGCAGGAGGGGATATGCTGTGGGGAATTTATAGACTTTGCAAACAAGTATAGGCTCATGCTTAAGCTGATTAGAATGGCCTTGGTTGTGTGTCGCAAAACCTGAAAGAGTTATTAGTTTCTGGAGTCTGATCAATTGTGGGAGAATGTAAGGCTTTGTGTTAAGTTATTACTTGATCGATGAAGTAATCTTTTATTTTTTGTTTTGGTCGTATTAACAAATACTTCTGTTTCAAAACTTATGCTCTGTTTATGTTTCCATCTACAAAAAAGAAAAGCAAAAAGAACCTACCCACATGTTGAAACGAGAATTAATGTATTGTACTACAATTATATAACAATTTGTACTCGAATGTCATACTTCATTATTATTAATTTCTACAGTTGAATATAATGTACGTACGAGCTATATAGAAACTGATATATATAGGCAGCTACCCTTGCCAAGTCTAATTTTCTACTCAATATATACATACATACATACATATATATATATGTGTGTGTGTGTACTTGTTTGTGAAGAAGAAGAAACTCGAAGAGCTCAGAGTGATCAAAAACTTTAAAAGAAAAGGCTATACATTTAATTAGCTCTTCTCCAAATTAAAGATATGTCAAAAGAAACTCTACTTCAATTCTTTTGAAAAATCTCCAAATTGAATCAAATTTCAGATGGATGGATGGACTGTCAAGCATTGTCAAGAGAGCAACATATGAGGTGGATAGAAGACAACAGAAGGCAGATTTCGGAACTCAAGCCTAGCATAAGAAAAGGACTCTCTCTCTAAATAATTTTTAGTTTTATTGTATTCAACACACAGCGTATACGATTTACGTCAATTTGATAATTTTACTTTAATTCTCCTTTTCTTTTTTTTTTGTTGTCATCATCTTATGTTTTTTGTTTTGCATGCATTATAAATGTATTTGAAATATAAAAATTTTGAAATATAATATAGTAGTTCTTTTTCAAACACACGATTAAAAACAATTAGGACATATTAATTGAAGCCGTCTTGTATTAAAGAATAGGTCTCTCTCAAAAAGAATTGCAAGCTTACAAAATCGACTCAAACCAAAAAGGAAAAAAAAATCACATAATTGTATATGTTTTCTCAATTTCAACTAAAATTTTTGTTTGTCCTTTAATAACAAGGAAACTCACTATAAGCTATAAATAACCTTAAACGAGTACACTAGACTCTAAATTAAATGAATACATTTACAAGATAAAAAAATCAAATTCATTAGATAAATTAAAAAATTTTCCCCAACTTCTTTAAAAGTTTGACTTTGTCACAAATTATTAGAGGCACTTCAAGTGCCGTATCACTGTCCGTAGAAGCTTGGACGAGTAATTTTCAAGTATATTTAGTATTGGTCACCTGAGTTCAAATTATGGAGAAAGTAAGGGATTAGAAAACTAATTTGGATTTTCTCCACCTCCTACCTTTTTTTATTAAAAAAAGTATCAAATTAATTATGCGTTTACCAATTAGTAATTGACAACAGATTGGAATTAAAATATGGAACAAGAATCAGAATAAATTATTTACTCTACTTATATGAATTGAAATTGTCATAAGCTATATTGTCATTGATGTATGTATTTTATTTTGAAATTTTAATGGATTGTTATAAATGATTAAATTGACCTTGATCGATTATTGTCATTATTTATTTATTTATTATTATTAATAGTAGTAATAATAAAAAAATAATTTTTAAAAAAAGTATGTTAGCGTAGAGAAATGAATATAATTAAGATATATGTTTAATAGTAAAATTGAAAAGAAATTTTAAATTTTTATTAAGGATAAAAATGTTAATTCACTCCTCATCCCTTATTCGCCCAATCTCCTTTCCATGAAAATCTGGTTTCCATTCTTTTATCTCCAAATTTGTGAGATTCACTCTAATTTCATACTCATTTTTTTAATAAGTAAACACTATTAATGATCATCATTTCCCATTCTTATTCTTTAATCTCACTGAGTAAGTATTCTGTAATAGCTTTATGAGCATAATATTATGCTTATAAAAATTAGGTATAGATGAAATTCTAAGTGAAGTTTGATGTAGCAACAAAGAGAGGAGAAAAGAAAAAAATAATAATAATTTATCAAAAGAATGAAAATACAAATGAATGTAGGCAAATATTAAAATATATTTAACTGTAAGTCACACCACTTACATAAATTATGCCCCCCCCCCCCCACACACACACTATTTATTGTGTTATTGTTCTTCTGCTCTGGAAGGAATAAGTTACGTCCGAAAGTAAGTTAGCGGGCTCCATGAATTATAATTACATTGGGAACGAAAGAAAGAAAGAAAAGAGTGGGGGCTTGAAACAAACGGTCGCTGTCTGTCGGTCAGTTTGAGCCGTTTAGGTACAGTGACGAAGATGATGAATTGATGATGCTATTTGTAATTGGCAATTAATCGCTGCTGGTATTGGTATAATGGTATTGGATTCTATTTCTCCCGACGTAGGAGAGAGATAGAGAGAGAGAGAGAGAGAGTCAGTCCGTGAATGAATAGTTGAACACCCCGTGACTGCTTTCCTTTTCATTTTCATTTGACCCTTCTGTCTCTTTGTCTCTCCCATTTCGCTTTTTAGGCTTTCACATGTTCGTTTTACCTTCTCCCAGCAACCTGCCAAAGATCTCACTCACCACCTTTCTGTATTCTTTTTTACTTGTTTATTTACTTCTCCCCCTTCCAAGTTCCATCACCCCTCATCCCACTTTCCTTCTCCTATATTCTTACCTTTATTTTATATTTTTATTTTCGTATAAAAACGAAAATTGCATTAGTTGTACCTAACCAAGATTCTACGTAGATTTGCATTAGTTGTCGCTGAGTTATATTATTAGATTGAATCTCGTTTCTTTTATAATACAACCGTTCTTAGCGTACAATAAATGCATGATATACAAAGTGCACAAAAAGTAGACATCATGATCCAATTCCAACGTGTGTTTGTTGGAATACGGTGGAAAGTGATGATTTTAATTTAATTGATTTTTTAGACCCGCCAAAAGAAAAAAAAAAGAAGGTAAATTCAAGATGTAAATTGTCATTATAAAAAAATATAAATAAATTATCAAATAAAAAAGAGAGGAGTCAAGGGTAATTTTCCCTGATAATTAATGAGGAACGTTGAATGCAGAAGAAGAAGGCCGTGAGATTTGTCGGGGTTATAAATGTCTCAATCAGCAGCTTTTATGCCACGTCAAATTTCTTTTCTTTTTTCTTTCTTTTTTTTTGTTGAATAAATGAAACATTAAAAATACTCCAAAATCTCTCACTCACTTCACTCGTCGTTCTCAAGTTACTCAATTGAGAAGCAAAAAAAAAGCGCTTTCCCCGCAAAAATGGCTGCCAATTCTTGCAATGAGGTTAAAAATTTCAAATCCTGCTTGCTCTTAAATCTGATTAAGCTCTTTCTTCTCTTCAATTTCAACCCAATTTCGTCAGAAAAATGAAACGAATTTAGCTTCTACATGATATTTCTGCCCCTCATACATGAAATCTCCTTCAATTTCAACTATCTGTTACAATGTCTGTCTGATTTGGACACTTGGTTCCATATTTATACTACTCTGTTGCTATTCCTGTTTATCTTCGACCAATTTTGTTCATGGTTGCTGTAATTACTGTTGCTCTTTTCTTTTCTTTTTTTTTTGGAAATCTTTTTGCCTCATTTTTTTTTCTAATTTTATGTTGCAATGTTAGTTATGTAATGATAAGTTTCAGAGTCCGTTGAGTGGCTTTTATAAAGAAGCCAATTAATGAAGTTGGAAAAGGAGAGAGTGGCGGATATTGAAATTTACAGGATGTGATTAAACAATTGAAAAGCTAAAATACGGCTTCTGGTTACATTATACGAGAAAATAGCTTAGCTTAATGCCGGTTCATTGGCAGCTGAACTGAGCTGTTGTAATACTTTCTTGCGACTCTATGCACGTTGAATGTAGTGGGCGAATACATTTTTTTAGTGTGTACCTTCTGTACTTTGCGGATTATTTTTCTGTCCAAGGTGGGTTTCCAGTGGGGAAGTTTTAACACAAATTGGTTTCAGGAAAAAGTTTACTTTCCAGGGATTATGGATGGGAACAGCAGTCTACCTGTGAGCTGTTCGTGTTTTCAGTTGCTGAAACCGAGTTTTGATAAGGTCAATCATCACTGTTCTCTGGGTAATGATCTGTTTACTCTTTTTGGTTGGTTAATTATGATTCAGTATATTCAGTTGGTTAGTGTGTTGATTTCTCTTTGGCTTGGAATTTCAGATGTTTTGCCTATTCTAATTGATGAGGCTTCTTTTCCAGAGAACCAAGAGTGCCCCTTTCACAGTTCTCATGTAAGTTCATTGATGTGAATTGTGCAATGGTGCTTTTTGTCTTGTTTCTGTACGGAAATAATTGGATCCACTTGCTTTGAAGTTGGAGTTGATGCTGAACCAAACTGATCTCGTCATCTTAATTCATGTTGTTGTAAATGGAAACTCTTACTTTCCATGAAGTTGTAAATACCTATTTGTCCTAAGCTGTGAACACACAAACCTGAAAAAATATTAGCCACATTTTATTATTTTTCTATATGAACGAGCTTATTGAGTATTTTGACTACTGACAGGAACACCCAAAAAAGGAAAAAATGGAGTATTTAAACCGCTGCTTCAAAATCAATCTACATTGTTACTTTATAGATAAGTTTTTCGAAAATCAATCTTTTTCTATGACATAAACACATTCCAATAAATGCTCTAGCACCGTATAACTGAAACAAAATTTTGTGTGTTGCTCTATCTGGCTTGCACATATTCTATGATCATACAAAGCTGTAAGGAAGTTACAGCACGATCCTTCTCTCAGTCTTCTCTGAAGGAATAATTTTGCATGAAATTCGAAAGTTTTTGAAATTTTATTTTCTTATATGCAGGTTCAAGACGTCTACGGCATTTCAGTGTTGCCTGATGAAGGAAACACCAGCCCAAATTGTACATCACAGTTAACGTTTTTGAGCTTTCTTGAAGTTCCCTTCCCATCTAAAAGTCGGACGAGCCTGGATACCCAACTAGATTGCCACAAGTGCATCGATCTACAGATGAAAAGTGCAGATGCTTATTCATCATGTATTGTGGACATAAACATTGAGAAGGAAAATTTGGAAACACTTAAGTCCAATGATGAGACTTTTGGCAGTATAAAAAGCGAGGGTGTTGTAAGTCCTTGTCTTATTTGTTCATTTCATAGCCTTGAATAAATCTACTTTTATCCAGCAGAGAACACTAAAAGCAAATCAAATTTATGGTGTGGGAATTTTTGGTGTCATTTTCTAGCAGTTGTTTATTTGAATTAATTGCTTGTTTTGAAAATCCTTTGTCTTCCATTGTTTTTGAGTATTGTCCTTGATGGCTTACAGCATATGCAGAAGGTGTTGCAGAGACAAGCAAGCTTAAATATAGGTAGGGAGTTCTTGCAATTTCTTATTCATTGTTGCTTATTGTTACTGAATTTCACTTGTAGAGTTCTCTAAATATATTACATCAGCCCCCACTGTGACACCAGAGAACATCACTTTACATTTATAATTTTAGCCACCATCAATACCGTTGAGTGGCTTATGCCATATAGAATATGTCTACAAGTTACTAAAATGAGACTGGGTTTTGGCAGATAAATCACCAACCGAGAGGACACATGACGCACCCACTAACAGGTGGAGAAGATACAGACGTGCTGCCTCATTTGATTCAAGAAAAGTGGTCCTCCTGTTCTCTATCTTGTAAGCTTCCATTTCTCTGGCAAATTGTATTTAGCTAGGAATTCATTTTGCTGAGACTAGCATATATAATGCAAGCATCAATTTGACTTAACCCTTTTATGCCAATATGATCTAGTAACCATATAAGTGACAGACTGAAGATCAACCTGGGATCTCGTGTTTTACAGTCACCAATAACCTCCTTAGATACATGGTCAAATCGAATTTGAATTTGATGAGATTTTTCCACTTGCATTAACACCTTTTATTCTTGTTCTTCATTCAGGTCAAGCTTGGGGACATTAATTTTGATCTATCTGACTCTGAGAGTTAGGCAGAATGGTGACGGTTTCAATAATGTTTAAAGGCTATAGCTGCTTGAACTTCCTCTCTGACGTTTTCTATGAAGCTTCGGTTTGAGCTCCCCATTTTTCTCATGTAATAACCTTTACAATGTCAATATTTTTCAAGGGTTTCTTTGTACATAAAACATTCAGAAATTCTGGTTTGAGATTATGGTGCAGACCGCCATGATGAAATTTATATGCTTCCCTGCTCTTCATCCCTTATCACAAATATATGAAGTGGAGATGATTGAATGAAAATAAAAGATATAGAAGTGATCAATCAAGAATAAATTCACATTGATACAAGATGCATGATTAGATTCATAGTTATCAATTGAACAATTCTTCGAAAATGCATGAGGGCATCTGAAACCAGAAAATAGGATAGGACAGGACAGCAACGAAATTCATGGGAACATTGTCTGCTTATCGTCTTTGATTCTGCCAAAGTACTCCTCCAAACAAAAAGCACATTTCTCATTATCAGCAGCTGATCAAATCGTCAGTCCGATGTCTCCATATCTTGTATTCTTCCATAACCTTCAGGTCCTCCTCTTTTATACATATCTCGGCATGAATTCCCATCTACGTTGAACTCACGGCTGGTGGTCTGTTACCTGCACGGCAGCTTCGCAATGTAACTTCACAAGCGCAGAAGATTATATCATTAGGAAATATTCAACAGAGTGCACTCCCGAAAGAGTAATAGAAGATGAAGTTGATTGGTCGCATGGTCGTATCAGAACTCCTCGTGCTCCTGCTTGTGTACCACGCTTTTGCAAGAACAGAGTTGGGATGAATATAAAATTTAATGTAAGAACTACGGCTCCTCATCAATAATCATATTCTTCGTATTCCAACCCGATTACGGTATAGTGGTCTGCATATTCCACGATGATCTGAGCTCTGAAATAGTAAGCGGAAAGGCCGATGATGGTTGCAGTTTATAGCTGGGCTTTTATGGATGAGAGTTAGAATCAGAGAAGACCAGCTGACCAGGTAATAATCTCAAACAGGCACACTAATAAAAATTAACGAATAATGCACATTGAAAAGAATCGCTGACAAATAATTTGAGAGATGTTCTTCAGTGAAGAAAACAAGCAAAACGAAAACTAAACAAAGAAGAGGAAAAGCACATATCCGAGTACTGTCTAGTAATTTCAGTATCCCAGAACAGAAGATGAGCTGCTTCTGCTCTGTAAATTAACACTCAAAACTTGCCGGTATGTTGAACAAATTTATAACACTGAATTTGCCGGGATTTGTTACTCTGAAAATAGCATAAACTCAGATTCATCATCCATCATGTTAGCTGAATTTGCTCGATTGTTGGGTGGTTCAATGGCTGTGGCTATTCTCTCTATTTTTTTGTTCAAATACATTTCTTTAACAAGCACAACCTCCTCCTTGCTGCTCTGTCTGAGATGAATTTAAAGTCGGCTTTAGGTTTACATCCACCATGTCTTCCTGCTTCGTGGAGGAAAGTGTTTCCATTCCTGGCAAGGCAGCTGCAATCTTCCGAAAGAGAGGCTGCAATGTTGCATTCAACATTAAGATTGGGGTTGGTAAACCAAGAATTGCAAAACAAAAACAAAATAGAAGTATCATTTAAGAAAATTACTGCACTAATCTCAAGCACGATTCTGAATGCGTCAACTCTTTTCAAAAGAAAAGAAAACAGTAAATTACATAATCTTGAACGATTATTTTATATCATTCACCTTAATATTGAATCCTGCTTTTGCACTGGTTTCTATAAACATGACTCCAAACTCTTTAGCCTTGCCATCGCCCTCCTCTATAGACACTTGCCTGTTAAGTCACCAAAATGGAATTATCAAGCCAAAGATAAACCATAGAATTGTATCAACAACATTCACAACTGCATTACAAGCAGAGGAAGAGCAAGTATTAACTCAAACCATGGAACACTGTTCATTTGGCACTTACCTTTTATCAACAAGATCAGTTTTGTTACCAACAAGGACAATGATAACATCACCTCCTCTTTCTGTACGAACCTCCTCAATCCACCTAGAAGTATTCAAGAACGATTGCCTATCTGCATCGCGGTAGTCAAGACAGTAATTTGAACATGCAATGGAGTGTAATACAAATCACATTATAAATGCAAATATGTCAACTGAATTATACTACTCACTGGCCACATCATAGACGATTACTGCCACAGAAGAATCTCTGATGTAGCTAGGAATAAGACTCCGAAATCTCTCTTGCCCAGCAGTATCCCTGTGAAATTAGAATATACAAATTCAATGAAGCTTGTCTGTACATAGAGTTAAAGCATTAGATGGAAAAAAATGTGCAACTTTCGCATATTGGCAGGCAACAGGCAATTCAAATAAGTGGAAGAAAGGGGGAAATTTTCTCACCAAAGTTGCAAACGAACCGTTCGATCTTCAAGGTACATAGTTTTTGACAAAAAATCAATCCCAATTGTAGCCTGCAATTTTACAAAATGCCATATTCGTAAGCGAAATTTTTTTATTTTTTATGTCAACCAATCAACAAGTTCACATCTGCTATTCATTTTTTAACCCACTAAAATCCCATCACATAAATCAACTCAATACCTTCATTACGTAACCAATTCCAAAAAGATCATTTCCTTTTAATATTAGAATATTAAGATCCATCATCATACGCACCAAATTTTAAAAGAAAAAAGAAAACCATGAAAATAAATCCAAATCAAAATTACCCTTTAACCAACCAATAATCAAATATACATCACACCACAGTAGAAGCCAATATTCAACAAGAATTCACCAAAACCAATTAGGGGAAAACTGATTTTTTGAAAGACCTGGTAAGTGGTGTCGAATTTATCGTACATGAAACGCGTGATGATGCTGGTTTTGCCCACCGATTGATCGCCCAAAAAAACCAGCTTATACTTCGCCAAAGGGGACACTGACGCCATTTTTTTTGCTTACAATATAGATCTCAAATCTCTCTCTTCTTTTTTTTCCAAATGAAAATGAAAATGAAAATGAGGAGAAGAGAAGAGAAGAGAGAGAGAGAAGAAGAAAATGAAATGAAGCGAAAATGAGTTTTCATTCAATCCGTTATTTTACATACGAGCGAGGAAAAACCGCCAACTATGACGAGCGACTTTGAACTTGTTCATTCACCTATTTTACCCTCACCTTTTATTATATTACATCTATGCCCTTAACGCAATTATTGTTATTAAATTAATTTTATGGGCCTAGCCGATCAATAATAATAATAATAATAACGAAAAATGGACTGCCGTGGTTGGGTTCCACGGCTTGTATTAATCATTCTGTTTTCCCAATGTTTAGTTCAAGGCTTTAGTTACCTTATTTAATGTTGTAACATACAAAATAACTGGCGGATAAAAATTTAATAGCTGTAAAAATAATAAAATTTTAGTATTTTATATTTTTACAATCATGAGATTTTCATCAAGCGGTTGTATAAGAGTTATATATCTTACATTATCATATAAAGTAACAAGATCCTTAGTTCAAAGAAATGATAGGAAATGAGAGATAAATAAAAAGAAAAGCAAGGGAGAGAAAGTAATAAGAAGGGTCAATTTTTTTCCTTAGCATTAAAGTCATAAGGAATGAAGATAGTTTCGTATTATCTCATGCTAAGTATTTAAAGGAATTACTTGCCAAATTTGATTTGCAAAAGTATAATGGGGTAGATACACCACTTGCAATAACAGAAAAGCTAAGCAAGGAAATAATATATTGATCTAACACAATATAAAAGAGCCATTGGAAGTTTGCAATATGTTGTACTGACAACGCTAGAAATTGTGTGTGTAATAAACAAGTTGAGTCAATTCATGCTAATCCATCACAGCCACATTGGATAGCTTAATAAGTGTTAAAGTATCTAAAAGGAACCATTAATTATGGGCTAACTTTTCAAGAAATATGAATCTCTTAATATGATAATCTACTCAGGTGTTGATTAGGCAATGATCCTAATGATAGAAGATCCACTAATAGTTATTGCATGTATTTGGGTGATAACTTAATTAGATGGAGTTCAAAGAAGCAAAGTGTGGTATCCAACTCATCAGCATACTCTAAATATAGAGCTATGTCGTTGGCTTGTATAGAAATAACATGGATATGTTCAGTTCATGAAGAGCTAGATATAAGACTTGAAAGTACACCCCTCTGCTGGGTGACAGTATAAGTGCATTTGTTATAACTACAAATCCAATACTCCACTCCAAAACCAAACACATTAATAGATATTCATTTTGTCAGAGATAAAGTTGAAAAGAAAGAAGTTGAAATAGCATTTGTATCTAACAATAATCAAATTGTGGATGTTTTGACTAAACCACTTACATATCCCAAGTTTAGCTTCTTCAAAGACAAAAGTCTCTCCAATAGACTTAAGTTTAAGGGATGTTGAATTTGAATAAACTCACATTGGAGTGCCAACTGGAGCTCATTTGAGAACCAAGCCAGCTGCTCACATAGGATTTGTACTGAAGGCTACACGTGCAAAGCAAGAAAGAAGTTCTAGTTGGCAAAACAGTTATGCTGAGATTCCTCTGTAGCCCTGTGATGAGTTTTGTTAGTTATTGAAGAACAGTCCAGATTCATCGTTTAGTATTCATTAGTTCTAGAGTTTGATATTTTTGTTAATTTTGGTATAAGTGTAAATATAGCTTAGTAATGAGCTGAGTGAATCCGGGCAACAATATAAATACTAAGTTGTACAAGTGATTTAGATAACAAAAAATTAATTTAAAACACAATCGAAAGTCTCTTCTTCATGTGATCTCTCTAAATTCTATCTTGACCATTGCCATCATCTTCATTGACATAACCCATTAAACATCATCAGCTCCTTAAAAAAAAAAAGTTCTAACTACATATATTCGCTTGAGATAAGCTCAAACCTATGATCTAGTTTCTTAATATTATTTTCTCCCATGTGCTTACATGTTCCATCTAGATCATTGACCCAATCAAACAAATCTAGAATAACAAGCAAGGTAGCAGAGGTGGGCAACTTGAACTGGCAGAGAGGGCAAGAATTGGTAGTTTTCAACCACTTGGTGCTGGAGTTTGCATGGAAGTCGTGCGGGCATTCTAATCATGTCGTGATGATGATAAGATCTTCCCAAATACTCGTTCAAAAATTGGATGCTACTAATCCGAGATCCTAATGAGTACTTGTCGCCCCAACAAATTGAAAACTTTCTTCGTCGTTGGATTCAGAAAAATTATAATAATTGCCATCGAGTATTACTGTCGGCAGAGGCTTTAGCGATGCAAGATAGTCAGCCGGTAACATCGCCTCGTAAAATTCTATCACCTCCATGTCAACCTCATCTAAATACATATACGTATTATATCTTATGTATATGCCAATCAAGAATATTGACCACTTATTACTACTGGTGGTTATAATTTGACGGGATTTAGAAATTATGTCGCTTGCCAACTGTTTGAGATTATCTTCAGTTGAGGCTGGCTTCAGGAAGACGAGTACCTTTTCGCTGATTGAAGTGATGAGAGCTTCGGGCGTGGGCGCAGACATCATGTCCGCCGCGTCAATCTTGACAGAATAACAATTCCCAGGAACAACGACGGCCTGTTCGATTTTGTACAGAAGAACGTTATGGCCTTCTGAATTCGGATACTGCCATTCTTTATTGTACGAAGTATTCGATTGTAGGTAAAATTTAACCGTAGATTTGGATCGAACAGTATAATTACCGCAGACGTAGCTGTACTCTCCATCTTCAGGTTTCACTTCTTCGCATTCCCAAGAAATATCACCTTCCACAAGCATGGTGATGATGCATACTGCTGATTAATTGCAGGCTGGAGAATGATCTAGCGAATCGAACGTAATAACAAGCTTATTATTTATACTTGCCAGTGATAACTGATTTTTTCGGCTGATTTTGGGTGAATGAATAAAAAACTACAAAACCAATCCAAGAGCAACAAATTTATTTTTTATGGGGGAGCAGGGTACCTTGCTTGTTCGGCACGTGCGGGCTGTTTAGGCTTCTTGTGGAGTGAAAGAGGATTGAGATGATGGTGGTTATGGAGGGGATATGACTTTAGGTGTGGGGGTATGGTGAAAATTGCCTTAAACCTGCGAAACAACCAAAAAAGAGGTTAGAGGTGGAGCCGGGGGTGGCCGGCGACTACACTTGGACGCTCAAGTCAGAGTTGGGTTATCTCAGGTTAGAAAGCTTGCAAGCTCTCGGTAATGGAGGTTTTGAGATTGAAGAAATCTAGTTTTTTTGTGAGTCTATTCACTTCCTTGATAAGAATTAAACCTGAGTATTTATATGGTGTACCCCAATCGTTGTGCCACCTGACTTTATTTTAGTGTCGTTTTCTGCGGTCATGTCAGGAATATTCTTATTTTCATGTGTATGGAACCTTAGACGTTTCAAAAATATGCGTGGAGAGCAAGTTTGTAGCGTATTCATGTATTGGGCGTAGTGGAGTGGTCCCGAGTACCTCTGCAATTCTGTTGTAATTTTGCAAGCGTAGCAGGAAAAGCTGGTGGTCCCAACTGTCACAATATCAAACTTTTGGCGGATTTTCTGGCGTGACAGGCGGCTGTCTCCTCTTTTGTGACGCGAGATTTTCTCACCGATTCCTTATTCTTTGACACGTGTTCAGCCGATTCTTTTGATATTTGGAGCCTATCTCTCTTTTGATATTTTACTAACATTTTTCCTCACCTTTTTGTCCTTGCTTGGTGTACCCCAAGTACTGAGTTTTATGGGGTAGGTTGGGTATACCGGGTGCCGAACTAATGGTGTAGGTCGGGTACCGAGTTTATAGTGTAGGTCGAGTATTTCGGGTACCGAGTTTATTATGTAGGCTAGGTATCTTGGTTATCGAGCTAATGGTGTCGGTCGAGTACCTCGGGTACCGAGTTTATAGTTTAGGCCGAGTATCTCGAGCACTGAGTTTATAGTGTAGGTTGGGTACCTCGAGTATTGAGTTTATAATGCAGGTCGGGTATCTCAGGTACCGAATTTATAATGTAGGTCGGGTATCTCGAGTACCGAGTTTATAGTGTAGGTCTGGTATCTCGAGTACTGAGTTTATAGTGTAGGTCTGGTATCTCGAGTATCCTGGATATCGAATTTTATGGGGTAGGTTGGTATCCTGGGTACCAAATTTTATGAGGTAGGTTGGGTACCTCGGGTACCGAATTTTATAGGTTAGGTTGGGTACCCCAAAGGATAATTAATAATTACATAACCTTTGCATCGACAAGTGGCGCTTCATTTTCAATACTCTATTTATCCCCAAACAATTGATACTCTTAATCCTTTTAAATTCATGATTCCTTGTTAAAAAAAGGGAATATAATTATGAATTACAATATAAAGAAAGAAAATCCTGACGAAATTAGGAAAAAAAGGAAATTAAAGTACGACTCTAATTTTGATGATGCAAGACTTGACCTGCATCATCAAAATTTACAACTTCACAGAATGTGTATGATGCCTAGAGCTACCATAAAAGGGCACGTCTATTTGTAAATAATGCAATAATTTAACAGAAACTAATATACCTATGAGGTATACGTATCCTATAAATAGTACATCTATTTTGAAGCATTTCGTCATGGAACAAAAACCAAATATTTTTCGTGGACAACATTGTAGTTTTCGAGTCTTTGGTAATTTTGGAAATAAAATTCGGGCTTTACACCAAATCAGATCAAATTTTGCAAACAATCCTAAATCGGATAAGAGATTTTACCGGCAACCTTGATAAAATTTCAGTCACTGTCTCTTCAGACACGGTAATTGGTTGTGAACATTACTCCTGCGGATCAATAGTCCTCTTCTTTTAACTTTACAACACATACTAGAGTCACAATTATTCCAATTTTTTAGGCAGAGAACATAGATAAAGACTTTCACTCTTTCATAATGTAATTAATTAGCAATATTAGAACAATAATGTTATAACTACAAATTCTTATATAAATTATTTTTATACAAATTAATAATGTAAATAATTAGATAAAAATATAAAATAATAAATAATCATGTGGGTCATGTGTTGTCACATTAGTTTATACGAAATAATTGTATAAAAAATTCGTTATTGTATCATAACTAAAAAAACATAATAATAATATAAAGTTTGATTAAAAAGTGAAAATTGTAGAGTTTATTGAACTAAATTAGTGATAATGCAGAAATACGAATTCTATATTAGAGTTAACTATTATTTGCCATAATACGAGGAGAATGCCGGAAATTAAAAGAGAAAAATAGGAAAAAGCAAATCAACATTAACTCTAAAGTGTAGAGATAGCAAAAACCCAAGTTGGGTCCGGATATTGCAATGACCGGACCCTGCCCAGATGCAACCGGTCCGAGCCCGGGGTTACTGGGTTTTAATTCGGGTACCCGAATTTTATATTTTTAATATTATATGTGTATATATTTTTTATTTTTTTGGTAATTTTATAAGTTTGAAATTTATTTCAATAAAAATTGACATGAAAATATAAACTTTAAGTGCTTAAAACTTTATATATGTATAAGAAATGAGTCAATGAATATAAATATTTAAAATAAAATATATTTTTTAATATTTTTTAATAAAATCCGGGTTCCGGGTTTATCAACTGATGCCTAAAACCGACATGGCTTCATACTCGGCCGGGTAATACTCGGCCCACAACTCCTAGGTACGGTCCGGGTCCGGACCGGGCAGTATTTTTGCCCCCTCTACTAAAGTGGGTGGGATGGTTTCCAAAACTTCCAAGTAAAATATTGCCACTGATCATAAATAATTAATGAAACAGCAGCACATTTTGCCATTTCTATCGTTTTTCTTTCTTCCTTTTAGCTGTTTAGCATTTTTCGTGATTAATTGGCTTCCATCCTTAACTAATAGAGTGCTATTAAATATCAAGAAGAACGAAAAAAAGATGAGAGAAACGACAATCCAAGTTGCCGTTTTGACTCCTCTTTCTCTCTTTTGTTAGCTTTTTTTCTCTCTCTCCCCTCTCAGCACATGCTTCATTCTTTCGTCTTTCTCTTATTCTTCTTGATACTTAGTATTTTCCTAACTAATAATAGTTTGATATTGACTTTGACCATTGCCGTCATCTTCATTGACGCAACCCATTCTTCAACATCCTTGCCCCATTAAACATTATCAACTCTTGCCATCGCTAATGCTTCCATTGAAACAAGCATGATCGATCGATCGATCATGCAATACTATAAAATCCTTTATTTTCTCAGTAATTCTATCATAATTATGAATTTTGATTATTTTGATAGAACAAAATTTTGTTGCATTACGCAAATCTTTAATGATGTTTATGCAAATTCAATTGGTATAATTAGCCTTCTAGCTAGTGTCTTTAATTATTATTAATATTGCAGACTACCGAACAATGAAATCAATTAATTCCATTCTAATTCCATCACATAAATATTCTTTAAAGAATTAACTACCAATATTTGTTCTTAATTTGCACAAGTTTTTATATATATTTTTTAAATCAGTGATGAAGCAAATACATTGTTCAAGTTTATATTATACACTGAAGTTTAAAGTTTCCAATAAAAGCAATAGAGAAAGAAGCAGCAATTTGATTAAAGAGAGCAGCACCTCGGTTAAGGAAACAATGTGTTTTAATATTTCACAAGGAAAAAAGTTCAAAATAGATTATATTATAATCTTAGAAAGATTTAAATGCATGACATGTGTCACAATCCCACATAAAGCTAAATTAGGAAATATTAGATAAGAGAAGAGGATTCTTTTCTTTCTACTATTAGGAAGAGGAAAATTAAGCAAAAGAATTATACAAGGAATATTCTGTAATGGTAGAATATATAAGTAATAGCTAGATCTTAATGCTCTTAGGAATTGTTATGATATAGTATCTTTATAAATAGACGTATCTGAAGGCACATACGCAACACGTATTAGATTGGGTTAAGTAGTTTTCTACAACGACTGAAATATATATAGTCAGCACCATGCATGCATTTATAAGGTGATTACAATTGGGAATTGAAATGCGAAGAAGCAGTACATGAACAGTCTGTTTGGGATTAAGGTACTGTAACTTAAAAGCTATAGCCGTGGAAATAAAAGTTAATAATGTATAATAAATTATTGTGAGGAATTTATAGACTTTGCAAACAAGTATAGGCTCATGCTTAAGCTGATTAGAATGGCCTTGGTTGTGTGTCGCAAAACCTGAAGAGTTGAGTTAGTTTCTGGAGTCTGATCAATTGTGGGAGAATGTAAGGGCTTTGTGTTTGGTTATTATTATTTTTTTTGAGAGAAAGTATAACTTTCATTCATCCAATTGATTGAATAAGTACAAAAAGTTTGTTGGTATATTATCTACCCAAAAAACAAAATCATCTAGCTCTAAAGCCAAACTTGCCAAAGAATGAGCTAGAGAATTACACCCTCTTGGGGTGTGCTGAACCTTTACTTTCTTCAAACTCTTCATCCGCTCTTGGATTTCGGCAATAGTCCAAAGAATTTCGGTTCTTGTGCTCTTCTTGAGAGAGATTAAGTCCACAACTTCCTTTGAATCAGATTCTATAATGAGGGGGAAACATCCAACACGTTCTGCTATCTCCAGACCAAGCTCAGCAGCTGCAGCTTCTGCACAATCAACCTTGCTGAGGAACTTTGTGGGCTTCATTGCTGCAGCCATCACATTCCCTTCCGAATTTCTTATCACAATGCCTAAACCAGTTCTTTGTTGTTCCAGTTTTACTGCTGCATCAACATTTACTTTAAACCAGCCCTATGGTGGGTAGCTCCATCTTTGCTGGGTAGTAGGGCTCCGCTGGGGACCTTCTGCCATTTGAAGCATTTGGGTTCTTCTGTAGGATTGCACCAAAGCTTCTGCTGCCGCAACTGATAATTGGGAATCTTCCCTTTTCCTCTTGAAAATAGCAAGATTCCTTGAGTGCCAGATGCTCCAACACACAGCAACTATCAATTCCATATCAACTTTTCTCCTTCTTGTCGTCAATTCCTGGAACCAGCTAAACACATCTTTGACTTTGCCTACCTGAGTTTCCTCAGCAAATGGTGTTTGTCTCCAAATTTTCTTTGAAGCTTTGCACTCAAACAACATGTGACAGATAGTTTCTCTTGCTTTTCTGCATCTCTGGCACCAGGGGAATTGGATAGCTTTCCTCTTCCATAAGTTTTTTGCCGTTGCCAATAAATTGTTTGCTGCCCTCCACATGAATATTTTGACTTTTGCGGGCATTTGAAGATACCAGATGGCATGCCAAGGGCTGGATGTCTCCCTCGAACAGCTTGGCTTATCTGGAAATCTCAGCTTTAACGCCAATTGATAACCACTCTTAACCGAATAATTGCCCTTTTTGTCATAGTGCCACAATGCTTCATATGGTTTCGGCTGCCTTGGCAGTGGAATATTCAACATTTGGTCAGCATCTTCTTTTAGAAAATGATTCCTAATCACATCTTCTTTCCACTCCTGAAACTCATTTATCAGCTCTGCAACAGTGGTGTCTACACTTAAAGATGGGGGGGATATTGGCTGGAAAGTTGTAGGTCTTGGAATCCATGGACTTTGGTACATTAGAGCCTGCTGACCATCTCCGATTCTCCAACGTAATCCTTGTTCTATCACTTTTCTACCCCATAAGATACTCCTCCATATGAACGAAGGATATGAACCCAACTGAGCCTGCATCAAACTTGAGTTTTTAAAATATCTGGCCTTCAAAACTCTTGCGACCAGAGACTCCGGCTCTTGAATAATCCTCTAACTCTGCTTCGCAACCAAGGCATGATTAAAGCTCGACAGATCCCGAAATCCCAGCCCACTTCTGCTTTTTGCTTGGCATATATTTTCTCATTTTGACCAGTGAATGGACTTTTGATTCTGGTTGTTCCCCCACCAAAAACCAGCAATGGCCTTCTGCATATCCTCACAAAGGCCCAACGGGATCTTGAAAACAGACATTGCGTATGCAGGCACCGCTTGAGCAACTGCTTTTATCAGTACCTCCTTGCCTCTACAAGAAAATAATTTTGCCTCCCAGCTCAAGATTTTGTCCAGAACTCTGAGCTTTAAATCTTTGAAAAATTTGGTTTTATTTCTGCCCACCATAGAGGGCAACCCAAGGTATTTTGCATGCCTAGAGACCACCTGAAGCTGGAAGATGGCCTTAATTGCAACAATTTTTTCCGACCTGGTACTCTCACTAAAGAACATAGATGACTTTTCGAAATTGAAAATTTGGCCCGAAGCCGCTGCATAGCAATCGAAGATTGTCTTCAGATTTGTGCAGTCCTCCCTTGTAGCTCTCGTGAAGATCAAGCTATCATCCGCAAACAAAAGATGAGTAATAGAGAGCTCCTTGCTGAACTTTATCCCATGAATGAGCTGGGTAGCTTCTGCTTGCTTTAAGAGGTTTGTAAAGGCCTCTGCACAAAGAATAAAAATGTATGGGGACAGCGGGCATCCTTGTCTGAGCCCTCTTTGTGGCTGGATCAGCCCTTTTGCTTCTCCATTTATCAACACCGAAAGTGATGAAGTAGAAATGCAGCGCATTATCAAATCCACAAAACCAGGAGGGAAACCCAATTTTTCTAAGGTACATTTCAGAAAATTCCATTCCACCCTGTCATAAGCTTTACTAATGTCCATTTTCAGAGCCACTAACCCATGCTTTTTCCCTTTACTAAGTCTTATTTTATGAAGGCATTTGTACCTGTGTTAGGTTATTATTTGATCGATGAAGTAATCTTTTATTTTTTGTTTTGGTCGTATTAACAAATACTTCTGTTTCAAAACTTATGCTCTGTTATGTTTCCATCTAAAAAAAAGAAAAGAAAAAATATACCCATTATTTGAAAAATCATATTAAGACGTACTAAAATTATAAGTGAAAAATTATATCAAAATAGTTTTTAAGTTACAACAGTTAGTATTTATTAAATATTTTAGTGCTGTAACTTAAAAAGTATAATTATCCCACCTCAATCCCAAACGCACTGTTACTTGTGTTGAATCCAAATGTTTGATTAAATTTGACCGAATTCTTCATACAACAGGGAATGGTGGTACAGAAGAAATTTGGAAAATCGTCTTTTGTACAGAATCGAAGAGCTTGTTCACGTTACGGGGCCGGGGGGCAAATACGTGGAGAATATTGACGCGGCGGACATTAATCAGCGGAAAAGTACTCATCGCCCTCGAGCCCGCTGCATATGTGGATCATCTCAAAAAGTTAGCTGGTAGCATAAGTTCTGAATCCCGTCAACTTATTATGAACAGCAAACAGCCAGCTAACAACAAGTACTGCCGCTCATTCTTGATTGGCATATACGTGGGATATGATGTCTCCACACATTCAGACGAGACTGACATGGATGGAGGTGTTGGAACAGCTCAAGAGGATGTTACCACCTGATTGTATTAATTAGATTGCTGCAACCCCTGCCCATTTTAACAAATGATGGAAATAATGGGCATAAATTTACCGAAGACAGTTGTGCAATTTGTTTGATTTGAAGGGGTATTTGGAAGGATCTCGATCGGATTATTTGCATGCAGTGCTTACATGAGCTGGACGACAAGTATCATGAGGTCTCTGATCCTGGCATTATTTGGGTGCCATGTTCGCTCGCACGAGTTTCATGCAAATTAATTGCATCACCAACTGGTTCGAAATTACCAAATCTTGCCCTCTCTGCCGATTCCCTGTGATACCTTCCTTGCTATTCTGTATTTGTTTGATCTTCAAGACAATTAATCAGCCACCATAATAAATGACATTATTTGCTATTCTGTATTTGCTGGATTTTTTCCTTGGTAGAGACATAATTCTCAAATTATCTTTTTAGAAATTAATTAAAAAATAAAATACATTACTTTTTTTAGATTAAAAGCTTCTCTTAATCTGAGTTCTCTTTAACTTTTAACATTTTATGTCATGTTATCATTAATAATAATAATAATAATAATAATAATAATAATAATAATAATAATAATAATAATAATAATAATAATAGAATTTAATTTTTTATTTTTTAAATATAATAATAGTAGATTAATCCCAACAGATTTCTCAAATTATATTTTTGGAAATTTGATTGAAAAATAAGACACATTACGTTCTTTGAATTGGCTGAAAACTTCTCCTCAATTCTCTTGTACTTTTAACACTTTATGTCATGCATCATGTAATAATACTATATTAATAAAATTTATCTTTATTTTTTAAGTTTATTAATCACCCTAAATTTCTGCTCAATTAAAAGGCCAAAAAACATATTGTAGCACTTCAACAAAGTTTCAGCGTTAAATGATCGAACCCCACATTTCCGACATGTTGGGATGTGCTAACAGCTCTTCGTGCTGCAATTTTTGTGTCAAGAAGATGAAGTCAAACGCTCTTGTGGTTTTGGGTGAGAAACTATATCTATGTCTATATCTATATATCTATATATATATATATATATCCTGTGTGAGTGTGATTGTTACTGTGAGAAAGCTGTCAAAACAGGGCACCTAAATCTGCATGAGCCACAGAAAAAATATCTGGTCCTGTCAACGTATACGTGGTCGAAATGAAAATAGACTTGTCATGGCCGATATTCTCTGGGTCGCCCTCGAGCATTCAATCAGATTGGCATGTAACTATCGAGTATTATGTTGAGACAGTATGGCTACTAACAATGACTTGCATTAACGAGCCACCAACCAATTTTTATGTATTCTCCATTCCATCCACAGACTCCCTTCTCACATTTATTTACTTAATTAAGCAATGCCACAATCTGATTGTATAACATAAAAAAAAAAAAAAAACATTCCAACCAATAGAATGTTAGTAATGATCGCAAGTCTGCAGGCTGCAGTCAGAGTCTCATTCTCAGCATGAGTTCTTCTCCGGCAGCTCAGCTGCAAAGCTCCGGGAGTGATTCAGAGGGCAGCGGCCAAGCCTGCGAACAAAGCATCGTAATTCCCAACAGATTTATCACCATAGCTGACAGCTTTGAGAAAAAAGAACACTCGTGGTACAAAACAAGAACTAACCATCGAAACATTTCCTTCATTCCTTCTGTTTTAACTTTTAAGCACTCCTGACACCTCGTTCTACTTCCTTCATTGGGTTCATGCAGGTTTGTCCCTTCTCAAATCCCAACAGATTTGTCAATTCAGGTTCAAGATGTCACCTTTACTGTCCATAAGGTAACTATTACTAACAAGATTCCCTATAATATGACAAATGGACATTCAAAGATCCTTCCGCTTTGGGTACACAGCTAATCATAACTATCTAGATATATTACATAAATGAAAAAGAAAATGCTAACGTAAAGCTACTTTGCCTCCTCCGCATATTTAGCCTTGCTCATGTTACAACGCTGCAGAGCATACAGCTTAGATTAATGTGAATCTTTGCACCACATGCATATTACAGTTTTGATATAAACGATTTTCAGCAGGCGATTAGTTTCCTTTGTTTGCAGATTACATAGCAAGCTTGATCTATAAACTTGTATGGTTTTCTAAAACTAAAGACAACGAAATAATACTCTAGGGCACATGATTACACAGAAATTAATGGGAGACTCCTTTTCCTTTTCTTTCCTCCTGGAAAAGACTCAGACTGCACTTTCTAACACTGTTGAGCGCTAGCACCATCTACTGAATACTATTGTCATCATCTTCATAAAAGCAAAGACTAATAGCCATTAATTAAGGCAAAGATAACACTAACAACTAAAAAAAGCTCAATACATTTCTGGAAGCCTTACCTACATAAAAAATAAAAAATGAAAAATGAAAAGCATAATAATGACTTAAAAGGTCCATGAATTTGAGATTTACCCATAATAAACAAATTGTCGTAAAATACACTGCTTTGAATTTCTATACGAGGACGTGCACCTTTAAAAAAATTTAGACGGGAAATGATATAGTTTATGGGTGAAGCAGTACAGATTAGGAGGAATATATTCTCATGCTCATCTAATGTTCCTGAAACAGTTTCCCTTGATGTCAAAATGTGGGTACATAGCCCGACTAGAACTTCAGCCTTCAATCTCAAATTTGGGGTACGACCTAAAGCTTGAAAACTTCCCAGGTGGATCAGAAACTTTTGAGATCATTCTGAAATTCTGTTATGGTCTCCCAATCGCCTTCAACCCTAACAACATTGCTCCACTTAGATGTGCGTCAGAATTCTTGGATATGAGTGAAGAATATGAAGATGGAAATCTCATCTCCAAAACAGAAGCTTTTCTCACTCTGGTAATCCTTTCTTCATGGAAAGAAACCATTACCGTTCTCAAATCTTGCAAAAATTTATCTCCTTGGGCTGAAAACCTCCAAATTGTAAGAAGATGCTGTGATTCAATTGTCTGGAAGGCTTCTAGAGAAAACTCTACAACTGAAGATATAGCTAACAGACAAGGTTGGTGGTTTGACGACGTGGCTGCTCTTGGGATTGATCATTTCATGAGGATTATAACAACAATAAAGGTGAAAGGGGCAAAACCGGAGATCATAGGCAAATGCATCATGCATTATGCCAAGAAATGGTTGCCAGGTATGGATGTCGAGTTAAAAGGATTAAGAGGACATGGCTATGGAAAGCATGAGCTGCAATTTAGTATTTTGAGTGCAGGGAAGGAAGAAGTGAGTGTTGGACAGAAGGAGCAAAGAACAATTATAGAAAACCTAGTCAATTTACTTCCCCATCAGGATGAAGGTGTTTCTTGTAAGTTCTTCCTGCAGATGTTGAAGATGGCCATGGTGTATAATGCATCACCAGCTTTAATTTCAGAGCTTGAGAAGAGAGTGGGAATGATGTTGGAAGATGCCAATGCCAATGATTTGCTGATTCCTAACTATAAAAATGAAGATCATGCAAAACTAAAGTAAGTAATCTTCCCTCTTTCATTCTAAATTGTTCAACATGAGCAACTGCACTAATTTTCAAATTTGTTAATTTTCACAGTTCACCTGAACACAACACAATGCACAACATCGATGTGGTGCAAAGGATCACGGACTACTTCTTGATGCATGAACAACAGCAGCAGCAAAAACAACAAAATATAGGCAAAACTAATGTAAGTAAGATCTTAGACAATTACCTTGCTGAAGTTGCAAGAGATCCAAATCTCTCTATCACAAAGTTCCAAGTTCTGGCTGAATCCTTACCGGAAAATGCTCGAACATGTCATGATGGTCTCTACAGAGCCATTGATACCTACCTCAAGGTCACATACCAATTTTTTACCCTCTTTCATTATTTTGAAGGAAAGGAAAAGCAAATTTTCAAAACATCAATAGCCTATTGTCTTTTTCAGTCACATCCGTCACTATCCGAACATGATCGGAGAAGGCTGTGCAAATTAATGAACTGTGAGAAATTGTCACTTGATGCATGCACCCATGCCGCACAAAATGACCGATTACCTCTTAGAACTGTTGTCCAGGTAAGTTCACAAATCTCTATATCCATAATTTTCAGTTGGCCATGAACTATAAAAAAATCTGTAGATTGCTCGTGTCAATAATTGAATGCAACTCTTTCAAATTGTGGTGGCACAATTCAGTTCCAGGTCTTATAATAACACAGCCAAATTGCAATGCCTGAATGTCACTGTAGATAGACCTCTATAAGAGATATGATTGGGTAGAATAGGTAATTAAGACGGGATGCAGTTGAACAAAGGGCAAAGCTATCTAGGCAAGAAATTGTCAAATTGACTGTAAATGAACCCTTTAATTAAAGAAAGAGGCCACGCGTTAAGCCCTAGCCAGAATCTGATTGACGAAATTACACTTCTACACTTGAGCATGATACTATGTGTCATGCAGGTGTTATTCTCGGAACAAGTAAAGATGAGGACAGCAATGGAAGAGAAGGAGCCAGCATTACAATGCAATAACTCCGAACAGGGTGATACCAAGCCATCTACAAGCATAGAGATTAAGAACCTAAGAGAAGAACTTGAGAATGTAAAGACAAGAATGGCAGAGCTACAAAAAGACTATTCTGAGCTGCAGCGAGAATATGAGAAGCTGAGCAACAAACATAAGATTGTATCCAGTTGGAGTTTAGGTTGGAGAAAGATCAAGAACTCATTCCACTCAAAGGCCGATGCAGATGAAACTGGCAATGGACGGCAGACATTCAATTCAACTAGCCGGCGAACCAGCTTCAGACGAAGACCATCACTCCCCTAGATGTTCTTAACATTTACGCCGCAATATTGGTTGTACCTATACATTGATTGTATTATTGCACCTCTTGTATAAAGATAAAATAGAACCAATGTCATGTCCAAAAAGAAAAATAGAAGTCCAAACCATGTCAGATAGGTTTCTTCTACAATCTTGTTTAACCAGAGTAATAACTACACTAACTAGATAAACAAATGAAAAATATAGAATCCCATATCCACTAGTCAACAATAGAAACTGTTCGATTCTTTCAATGGTGATGAGTCTAAAGGCCCAAAGACACAACTGGCTCCAATGAGCTTATTTTTGTACTCTAATCAAATAAATGAATAAGGCAACAGATTAGAAGCCGCTGCAACCCAATCCCATGAAAAGTGATATACTTCGTTATAACACCAATCAATAAGCATAAATTACAAATGAAACATAAAGTAAGAACTTTCCTACCGTAATCTTAGAATACTTCAAAAAAGTTCATAAACCAATAATCACAAACACGATGAACAATTCATAAGAGACCTTTATTAACCCAACAAACAAAGACACCTCTACCTCTACCTCTGCTTCAGCTTCATGCTACTCCAAGGAAACTTCACACCCGCCGCCGCAGCGTCGCCAAAGCCTCCCTTCTTCTTGTTACTCCTCTCATTGTTGTTACCCTTCACCACTTGTTTGCCATCAAGCCAATGTTTCTTGCCCTCCTCGACAATACTCGATTCCTTCTCCTTTCTCATTCTCTCCTTCTCGTCCTGAATTACCCTTATCGGAAACAGATCCTCCGACAGCGAAAGGGGGTTCTTGAGGGTGACGTAAGCCTTCTTGTAATCGGGTTTCGCGATAAGCAATCCGCCCCGTTTCTTCTTCTTGCCTTCCATGTTGAGCGTGCGGACTTTGTCTACTTCGAAGCCGTAGAGGGACTCGAGCACACGTTTGATTTCGATCTTTGAGGCCGATGGGATCGTCTTGAGTGCAATTTCTGTAATGTTTTGGAAAGTGTTGGGCATCAAGAGCTTGATTGGGAGGTTTGTGAAGTGCACCACTCTTGTTCCTAGCCTGCTTCCCATTCTAGATTCTGCTTTCTCGCTCTGTATTTTGTGCTTTTTGTTTTCTCTGTTGCGGGTGTGTTCGCCACAGCGTGATGAAGTTGATTGAGGTTTCTGTGAGGTTTTTGTGAAGGGTGATGGACTTGGGCCGGGCTTTGGTCCAAGCCCACATCTTGTGGCATCTTAAAAACCATTGATATTTATCTACAAAACTTTTTTCAGTAAAAAGAAAACACTCCAAGCTCGGATGGCAATCGGACAGGTTCGGACTCGGGCTCGTGACCTAAAACATAAAGGACCCGAGTTCTAACAAGGCCCGGCCGTTTCAATTTCCGGTGACCCGAATCTGGCTTAAGTTTTTTAAATTTAAATCATTTAAATTTTAAAAAGGACATAACCTATGCAATTTAATTGCAGATTTTTTTAATATAAAAGAATAATATATGGCTATTGTATTAGCCTTTAAAGTAGCACTAATTGAATACAACTAATTTAAAAGTAATATATTTAATTAATATAACAGTTAAATCATTTTTAAAAAATACCCATAATTGACAATGTAATTCTTTCTTATATTAATATATGAGAGATGCACTCTCTCATAAAATTTGATTAGAGTTTTATTTCTGTCATTAAATTTGATTAGATTTTTATTGTTATTCATGTAATACTGGGTAAATATCCAAATTTCTATTTTTGTTGAAAATAAAAATCAACTAATTTTAAAATAGCTAATATGAGTAGTCTATAAATCTACACTTTAGCTTTTCCATTGACAACATACTTTTACTATTTTATGATTTAATTATTTAAAATTATATCATCATGATTTATTGTTATTAACAAAATTAAATATATTTTTTTTTATAAGTGTTAAAATCAGGTTGGTTCGGTGCATGTAAGCCCTGAACTTAATTGGGCCTTAATTTGTAAATCCTAACCCTCAAATTCAGGTAAACTAAAAATTTTGGATCAGGTCAGCCAAACAAAAATCGGGTCGGGATTTTTGTGCCATTCCAACTAACACATTGTTTCCCCGCAAATTACTCCAGTAAACATGTATAATATATAATGTCGTGGGCTAGCTGCGTCAAGGCCGAAAAATGTTAAAAAGTACAAAATGGAGAGAACAAATATTTTCAACATTCATTTCCATACAATTATGAATTTCAGAGGTCAAAGACCTAATCAATATCCTAATTGTAGTCTATCTTGGGCAACATTATTAACCCAATTCATTTAAATTGATAAAACAACAATATGCCTTCCTTGCTTCCTTAAACTTGCAGGTAGGACTAGACTTTAAAATTTCTGTTACTTTCATCACTTTACAACTAGTAGGATTATTGAGACCCAAAATGGAAACCGTATACTGGGAGGCAACTTGTATAGCAACCTTATGTGGTAGATGGTTAAGGATTAGACTTCCTTCTTTTTGACTTGGTATGGATACTTCTGATAGATTGAAATGCTGCTAACAACCAGAGGAAGAGCTATGAGGCAGTACAATGAAGGTGGTTTTCCTTCGAAAATGAACTGCAGCATGGCCGTCACGAGAAGTGCAGAAACAATGACGAACCCCTGAATGAATTGAAGATAAATTTGCTAATATAAGTCTCTTTAGGATAGGAATGAAGTAATAAGAGAATTTCAGACATTAAACAATTATAAAAATCATGTCATATTTGCTCCCAAGTACTTCTGTCATGTTTCTGATAATTTGATAAGTAAAAGGTAAGTTTCAGATGACTGTAATTGTGAAATGTCACATAAAGATGCAAACCACACAGCTTGAATTCCACCATAAGTGCTCCGTGGATGAAATAATCAATTAAAAATTAGGATAAAATGTTAAGAGCTACATGTTTATAATCCCTTTTGAATTTTTATCAACCCATCAAATTTCATATGAAATTACGGAGACATAATGGAGGGCTGAAGATGTCTTATTACTGCACTTTAACATCAGAAGTGCATCCTGTAAATTTTATTCTTTTACTAAGTCAAATTTACCTTTCTAACGCCACCAGCATGGCTTGTAACCAGGCCAACCAGAATTCCTCCAAGAGAATTGAATATAACTGGAATCTGAAATAGAACAAAGCACAAATATGCTTAGTCTTTAAGGTGATATATGGAAGCTTTATTATTATTGAAAAAGCACAAATTGCAATCAGCTTGGAGGGCACTTTAGGAATAAATTAATAAATAAAAGAGGACAACTATCAAAACGCATAAAACAATTAGATTTAAGAATGCAATGAAAGCAGTGAAGTGCTTTGTATGAATTGAAATAAGTCCTGACAAGTGACAATGTTAGTGATGCTTTTGATAATTCTTGATTTAGCATGGATACTATCTCTACCTAAAAGCAGTTTAGAAGACCCTCACACTCAACCAAGATTTACTACTTCGTATGTAATCTCTCATTTTATTCACCCAGTGAAAAACTTCAGATAACAGAAAGATCATTACCAGTGTCAGTGGAGTCCAACCATAAAAGAATCCATGTTGTCTTATAGCTTCTCCGTCTGGAGACTTAGAGATACTAGCTAACAAACACAGGCTTCCAACAATAGACATCTCTATAGTCATCAAGTATGATGAGTGTTTCTTAACCTGTCATAAGTGGTAACTATGAGCACAGGGAAAAACAGAGAGAGAAAAGAAATTGGCAACTGTATAAGAATGCAAATGGTTGTGAAGAAAGTTGAAGCTTGGCTAACCTGGGAGGCCCATTGACACAAAGCAGAAGCCAGACCTGAGAGAACGGAAGCAACCAAGACAGGAACAATCCCATAAAACAAAATTTGGTCAGGGTCACCAGAGCTAGAATGTTTGCTAGAGCCTTCACCAATACTTAAAAAAACAGCTGCCAGGATCAACAAGAACACAGCAACAATTTGTTGCATTGATTGCCTCTGCCTACACATTAAGTGCAAAAGTTGAGCCTTATGATGGTGTTTCAGGTAATTTTAATTACAAATCATTTAACTTAATCAGTTCCTCAAGAATCAAGAGAGAGTGAGAAAAATAAATGGAAAAATAGAATACTAATGTGGTCTTACTACACAGTCAGTTATGTAATGACAACAAACAAGTAACTCAAGGAATTATATTTGATTTTGAAATGGAAATTCATGTGGTGCATGTTAAAAAAACTAAGAGTCAAATAAGATGGGATGAGAAAATGAAGATTATTATTTCGGAACAGAGAAGTGAAGAATCCGGACTATTGTTTCTGAAAAGAGAGTGACAACCTTAAAACATCTCTTTGTATAATAGTATTTCACGGAGATTTATCATATTAAACAGGGACATGATAGGCAATAAGCAGATGACATTTTCATTAACAATGCACAGTTGTTCAACCACTAAATCAAATTGAAAAAAATAAATAAATTTGATAAGCCAGCAATTTAAGGCTAACATAGATGAAAGAATATAGTAAAAATCTAAACATCAACTTAGTTTAACAGATCAAAAGACTTTGAGAATATACAAATGTAATTTGGGCAATCCAGAGCAGTAAGAATGGAAGACCATTAAGAAGATACCTCAATATTATATATGTGAACAAAGCTGTAAAGATAATTTTTGTTTGGTTCAACATGGAGAATGTCAGTGAATCAAGATTCCTGTAGGATATCTGCAGCAAGCTGTTCTGCAGTGCATAAATGGTGGCAGGAAGTCCTGATGCAGTCAATGAACCAACCAAAGTCCATTGACTAGATAGTTTCTTTAAAGTACCTTCTTTAGCCATGAAAATTAACGCAAATATAACCTATAACCATATAACAAAGTCATTTGATCTCATTCAAGAGCAAGGTAAAAGCTTCCAATAATTATGGAAGCAAAGAAAGTAAAAAAATTATCTTTACAGCACATAATTACCTTTGCAAGCTCGCATGTTAAAACAGATGTAGTCACAATAACTTCTCGTCTGTATGAAGAGCCATAATCAGTTAACGACTTGCACTTTGGCAATACTAGTAAGTTAGCATGTTTTAGAAACAAGATACGCAAGCAGAGCAGAATTGAGATTTTTCACAAGTGAAAGAAGACCTGCAAATCTCAATGAGGGAGAGCCAGCATAGGGCTTAGACCAATTGCTTACTCCATGCTCTCCCACAAGTAAACCAGTAATGAACAGGTATATTTGGAAGTGCTTTTTGCCCTGCCGGAAAGGGAAACTTAGCACAGACTACAAGCCATGAACATAGCTCCTCTTGCCTACAGCAATGCTGACCATAATATGGCTAATAGAAGCTTCTATTGCATGACCACATAAGAGTGAGTATAGCGACTCACCCTTATATGAATAGCATTACTCGTGAACTTAGAAAATATCGATAAAATTCAATGCTTTTTGCAAGTTTGCATATTGGTAAGCTCAAAACTGGATAAAAGTTCAATCTGTTTTGGAAGCCTGAAGATGTGTAAGCTCAAAATGGATAAAATCTAAACCTTTCTTCTTCTTTTTTCCTCCAGGGTCAGCAAATTATACATTACGCTAAATACAATTAAAATTAAACTTTCAATTCACAATTCAATGAAACTAAACAAAAAAGAACCCAAATTGTAGCAACAAAAGATCGACTAAATCAAGAAAACTGAAGTTCACGGGTAAATGGAAGTGATCCAGCAGTACCTAATGCAACGTTTGGAGATCAAAGGCTGAACGCCATATTGAAGGGTGAGCAAAAGAGAGTAAAGCAAAACCCTTGCGTTCGTTTTTTGCATGCTTGTTCGTGTGGGCCCGGTTTTAACCTTGGTCTTCACCGTCGCCATTGCCGGCGACTCCGATCCAGACGGTGACAGTTTGCTCTCTCTAGTTGTTGAAATTTCTACTTCGCGTGCGAAGAAAAGATTACGACGATGAGATGACGTGGATGTCTGGGCCTGCTCGGTATTGCTATTGGGAGCCCAGCCCATTCGGTAGATGGATGTTTTGTGCTGCTCGGTATAATATCCTGGCGGTGATATTTCACTCTTTCAAATTCTCTCGTCAGCTCACATTTTTTTAATTAATTCCACTTTTTTTTAAATTACTTTTATAAAAATAAAACATAATTAAAATAAAAAATAATTTTATAAATATTACTAGCCACCACACCACTAATCCTTTGTCATTGATCGATCCTACCAACAAATTTTCTTGCAGTTGCCAACCAAAAATTCTTATTTATTTGATTTGATTTTAAAATAGAGATTGATATGATAATATCAATATCAAAATAATATCAAATGAAAAGAGAAAAAGAGCAATTTATGTTCCGGAGTATAAGAATTTAGAAATTAGAAATTAATTGAAAAGAAACATAAATAATGAAAATGAGAAAGGTATCGATGAAACTGCTGGGGCTGACAGCTCACCAAACTAGATCATTATTAAAAAAAAAACTCAAATTAAAGGAGAACAAATAATCAGATGTGGAAGAGATTGGTGATGGTTGTAATTTGCTGGTTGGAGAATAAATCAAATAAATATGATTTTTTGGTCCGTGGCTCTTACAGAATTTACAATAGGGTTAATCAGCAATGAAAGGCTATTGGTGTGGTGACAGTATTGGTAAAAGTCTTTTGGGAATCCTATAATTGTTAATCTGTTATTGTTTTGGTTATATTTTTTATTAAAATTAATTTTGAAAACAAGTGTGAATAATTAAAAAGAATGGGTTGGTGAGAGAATTGAGTGTAAAATATCAATACTCTTATTTTTGGAAGCTTATTTTCATTTTATTTTATATGAGTTATTATCTAATGGGAGCTCATATCATAGGTATTGATTTATTACAATTTAATGTGTAATAGTATTCCGAACTCCCATTAGAAAATTTCTAATTTTACATTTAATATATATATCTGTGTATAGTCATTCTTCTCTTATGCAGGTGCTCACATTTTTTTCATACAAATTTACTATTAGATCATATGGCATGTTAGTGTTTTTATTATTTTTATTCAAGTAACTAATACTAGTGTAACATTGAATAATAAAAAAAAAAGGATGCATACGGATATCTACAGATGAAAATTATTATATATAATTATGGCATCGATCCACTAGAGATATTTGTTAATTTTCTGAATAAATAATATGCCATGAAGATGAAGCCGACCAAATGTGACCCTGTAAAAATTTTCGAAGCAATTAATAATTGGTAAAACAACACATGGACAAACCTTATACACAGAGACTTTGGAATGTCTGGGCGCTAGCGTGTGCATGACCATCTAGATTTACTGTTTCGCTTCTGCTTTCGCCAAAGTACTCGTGTAGGACCAGTTTATTTCACTAGCTCTGCTTGCTTGAAGCGTATGGTATGACCAGCATACTTCATTCCAGGAGTGTCGTCTCTCTTTCATTTGCACAAAATGCTGACTTGAAATTGCCACTCAAAGCCTCGAATCTTGGAAATTGTCTTGTCACTGAAGGATGGATGAAACATTCTTGCTTTGATGGAATTCCCAACAAGGAAGTTTTGGTACATAATTAAATACCCAACAAGCATTTTATTGATTGTTTTATGATGAAATTAATTTGTAAAGTTTTGTTGATATATAACTTATTGTGCTTGATGTTGATTTATGACACACAGGACGGAACTAGACTGCAGCTCATGTCAACGAGGTTGCCGAAAATGGAGGTGGCACATTTGTTGTAGCCAACAGATCTTTTGCTTCTGGCTAGGAAACTTTTTGAGTTAGTACCAGTCGAATTCGTCTCAAAGCGTCAAATGGGATGTTTTGTCCAGGGACGTACCTAGCTTTTGCCTTCACTTCAGTAATAGTATTTTGAAAATTAAAGCAGATGCTTGCAATTCAGAGATTCACACAAGTCATTGATTTCAGAGATTCGTACAAACAAAATGGGCAATCAGTTCTGCGAAATTAATTGAAAAATTGTGATGTAGGTTTTTTTTTTTTCTCTGCATATCTCCTTATTTGAGACGGATTAAATTTCTTATTTAGAGAATTAGAGAGGTCCGGTATCCTAATTATTTTGTTATGAGGATAGGTAGTTGGATCAGTAGAAATCACATTATAAATTGCTACAAATTAGCACTTTCTGCATTATCTTTAATATATTAAACAGTACTAATAGTAGTGGTCGATTTGTTGAGCCATCGCCATGGTTTCTACTGGGAATTTTCTTGATTGGCGCCTGCCATGCAGAAAATACGATCTGATCATAAACGGCGAATCCAAATCTTTGATTAAGTTTTGCGTTCATCCTGCATCCACTCATTATAAAAGGTGGATTAGTGCTACAACTACAAATTTCAGAGAATAATGAGGATCAAGACATCTTGTTGTGCATGAAAGAGGAACCTATCCGTTCAGGAAAATTTGTCCAAATTGAGATGGATATGCTGCCTACTGTATCTTCCTCGAATCTTTCAAGTGTGCTGGCTGATGTACCCTTGATTTCAGAAAACGTCCGCGACGGGTTAGCTAATGATACAATGTTTCAGGCCTGAAAATTTCGGAAGCCTAGTTGACAAGTCATTGGTGATATTTATCGAGATAAGGATTTACACTGATGTAATTTTTGACCGGGGGGCTCAGGAGTTGATGAAGGAACTCAGTAGAGGAGCTTGCGGGGAAGGACAACGTAGTAATCAGACTGACGAGGAAGCTGGGTGTACAATCTGTCTGGGGAAGGAGTACGCGGACGAGTGAGCAGTGATTCGCATGTAGTGTTCGCATATATTTCACTCAGACTGCATTACCCCGTGGTTCGAAGAACGCTTAGGAAAGAGCTGCGCATGTTCTGTTTGCCCTTTCCAGATGCCCTTGCCGTCTTCTGCTGTTGAAAAATTGTCTTCAAAAGTTAAAAGTAATAACTGGATCAAGGATGCTTACTGGGAAACATGGATGGAAGAGTAACATATTGAAATCGTTTATTTGATTAGAATTCCTTAAGATAGTTGCTAGGTCGTAATATACATAGAATTTTTTATTTTTTATTTTTTATTTTGGCCGTTAAGGGAAGTTTGAGTTAATTATTTCAGTTTCTAAAGGCATGAGTGAGTTTCAATTTTAGTTTAGTTTTCTAATGCGCATATTCTTAGAAACAAAGGAATATTAGAAACTCTCTTTTTTGTTAGATATCATCGATCGATGAATAAGTATCTATTAGATTGCAAAACTGAATTGATTCTCATTGAATAAACAACCGTATAAATACAAAACCAAGAGTGATTGAAGATCCTACAAACTAGGAAGGTTACAACTAAATCATATATCTCCTAATGACAGTTAAATACATTTGAATATATTTGAATAATACAAACTGATGAGAAAGACTAAGTCAAGTAACCGATTATCACTATTATGCCCCTTCAAGATGGAGTTCGGGAGAGAAGTCCAATCTTGTGTTTATGGTTAAGAAAACGTTGGCATGGAAGTGGCTTGGTAAGAGCATCTGCTAGCTAATCTTTAGAAGAGACATGAGCTACATGAAGAGCTCTATTTTGAACTTGATCCCTGATAAAATGAAAATCTATGGCAACATGCTTCATGCGGGAATGAAAAATTGGATTTGAATAGAGTTGATTTGCCCCTATATTATCAAAGTAAATGACAAGGTAGTAGGAAAGAGAAATACCAAGATCAGTCAAGAGATAACAAATGAAATTAAGTTCAGCAGCTTTATTTGTGACAGAACGATACTCTACCTCAGTGGAGGATCTAGCAACTGTCTGTTGCTTTTTAGAGCTCCAGGAGATAGGATTTTTACCAAGATAAACAACATAAGCACTAGTAGAGCAAAAAGTGTCTTTGTCTCTTGCCCAATCAGCATCAGAAAAGGCTTGTAAACTGAGAGAAGTGTCTGAGAATGCATGTAAACTGAGATTAGCGTCTTTGTAAAGTTGCAAAACATCATTAACAGTACCAACAAGATAACGTAGTAGTCGTTTGACAAAGGACCAATGTTCAGTTGTGGGGCAGTGCATATATTGAGACAATTTATTGCAGCAAAGGCAATGTCAAGTCTTGTTATTAGCAAATATTGAAGGCTCCCCACTACTTGGCAATACTCAATGGGATCAGAAAGAGAAGAACCTGAGGTGAGTGTGAGAGTGGGGCTTGTTGGTATGGGAGTGAGAACAGTCTTTGCTTCTTGCATTTGGTTTGAGTGAGAAGATCCATGATATATCTCCTTTGTGAGAGTAACAAGCCATGTTTTTTGGGGACAACTTCCACACCCAGATCTTTGATGGAAACCAAGATCTTTGATGGAAAATCGCTGAGAAAGAATGGAAATGAAGCGATTTCTTGCTCAGCAATTAACCTTGGTATCATTGTCTCCTGTGAGAATTAAATCATCAACATAAACAAGAAGATACATTATATGGCCATCAGCATGAAAGACAAAGAGTGATGTATCAGCATATGAATTTTGAAAACCAAACTGAGAAGGAATGTTCTGAGTTCATGATACCATGCCCGAGGGGCTTGTTTTAGGCCATAAATTGCTTTATTGAGTTTGTAGACATAAGAGGGTTGTCTTTATCAACAAATCCTAGTGGTTGTGACATGTATACATTCTCTGATAGATGTTCTTGAAGAAAAGCATTGTTTACATCAAGTTGCCTTAAGGATCAGCCACGGCTGATTGCTATACTTGGAACGATTCGGACATTAGTTGGTTTTATAATAGGACTGAACGTGTCTTGGTAGTCTATTCCAGGACGTTGGTGGAATTGTTTGGCAACCAATCGGGCCTTGAACCTGTCAACAGAGCCATCAGATTTTCGTTTAGTTCTAAACACCCACTTACAACCAACCAGATTTTGACTGCTATCTTGTGGAACGAGAGCCCAAGTGTCATTCCTCACTAATGCATCATATTCTTCAGACATGGCCCGACGCCATTTATGGTCTTTGAGGGCTTGGGTTAAGGTTGTTGGTCCATGATTATCACCTTTGATTAATTGAATGTGAAGATTCATTTTGGTGATAGGTTTGCGAGTATTGTTTTTGGCTCTAGTAGTCATGGTGTGGGTGGGTTGTGGTTGAGGCTCAGGTGGAATTATAAGTGGTGCTTATTGTGGAGAGTTGCTGGTATTTGAAGGTTCACGTGTTTGTGGTGGAGAAAAAGTGGCGGCCTAGTCTAATGGAAGTAAGAGGTCACGTGATGCTGGTTGAGGAAATGTAGCGGCCAAGTCTGGTAGTAGTGAAGCTTCACGTGGGGATTGTTGTTGGGCATCAACTGCAGATGACGAATTAAGTGGTGGTATCACAGGCAAGATGGGAACTCGAAGTGGTGATGGAATCCAAGTAGCAATGGAATGTAATGGAAAACAAGAGGCAAGAGCAGAGAGATTAGTGAAGGGAAAGTCAGTTTCAACAAATCCGACATGCCTAGAGATATATATTTTGGAAGTGGATGGATCAAGGCAGTAATAGACACTATGAGTTAAAGAGTAGCCAAAAAAGACACATTATTTGGATTAGGTGTCCAGTTTGTTGGTAGTATATGGTATCAGCCACAGATAGCATAAACAGCCAAAAATTTTGAGTTTTGAGTAATTGGGAGCTGTTGTAAAAAAATTTTCATAAGGAGAAGAAAGGTTCAAGGTGGGTGTTGGCATACGATTTATGAGATAAACCGTTGTGGCTAATGCATAAGTCCAATAACTTAAAGGAATAGATGCATGAGAGAGTAATGCTAGACTAGTTTTTACAATATGAAGATGTCTACGTTCAGAAAATCCATTGTGTTCAAGTGTATGAGGTGGTGTAGTGAGATGAGAGATACCATTTGTTTGAAAAAAATTGGCAATGGCAATGTATTCACCACCATTATCGGAATAGAGTGTTTTGATGGTTTTATCAAAATGTTTTTCAACAATGGCTTTAAATCTAATAAAAATATCCTTGACTTCTGACTTTTGTTTTAGAGGGTAGAACCAAATATATCGGGTGAAATAATCCACAAAAATGACATAATATTTAAATCCATTATTTGATATAATTGGAGATGTCCAAACATCAAGAAAGATAGTTTCAAGGAGTTGAGAAGATATAATAGTGGACCGGGAGAATGACAGTTTGTGGCTTTTATTACTCAAACAAGCATTACATGAAAAATTGTTGGAAAATGAAGAAGAAAAATCAAGTTTATTTTTGAAAACAATTTGTTTTAGAATATAGAAAACTGAGTGTTCTAATCTTTGATGCCACTCGGATAAAGTTGTTTTGATCCTGAAAAAATGGAGATACCGGCCACTCATAAACGCCATCTTTAGTGTTGCCCTTCGGAAGTGTTGCCCCTGTGTGAATGTCCTTTACAAGAAAAGCAGTTGGTAAGAATTCAATGGAGACATTATTAGAGGTGCATAATTAAGAGATGGAAATGAGATTCTTTTTCATAGCAGAAACACAGAGGACATTGTTCAATTTAAAAGTTTTATGAGTTGTGTGGAGAGAGGAAGAACCAGTATAAGTAATGGAGAGACCTGAGCCATCACTGATCATAATGTCATCGGAGCCATTGTATGGAGTATGCATAGAGAGATTGTGTAGGTCAGCTGTAACATGGTGAGACGCTTCACTGTCTAAAAGCCAAGATGTGTGGCTGGGGTTATTAGATTCATAATGGGCCCTTGGTTGCCATGGGGTGGCAGAGTGAGTGGTTGAAGCAAGAGAAGAGTTGTTGGATGTGTCGACTGGGACTAGCCGAAAGGAGGGGCACATTTTGCTGTATGTCCTTGTATCCTACAAATTTAGCAATAACTTAAATATGGCCGAGATGGGCGATTACCTTGAGGTATGGATTGGCCGCTGGTTTGAGTAGGAATATACATGTTTTGGTGGTTGTTAGAGGGGCGCCATGTATGAGTGTTGGTGCCTAATGGGGCAAGTGAGCGCCAAGGTGCTGGGTTCCTGCTCGTGGGATTACCAATGATAGGAAATTAAAGGAGGTCTGGTTTTGAGATGATCATCGAAGCTTCAAAATTGAGCAACTTCTCATGTAGTTCCTCAAAGATTATAGGCAAGTCTCTGGCTTGGACAATACGTGTGAGTTCTTGGTATTCATCACCAAGACCATCAAGTATCTTGTCAGTGAGATCTTCTAAATCTAGTGGTGCCCCAAGAATGGCAAGCTCATCGGCTTTTGCCTTGATGGTTTGCAAAAATGTTGTGAAACTGTCAGAGCCTTTGGTGATTATTTTTAGTTGGTTTTTGACCTGTATGATGTGGCCACGAGAAGGCTTGGTGTAAGTGGTGGCTAGGATAGTCTATGCTTCATGGGCTATCTTGGCTTGTGTAAGAAATGGTATGATGGTGTGGGAGATGAAACCAATGATTGCATTCAAGATCAATTGGTCCTGTCAGATCTAGAGGATGTGAGCAGGGTTGGATCTGGTTGTATCATTTAGTGTGAGAGTGGCTGAGGGACATGGCTTGGAGCCATCTATATATCCTAAGAGGTCATATATGATGAAAAGAGTATGGAATTGTAATTTCCATGAGTGGTAGTTGGTGGAGGTGAGTTTTAAAGGGGTTTGGGCAGCAACATTAATGCTGATAAGGGTGTTGTGGGAGTCATTTATGTTGAGAATGGAGGGGGAAGGAATAGCCATGGTTTGTGATTAAAGAGAAGAGAGATTGGGGAGAAGAATGGAATATGTTAACTCTGATTTTGCTATGATACCATATCAGATTGCATAACTGAATTGATTCACATTGAATAAACAACCGTAAATACAAAACCAAGAGTAATTGAAGATCCTACAAACTAGGAAGGTTATAGCTGAATCATATATCTTCGAATGACAGCTAAATACATTTGAATATATTTGAATAATACAAACTGATGAGAAAGACTAAGTTAAGTAACTGATTATCTATATTAGTATCAACCAAGGAGTATTAAAATAAGTTGGTTAGTTTGAGAGTGCTTATTGTATAGTGATTATTTTAGGAAAAAAATAGTTTGAATTTGGTTGTTATAAAAAGTATTTTTAAAGTGACTTTAAACAACGACTTGTTCTTTAGCAAAAATGCTTTGGTATTAGCATATTACCAAAATAAAATAAATATTCCACATAAATTTTTTTTAATAAATGGAAAAACTCATTTAGACTCTTTTAAGTTTGTTTAAATATATATACATAGACTACATAGTTTTAAAAATAGTCATGGATGTCTTTTTTTGTCACAATTACATATCTTAATGTGGAAGATGTGTAAAATGAATGGAACACTTCTGCGGGCTTATCGAAGGCCTGGGCTTGGGGCGCCACCACAATCTGCATCGGTCTGTGGCTCAAGCTGATCGGCGGACTAGCTCTTGTCATTCTGCATCTGATTTGGGCGCATGGTCAGCCTGCATCCGATTCTCTCCCAACAATTTCAAGCACTCTTTGACTATTTTCTATTAAAGATACTCACGAATGTCTCTTTTTGGACAATTACATATCTTATAATGTGGAATATCTGTTAAATGAATAGAACACTTCAAGGTTCAAACTACAAATTGAAATACTTGATGAGAACGCTCTTGATACTCAGATGAAATTATGTTCCTATTGCTTCTATGAAAGTCAAACCAAGCTTTTTTTTTACAAAAAAAAAAACTTTATGATGAAGGCTTGAAAAATTTGGCCAAAACGTATGGAAAAATTGGCTTGGGATTTGGCACCGAATATAGCACTCACCTATCATCTTGACAAATTTCCCAGAGATATGTGCAATAGTGCATTTTTACACTCCTATAAATAGAAAACCAATCTTTACTTGTATGCATCCCAAAATTAAGAGAGTAACAATTCAATTATAGAATTGTTAAGAGCGTGAGTAATTGGAGAGTGTGTAATTGAGAGGTTTTTCCTTTTAAGTGTATGAGAGTACTTGGTGTATTTGCATTTTGGGAAGTGAGATTTCTTTACTCAAATATTGTACTCAAATAATTGTTAGTAATATAAGTATTTTCTCTTACTCCTGTAGATGTCAGTAAAATTGCCGAATCATGTAAAATTTTGTATCCTTTATTTTTTTTTATGATTATTCGATGTGCTTGATTCCGTATTTTTCCGCACAACAACTTCTTGATTGTTTTCAGACAAGCCTTTTTTTTTTAATATTTTCAGAGAAGTCCTTTTGATATTGCCGAAGCAAAATGTATGTTTCACTTTAATGCACGTCATTACAAGCCCGAATTCATGTGTCTGATGTATGTGATCGAGATGAGGAGAAAAGTGCTCTAAAGAACAAATTGTTAGTGAGAATATATAGTGAAGAACAAAATCTCGGTCAAATCATCTCTAATTGGAATGAATGGATAGTATTGGTGAAACCACTCTCTTGCACAAAACATGCCGTACTTCAAATCCCATGAAAGTTAAAATCATTCTTGCTTTGGTTTAGCTTACATGGTCATGATAAGCAGCCAGCACAGCTGCCTTATATAATAATATAAGACCAGTTTTTGTTTTATTAGCTTAAGAAACAATTCTCTCAGCACCAGGCTCAAATTATATGCTCAAAGATGAGGTTTGCCTTAATCATTGCATATACTTGTTTGTCTCTTCAACTTTGCAATTTCATATTAAGCTTCCTGGACTGTTGACTCTATGGTACTTAGTTAGTAAGATTTTTATTTTTATTTTATGTTTCAACATAATTTGCTGGACAAATCCCACCCTTTCCAATTTCTACTCTCTCCCACAATTCTCGTCAAGGACCGTCTTGTATATCAAGTAACTCTTCTCTTTTATTATTACATGCTGTTTTGCAAATCTTATACAGTTTTGCAAAAAATGGAAAAGCAAATTGAAAAGTTTTGATGCATCCAGTCGGGAACGGAAAGAAGTATCTGAATGATAAATCTTTGTTTACGTATAAATCATGGAATGAAAGTAACTCAAATTGTAACAAAAGGACGATTTAGTGGTATGGAGCAAAGAAAATTGAATGTCAAATGCACATAATTTTACCCAATTGATAAATGTCCGTTATTTCAATCACTACCATTCCAATTTGCTGAATATCTTAGCAACCGTGGGTTTATAGTAGTTGATTGTATAATTCCAATTCCATAAAACATTTTTTGAGCAACAATTAACGACAAGGCTATTATTTAAAAAAATGAAAATTTTAAAATTTCAGACATCTAAAGAGTAAACTGAGGAAAGTGTGAGTTTGTTTATTGCATATGTATTTTCTGTTTTATCAAGCACAAAGTTTAAGTGAGCGTTTTATTCACGCATATCATATTTTGACGTTCGCCTATATTTAGGCATATAATGCACAAATGAAATTGATAAAAACCATCTCATTTAAAGATTTGTAATTAAAAATATCCTTTTCAAAATTTTTAGATATTTTGTAAACAATATTAATTAAAATATTATAGGGAACTAAAGAAAAGAATATCCGATGATATCATAAAAGATCTTATATCATTTTGCAATATCAGTTTTTGACACCAAACCTATCGGTTTTAACCAAATTAGTTTTCTTTTTAAAAAGAAAATTAACATTTTCTCTGGCCTAATTTTTGAAGACCGGATGATTTTGTGGAAGTAACTGGAAAGTATTCGTGCTAATAAATAATATGGATATTAAGAAGTTAAATTACCAAATGATTGTGATCACATGCTTCTGAATTCCATTTTTCAACTGATCTTTTTAATCCATGTCATTACGAATAGTGATGGGTATTAATTGTTCGTGCATTTGGTAACATAATGTTTGAATCTTAAGGTGTGAAATTGTTAGTGTGATGCACAACAAATAATATGTTTCAAGAGGTGTGATACACACATCACAAGTTATATGCTAGTTTGAAGTTGTCTCTATATATGGCGTAAGTTGAATCAAAAGAAGTACCGCAATAGAAATAACATTTTGTTTCGACCATGGAATTTTTGTTTTCTTCTTTTTTATTTTTGTGTTGATGGTTAGAAAAGGGAAAAAGAAACCTTAGATTCAAGATTGGGTACTGATTGGTGCTTAAGAGATTCAGGAAAATGTGAGAGAAAATAATGAAGTATATAAGCAATATTTGTTTACTATCAAGCAAGCAAGGGAATTAACAAACTCATGTTGTAGCTTCGATATTATGCAAAACTAATACTTGAAGCTCAGTGGTACATGTTAGTTTAGTCACTTTAACATACATGTGTTAGTTTGTTGTATTATCTCTGATGTATTCTATAATTTTTTTAAACACTTTAGATACGTAAACATTATTGTACAAGAGTTGATGAAAAAATATCCTTTTAATATTTATTTATTTGTTTGATGCAGCCATAATTTAGACTTGCGAAATCATTATCAATAACAAGGCATCAGTGATGATTTTTTCTCTACGTATATTCAGTTTTAGTGATATTTCTTTGAAGAGGATACGAAGTTACTACAACAGCACAAGAGAGTTAACGGCAGCATGATGCTGGCTAACATGTCATATTCATAATGGATTAGGAGAAAGTTGGACTACGAAGGATAGTTTATGATGATAGCAGCGACAAAGACGCGGATGAGTAATGTTATGCAATTTTTATGGAGGGGTACTTGGGGGAATCAGCAATAATTAATTGCATTAGCAGGCGTCTTGCTGCCCCATCTGCCGATTTGATTCACCCTCAGTTGTTTATGAAGATTTGTTTAACGTACAAGTGGAAGATAATTACAGGGTCAAATGGGAATTAAGTTCAAGCTAACTAGCTGTAGCACTTGTAAATCATGAGCTTATATTAATAACAACTGCAGGGCTTGGAGTTTTTGGATGATGATGAGCGGCACTAGCAGGCTTTTCCTCATCCTTAATTATGCATGCAGCAGTGCTCATTCCTTTCTTCAATTATCTAATTTTCTGGACCTGGCACTGTGTCCCTCGGCGATCTTGAACCGCTGTTGATCTAATTATTACGTTAAAAAGCAAAGAAATGAAAAGAAACAAAAATTATAGCATCTTACAAGTTATAATTAATTGCCAATGCCTCAGCTTGTCGGCTTCTAAAGGCTTGAACAGCTCTTTCATTTTTCTCTTTCAACTATATATAAAAGAAGAAAAATTCATTTTTAAATTTGAGAAGAAAAATTCAAAGAACATAAAGTAAGTAATTAATACTTACCGCAGCTCCTTGTAGCTCTAGCTTTCCTCTTGGTCATCGTATTCAAAGTACCTTCGTATGTCTTTCTCCTTTTGGTTGTCCTTAGTTTTCTAGTCGATTCTTGGCTTTTCTAGTTTCTGGAACCGGGCGCTGATCATTTCCCAACATTTTGACAATAAACAATGAAGGGGAGATATGAAATTTGTAACTAGGAACTGAAAGTAAACAAATCAAAGTAAACTGCAAAAGGAAATTAATCAAATAGAAAATGATGATGAGATGATCTAGAGTTAGCAAAAATATGAGCAAATTAAAAGGAGCGTTCAAAAGAATGTAAAATTAAAAAAAAATCTGAGACAGTTATTTTTTTTTTGAAGTTAGTTATTTAATTTCATCTCTACGAAATTCAAAACAAGGGTTTTTTTTTTGCTTTATCGTTATTTTTTTAAAATTTCGACTCCAAATAAAAAATAGTTTGAACGAACAACTAAAATAACCAAAAAAAAACTGTAAAATGAAATACCATCTAGTTAAACGTGAGAATTCTTAGTTTCCTTTCTTTATCATATATTGTACATGTTACATGCTTTATATCATGGTCATAACTGTTAAATTTATATTGAATTTTTTGTGAGGAGAAATATTGTCGGTCTCGTATTACCTTAGTAATATTATGGTAGTTACTGTGTCCTAAGGGAATTGTGCATAATAGAAAACTCACAGTAATTTTTAACTTGTAAAATCCTTAGATGGTACTCAGAGCATAATTAATTCTCTACATTAGTTTTCTTGTAGTTTTTATGATGATACAAGCAACCTCTTCTGTAAATGCTTTTGTTTGAAATGCTTGCAGGAGGACTAAGAAGATGGTACAACCCACCATGCTACTCAGAGCAAATACCTTCAAATCCGTATGATCCCTTGGTTTTACGTAAGGCCTTTGAGAAGGTATGCTCCAGACTATCCTAAATGCTTGTCTAAATTCTTTTTCCCCACTTCTGCGTTTCGTATATTATCATTGACGTGTTGAATCCATTTGGTGAGAGAAGGGATAGGAGGAAAGTGGGGCAGGAGAGTAAATAGAGAAGGGGATGTGGATATAATCTCAATAGGTCAAACAAAATGTATAGAGAGTTGGGAGAAAAAGCATGTTGAGGAGATTTATCGACTATAATGACTAGCTTTGGTGGCTGGTTGTATACATTGGAAAACCTGAAGTGAAACACTTTGGTCTTTATTAAGATTTAGATTCTCTTGTCCTGATGACTTAATATTAAGCACATGTGTTGGATTTTTCCACTGACTTCTTCTCTCTGATAACTGCTTATTTTTGTATTTATTCCTCCCAGGCTGTGGTAAAGAGACTTATGACAGATGTACCATTTAGTGTGCTTTTGTCTGGAGGACTGGACTCATCACTTGCTGCTGTGGCATCCCGCTATTTAGCTGACGCAAAAGCTGCTTGCCAGTGGGGATCACATTTGCACTCCTTTTGCATTGGATCTTAATATGTAAATCCCAATCCGACCCTTGACCCTTAAATTCAGGTCAAAGCCTGAAAATTTCTGGTCAGGTCAGCCAAACCAAAAATCGGGTCAATATTTTTTTGCCATTCCAACTAATACATTGTTTCCCCGCAAATTGCATCAATAAACATGTATAATATATAATGTCATGGGCTAGCTGCGGCAAGGCCGAAAAATGTTAAAAAAGCACAAATGGAGAGAACAAATATTTTCAACATTCATTTCCATACAATTATGAATTTCAGAGGTCAAACACCTAATCAATATCCTACTTGTAGTCTATCTTGGGCAACATTATTAACCCAATTCATTTAAATTGATAAAACAACAATACCACTCCTTTGCTTCCTTAAACTTGCAGGTAGGACTAGACTAAAATTTCTGTTACTTTCATCACTTTACATCTGGTGGGATTTTTAAGACCCAAATTGGAAACCGTATACGGGGAGGCAACTTGTATAGCAACCTTATGTGGTAGATGGTTAAGGATTAGACTTCCTTCTTTTTGACTTGGTATGGATACTTCTGATAGATTGAAATGCTGCTAACAACCAGAGGAAGAGCCATGAGACAGTACAATGAAGGTGGTTTTCCCTCAAAAATGAACTGCAGCGTGGCCGTCACGAGAAGTGCAGAAACGATGACGAACCCCTGTATGAATTGAAGATAAATTTGCTAATAGAAGTCTCTTTAGGATAGGAATGCAGTAATAAGAGAATTTCAAACATTAAACAATTATAAAAATCATGTCATATTTGCTCCTAAGTACTTCTGTCGTGTTTCTGATAATTTGACAAGTAAAATGTAAGTTTCAGATGACTGTAATTGTGAGATGTCACATAAAGATCCAAACTACACAGCTTGAATTCCACCATAAGTGCTCTGTGGATGAAATAATCAATTAAAAATTAGGATAAAATGTTAAGAGCTACATGTTCATAATCCCTTTTGAATTTTTATCAACCCATCAAATTTTCATATGAAGTTACGGAGACATAATGGAGGGCTAGAGACGTCTTATTACTGCATTTTAACATCAGAAGTGCATCGTGTAAATTTTATACTTTTACTAAGTCAGATTTACCTTTCTAACGCCACCAGCATGGCTTGTAACCAGGCCAACCACAATTCCTGCAAGAGCATTGGATATAACTGGAATCTGAAATAGAACAAAGCACAAATATGTTTAGTCTTTAAGGTAATATATGGAACCTTATAATTATTGAAAAAGCACAAATTGTAATCAGCTAGGAGGGCACTTTAGGAATAAATTAATAAACAAAACAGGACTAATATCAAAATGGATTAAACAAAGAGATTTAAGAATGCAATGAAAGCAGTGAAGTGTTTTTGTATAAATTGAAATGGGTCCTGACAGGCGACAATGTTAGTGATGCTTTTGATAATGCTTGATCCAGCATGGATGCTATCTCTACCTAAAAGCAGTTTAGAAGACCCTAACACTCAACCGAGATTACCACTTAGTATGTCATCTCTCATTTTATTCACCCAGAGAAAAACTTCAAACACCAGAAAGATCATTACCAGTGTCAGGGGAGTCCAACCATAAAAGAATCCGTGTTGTCTTATAGCTTCTCCATCTGGAGACTTAGCAATACTAGCTAACAAACACAGGCTTCCAACAATAGACATCTCTATAGTCATCAAGTACGATGAGTGTTTCTTAACCTGTCATAGACAGTAACCTTGAGCACGGTGAAAAATAAAGAGAGACAAGAAATTGGCAACCGTATAAGAATGCAAATGGTTGTGAAGAAAGTTGAAGATTGGCTAACCTGAGTGGCCCATTGACACAAAGCAGAAGCCAGACCTGAGAGTACAGAAGCAACCAAGACAGGAACAATCCCATAAAACAGAATTTGGTCAGGGTCACCAGAGCTTGAAAGTTTGCTAGAGCCTTCGCCAATACATAGAAAAACAGCTGCTAGGATCAACAAGAACAGGGCCACAATTTGTTGCATTGATTGCCTCTGCCTACACATTGTGTCCAAAAGTTGAGCCTTATGTTGGTGTTTCGGGTAATTTTAATTCCATATCATTTAGCTTAATCATTTCCTCAGGAATCAAGAGAGAGTGAGAAAAATAAATGGAAAAATAGAAATACTAATGTGATCTTACTACACAGTCAGTTATGCAATGAAAAGAAACAAGTAACTCAAGAAATTGAATTTGATTTTGAAATGGAAATTGATAGAGTGCATGTTAAAAGAATTATAAGATTGCATGAGAAGATGAAGATTATTATTTCTGGACAGAGAAGTGATGAATCCAGATTATTTTTTTCTGAAAAGAGAGTGACAACCTTAGAACATCTCTTTTTATAACAGTATTTCAAGGAGTTTTATTATATTAAACAAGGACACAATCGGCAGCAAGCAGATGACATTTTCGTTAACAATGCACAGTCGTTCAACCACTGCATCAAATTGCAAAAAAAGCTTTCTATTTGATAAGCCGGCAGTTTAAGGCAAACATAGCATGAAAGAATACAATAAAAATCTAAACATCAACTTAGTTTAACAGATCAAAGAATTTTATGTACTAAGACGTTGAGAATATACAAATGTAATTTGGGCAATCCATTAACACAGTACCAATAAGATTAGAAGACCATTAAAAAGATACCTCAATATTATATATGTGAACAAAGCTGTAAAGATAATTCTTGTTTGGTTCAACATGGAGAACGTCAGTGAATCAAGATTCCTGTAGGATATCTGCAGCAAGCTGTTCTGCAGTGCATAAATGGCTGCAGGAAGTCCTGATGCTGTCAATGAGCCGACGAAAGTCCATTGACTAGATAGTTTCTTTAAAGTACCTTCTTTAGCCATGAAAATTAACCCGAATATAGCCTATAAGCATATGAAAAAGTCATTTAATCTGATACAAGAGCAAGGTAAAAGCTTCCAATAATTATGGAAGCAAACAGAGTAAAAGAAAAAAATTATCGTTAAAGCACATAATTACCTTTGCAAGCTCACATGTTAAGACAGATGTAGTCACAATAACTTCTCGTCTGTAGGAAGAGCCATAATCAATTAATGCCTTCCATTTTGGCAATACTGGTAAGTTAGCATGTTTAGAAACAAGACATGCATGCAGAACAGAATTGAGATTTTTCACAAGTGAAAGAAGTCCTACAAATCTCAATGAGGGAAAGTGAGCAAAAGGCTTAGACCAATTGCTTACTCCATGCTCTCCCACAAGTAAAACAGTAATAATAGGTACATTGGGAAGTTCTTTTTGCCCTGCCGGAAAGGGAAACTTTGCACAGACTACAAGCCATGAACATAGGTCCTCTTGCCTACGGGCAATGCTGACCATAATATGGCTAATAGAAGCTTCTATTGCATGGCCACATAAGAGTGAGCACAGCGACTCACCCTTATATGAATAGCATTACTCGTAAACTTAAAAAATAGATTTTATAACACAAATATTATTTTATTATATAATGACAAAAAAGACACAAATTGAAATTATCTTTCATTTTATATTAGACTTTGTGGAAAAATAAAATACAATTATCCTTTTAATATTTTAGCTTTGTATCCCACGTACACAATTAATTACAGTCCTCTAATTAACTAACTGATCCACACATGCATGCCAGCCGTATAAGGAATATGAGCCACTGAAAGCTGGAGGGTCCTTTTAATTTCTATATATTCCTGCTGCAAGCATCGACCAGTAAAGTTATGAGGGTCGGAGGTGTAAAATTAATCCATTAGTTTAAGAATATTATATGTGTGTCATCACGAATGCTCTCCCGTGGTTACATGAGAGTGGATTCCAAAAGGATATTAATTTGGTGAGCAAGTTTTTGCACGTGTATAAAAAAAATAAAATAAATTGGTAACGCAGAAAAGAATCATATGCCCTGTCAAAGATCAACGAGGAATTTAAACAACCTTTTTTCTTCTTTCTTCCAAAGGAAATACCCAACAAGTTCTCCACTTTTTAAAGCTACTAAGTTTCTAACTTTGAGTACGTAACGATTGTTGATCATTTAGAAGTGAATTAAACACTCAAAACACATATGCAAAAGCAAATTAATTAAACTTGTATAGTTTCATTGGATTGTGAATTGAAAGTTTAATTTTATTATAATAATTCTCTTCATAGAGAAACAAAATAATTTTTTTTGTGTTAATTAAGATTTTATAAAAAAAAATCTATAAAGATAAAGATGTTAATTTTTTTTTTATTGAAAATACCAATAACGAATGAATTAACCTTTAAGAAATATTATCCAGCTATAGCTGTTTAATATTAAGGTTATCAATTATAGAATTTATAAAAAAAAATTAATTGTGGGATGATTATTAATTTAAAAAGTCTAAAAAATAGGCATTTTTATTATTTGTAATTTAAAAAATTTATAATTCACAATTCAATGAAACTATACAAAAAAGCAACCAAATTGCAGCAACGAAAGGATCGACTAAAGCAAGAAAACTGAAGTTCGCGTGCAAACGGAAGTGATCCAGCAGTACCTAATGCAACGTTTGGAGATCAAAGGCTGCACGCCATATTGAAGGGTGAGCAAAAGAGAGTAAAGCAAACCCCTTTCTTTAAGGAAGTAAGCAGCAACAGCTCCAGCAAATAGATGCTTATAGGTATTATAACCACCAAGTTCATTCTCTTCCACCTTCTTCTCTCCCTTAAACGCCACCGTTTGTTCTTCCACTTCCCCATCTTCATCCTCCTCCTCCTCGCCGCCTTTACTATTCCCATTTTGCCCCCTACTTTCTGTCGATTCCCTAACCTACCCTTCACCGCTTCCCTTCGTCGACAAGCTCACCGACAGAAACCCACATCCCCGGCTCCGCTGACGAACAAAACGCAGGGTTTGATTACCGAGTGAATGAATGTTAATCAATGAAACAAACGAGGGCTGCAGTGCCGTTGTTTGGCCAAGAAACAAGCCACCGAATGCAAACGGGCGATGACAATGATCAGAGGGTAGTTCTGATTTAACCAAGCGGGCGGCTCGGTTGAAGCTCAAAGAATGATACTGGCCGTACATGCCAGTGTATGTAATGTAAGAGAATCAACAAATGGTAGTAGTGGGGTGCTTACCGTTTCAACGCAAGAAGAAACATCATGAAATATTGGGTGGGACTATATGTAATGTAAGAGAGACGACTGCGTGAAGAAGAAGGAAAAAGAGAACCATTTTATTCGTTCAAATTAGTCCAAGTATGAGAACGATAGTGACTGCGCACCAACGCACATGCTACGCATAGAAGCGCGAATGTAACAAACAACTAATAAATAAAATATAGATTTTGATATTTTTTAAATTTAATAGATGATAATTATTTTAACTTAAAATAAAATAAATGTGTGATAGTAATTTATAAAAAATTATATTTTTAATCACATATTTATTTTATTTTTTAAAATAAATTCTCATTGATTTTGTATAATGAAATGATTTTGTAGTCCATCTCTTTTACATCTATTTTTTAAAATTTTTATCATATTTTTATAAAAATCTAAATAATTATCATATTCATAAACATCACAAATTTTGAATGTGAAACGTAAACATTATAGCACAAGAGTTGATGAAAAAATTTCTTTTTAATGTTTATTTATTTGTTTGATGCAGCCATAATTTAGACTTGCGAAATCATTATCAATAACAAGGCATCAGTGGTGATTTTTTCCCTACGTACATTCAGTTTTAGTGATATTTCTTGAAGAGGATACGAAGTTACTACAACAGCACAAGAGAGTTAACGGCAGCATGATGCTGGCTAACATGTCATATTGATAATGGATTAGGAGAAAGTTGGACTACGGAGGATGGTTTTCTAAAAAGGATTACTAATCCTTAACTTTTTGAAGAATCCTTCATCAGTGGTTATGATTCAGCTTGGACGAAACGGAAGATATTGTCGATAAATAGAAGTACGTTTGTCAATTCTTATGTCAATGACACCAAAGGGATATTAAATGAATGAAATTGAAATATGGATGGAATATAATGAAATAGAGTCACTTTGAGGTTTCAAATCAAATCCAATATAGCACCTATGGGTACATAAGAAATGTATTGAATCGATTCTTTTTAATGAATAGATCCGATCGCAACTTCGAATATAGAATTCATAGGGATCAAATAGGAAATGATACTCTGAATCATAGAACTATAATGAAATATACGATTAACCAACATTTATCGAATTTGAAAAAGAGTCAGAAGAAATGGTTCGCTCAGGGAAACCCAATAAAGAAAAAAAGCGATTCACCGAGCACAAGGCCACTGCGGTACCAATCAAAAAGATAGTTGCCGCTACGGTTTAGATTTGAGTAGGTTGAAAAAGGACATACAACCTTGGCAAGAACGACGTGAATCCTGTGAAACCATTTCATAGAAGTTCATTGATATCTTCTTTTTATAAAGCAAATCAACTTCGATTCTTGAATAATCCACATCGCTTCTGCTTCTATTGTAACAAAAGAAATAGGTCTGAATAGAACAAAAAGGGGGATAATATAGAAAAAATTATATAAAACTAGATAAAGCGCATCCACACCCTCTTTTTTGTTCTATTCCTTAATAGAATTCCGTTATGGCCCAATTATGACCGATAATAGATACCGGGACTTTGCAATATTTGATTGATGATGATGGCAGCGACAAAGACGGGGATGAGTACTGTTGTGCAATTTTTATGGACGGATACTTGGGGGAGTCAGCAATAATTAATTGCAGTAGCAGGCATCATGCTGCCCCATCTGCCGATTTGATTTACCCTCGGTTGTTTATGAAGATTTGTTTAACGTATAAGTGGATGATAATTACAGGGTCAAATGGGAATAAAGTTCAAGCTAACTAGCTTTAGCACTTGTAAATCATGAGCTTATATTAATAACAACTGCAGGGCTTGGAGTTTTTGCATCATGATGAGCAGCACTAGCAGGCTTTTCCTTCTTCTTAATTATGCATGCAGCAGTGCTCATTCCTTTCTTCAATTATCTGATTTTCTGGACCTGGCAGTGTGTCCCACGGCGATCTTGAACCACTACTGATCTAATTATTACGTTAAAAAGCAAAGAAATGAAAAGAAACAAAAATTAGAAAAATGCTAAATGAACAAAAAGAAGTGAGAACAACGACAGAATCGGCGGCTTGAGCTGCCGTTTCCTTCTCACTCTACCTTAAAAAGGGAAAACGGTTTTTACAAGAGCACAAAATTTTGCGTATGAAAGCCACCTGTTCATACGTGCAAACACCACACGCACGCAACAAATCCAATAGAAATCTCACGCGTCTTCCTCATCAAGCATCAAGATTCTCTATCTCTCTCTCCTGTCTCCACGCAAGGTCGGTCTCAGCTTCGTTCTCCATCACCACGCAGCAACAATAAGAGGTCTCAGAGGTCTCTCTTGCTCTCTCACTCTCGCGGCCTCGCTGTCTCTCTTTCACCCAACATTATCTTCTCCCCTGACCATATCCTGTCCTCTGACCGTCACCACAAAATTGACCATTTTCAACAATCTCTTATCGAAAAAAAAAATTACAACAAAAGCCACAACCTTGCAGTCAACAGTGTTGCCGTAGTTATATGGGTTCTAATATATAGTTAAAGAAGATTTTCTGGACATGTCTATTAGATGCCCTGCTGTCGACATGGATAGTACAAGACGGTCTTGGATCAGCAAATTTTTATTCATTCATCAAGTCATAGTGCAAGTTGTAGTAATTAGGGAGAGAACTGATGAGGATCGAAACAGATTCGAGTGTCTTATTGTCAGTATTGTAGACAAATTAATTCTGCTAACCCAAAGTTGCAATCCTACTTTTGTTCCCTTAAATATAGTCCAAATGTTGAATTTGACAGTTGCAAAGAAACTCAAACAATTTCCATTCCATGCCTTCTTAATGGTCAATGGCCAATTTGTGCCACTTATGGGTATCAACTGCAAAGCTGCCTCTGTTGGCGTGGTGGTCGTCAGCACTAAACTCGGATCTTATTGGCACCGAATGTAGATTTCTCGACTTTCAAATATCAAGCCACTGTTTTTTTTTTTTTTTCTGCTATTGAAATCGGAGTTCTGGCGCTTTGGAAAAGGAAATGGCTGTTTTTTTTTTTTTTCAACTTTAGAACAACTGCAGAACTGACTGCTATCGAACAAATGCCTCCATTTTTAGTTATTAGTTTAAACTTTATTGTGGCCATTATTTATTTTATTGAACTCAAATATTATTTTTGTGCTATTTTTTAATTATTATTTTAATATATTTATGGGTCAAGGAAAAAGGTGAGAAGAACACGTTTCTGTCGTCCTTTTGTTTCCTTAGTCTAAATAGCAGAACTCCAAAAATTATACCATCTAACAAGTTATAATTAATTGCCAATGCCTCAGCCTGTCGGCTTCTAAAGGCTTGAACAGCTCTTTCATTTTCTCTTTCATCTATATATAAAAGAATTACAAAGAAGTCACAATGATTCATTCTAAATTTGAGAAGATAAATTAAAAGAACATAAAGTAAGTAATTAATACTTACCGCAGCTCCTTGTAGCTCTTGCTTTCCTCTTGGTCATCGTATTCAAAGTAACTTCGTGTGTCTTTCTCCTTTTGGTTGTCCTTAATTTTCTAATCGACTCTTGGCTTTTCTAGTTTCTGGAATCGGGCGCTGATCATTTCCCAACATTTTGACAACAAACATTACACAATGAAGGGGAGGTATGAAATTTGTAACTAGGAACTAAAAGTAAACAAATCAAAGTTAAGCTCCAAAAGGATATTAATCAAATAGAAAATGATGATAAGATGATCTAGAGTTAGCAACAATATGAGCAAATTAAAAGGAGCGTTCAAAAGAATGTAAAATAAAAAAAAAAGTTTCTGAGACAGTTATTATTATTATTATTATTTTGAAGTTAGTTATTTAATTTCATCTTTGTGAAATTCAAAACAAGGGCTTTTTTGGTTTATCGTTACTTTTTTTTTTAAATTTCGACTCCAAATAAAAAATAGTTTGAACGAACAACTACAATAACCAAAAAAAAAATGTAAAATGAAGTACCATCAAGTTAATTAACATGAGAATTCTTAGCTTCCTTTCTTTATCATATATTGCACATGTTACATGTTTTACACCATCTCACAAATTCGACAAGTAGTATTAATAAGAACTATTTTTTTTGGTTTAAATTTGTTTATAAAGTGATGAAAAAAAAACATGTGAAAAGTTACATTAGAGTTATTAAATAGAAACAGAATTGTCACAAAAAATTTATTATTAGGGGACTTTACAAAAATGATTTTCAGTCCGGTTAATTAAAAAAAAATGGTGCTAAACATCCTAAAATTATATCAATATTTTATTTTAAATTACATGACATTTATCAAGTAGATGACATGAAAATACAATTAATTCACTTAAAACTTACAAAAAATTTATCAATTATTCAATGAATGACATATCATATATATTAAAATTATTGGAGATGAAATTTTAGAATAAAAAAATATTATTATCGTTAAGAAAATATTCTAATTTAAAATTTTCATACTTATAGAACAAAAACGGAGCATTTTGGATAATAATACCCTCCTTTAAAATAATGGATGTGTGATAAGTCTATCACTTGTCGACACTTACGTTGCTATCGATGCCAATTACTCATGCTTAGGAGGAGACCGTTAATTGTCACGAGTGCAACCGCCCATCCATGACTGTCGATTGCTGGGTTAGCCCGCCGTCGTACTAATACAATAATTACTTGGGGGCATTAATTTAATCATTCAAAATGTTCTTTTAGATTAAAATAGTAAGAAAAAAAAAGTATAAGCTGGGACCCATTTTGTTAATAGAATCTACTTTTGATCCATTTTTGTAATATAAAAATATTTATAAATTATTTATTTACGTCCTTGATTTTTTAATATAGAAAAATTATCAACTATCTATTCAATGACACCAGTATTAAAAGTACTATAATATTTTTTACTTATATCATTCGTATATTCTAAGTTAACAAAAAAATTTTAACATTCACATTTTCATTTATTGTCATTAAGAATTTAATAGAATTTGAATAAAATAATTATTTTATCCTTTAAACTCAAAATAAAATAAAAAATAAATTTAGCTTAAAAATTAATATAAATTTTCAAAACACAATTTTTTTTATTTTGTTATTAACAATACATTTTTTTATTAAAAAATATGAATTATTAATGGTACATATTATTAATAATTATCCATAAAAATATTCATTTTATACCATAAAAAATTATTAACAACATAATATTTATAATTATACATATTATACCATAAAAAATTCAAGTTTGAGCTTGGAAGAGTAGATCTTTAATAATTTAGATTAAATTTTGGAGGAGTATATTTGGTTATAAAGTAGTTTTTTAGCAATTTTTAATAATTATCCGATAAATGAGATAACATGTCATTTTTATCAAAATATTTTATATGACATATTATTTTTTTACTAGGTAAATGAGATGACATGTCATTTTTTAAAAAAATTAACTTACTCTTATGATGTCAGCATTCGCAAACGGTAGTTAATAAATTAGTGGATGATAGAAATATTTTATCAATTTAAAATATACAAGTGATACACTTAAAAAATATTAAAATATATTTGATACTAATATTATTTAAGGTATATATCTTATAATTTTTGTTTAATATAATTATATGGGAGAATCTATTGGGATGTAGTCATGTAGGGTCAGAAAACAAAGATCCAAGCGTGCGTGGCAGCCATACATAAAAAGAATCTTGAGAAAAGCAAAAATGGCCGAATCTTTTTGAAAAAAGTGTCTGATTAGAATCAACGGCCCATATTAAAGGTGCCACTATAAATATTAGAAAAGCCAATCCTGGTGATCCCAGCCTCCACTCTCATTTCTCATTTTTCGCGCTTTCCCGCCGCCATGTGTGGGATTCTCGCCGTGTTCGGCTGCATTGACAACTCTCAAGCAAAACGCTCCCGTATCATCGAGCTCTCCAGAAGGTATTTTCCTTCCTTGTCTCTCTCATTTCCCATCCAGTTTCTGCTCCAATGACTCTGCTAGTACAAGCTCAATTGATGGGCTGAGGGTGGTGATATTTTGTCATTTCGTTGAATTAGAGGTGGTTCTCTGTAATTTTTCAGTTTTCTGACGAAAATGAAGGTTCACAAATGTTTGATCCTGATTGTTTTTTGATTGCACTGTCTTACAGCTGTGAGGTAATATGCAGTTGTGTTCATTGGTTCATTTTATTAATTTTCATTTTTGCAAAACAATTTTTAGGATTGTATTCGAATACTGTTTCCTAAACACATCCATTCAAAAGTTTTTTAGGAAAAAAAGAAAAAGAAAGAAAAAGTCTATTGTCTGGCCTGTTTGATCTTCTTTGGTTATTTCATGATCACATTGGAGTTGAATTTTGTAGTGATTAAACATTGTTGTTTCAATTGCTGTGATCACGATTTTACTGGTTTGAATGTGTAGGTTGCGGCACAGAGGTCCTGATTGGAGTGGCCTGCACTGTCATGGGGATTGCTATCTAGCTCACCAGCGATTGGCTATTGTAGACCCTACTTCTGGGGATCAGCCACTTTACAACGAAGACAAGACAGTTGTTGTCACTGTAACCAATTTATGCTTTCTGTTCGGATATGAAAATTTCAGTTCTTGAGCTTTCCGAATAGTTTGAGGATAATTGAGTCTTTTTTTTAGGTGAATGGAGAGATTTATAACCACAAGCAACTTAGGGAACAACTAAAGAATCATCAGTTCCGAACTGGGAGCGACTGTGAAGTGATTGCCCACCTTGTAAGTTTATGAAACTGTGTCTATGTGTGAGTCCTTGTCTCTGTTTTCATTATTTCTTACATAGATCTCTAGGTGCATTGCATGTATTTGTATTTATCTTCAGCTGTCGTTTGGATGTTGAATTTACTTCTAATGTATTCAAATTTAACTACTTATTTTGCCAGTATGAAGAACATGGAGAAGAATTTGTTGACATGTTGGATGGCATGTTCTCTTTTGTTCTCCTCGACACCCGGGACAAAAGCTTCATTGCAGCTCGGGATGCTATCGGTGTTACACCACTATATATGGGCTGGGGTCTTGATGGTAATTAACTTTTTTTCTTTTTTCTTTTTTATATCTGTTGATCACCCTCTATAGTTGTACAGGAAGACAATTTGAGAGACCTATCTTGCATTTTCCCTTTAGATTTATTAATTGCTCATTGTACTGCAGGATCAATATGGTTTGCTTCAGAAATGAAAGCTTTGAGTGATGATTGTGAGCGATTCATTTCTTTCCCTCCAGGGCATATTTATTCCAGCAAACAAGGTTTGCAAATCTTTAGCTTGGAATCTTGAGAATTTTTGAGACTCTTTTCTTTCATGGACTGATTTTTGAGTCTTCTTATATCATGGTCATAACTGTTAAATTTATATTGAGTTTTTTGTGAGGAGAAATATTGTTGGTCTCATATTACCTAAGTAATATTACGGTAGTTACTGTGTCTTATGGGAATTGCGCAAGATTAAAAACTCACAGTAATTTTTAACTTGTAAAATTGTTACATGGTAAATTGAATGTGAGATGCACAGAAATATCTAAAGAAAAGGAGAACATGAGAGGTTTCATTTTTTGGTATTGTTTAATGTTCTTTTTTCAATCTTTAAAGCTGTCTTAATTAATTCTCTACATTAGTTTTCTTGTAGTTTTTATGATGATACAAGCAACCCCTTCTGTACATGCTTTTGTTTGAAATGCTTGCAGGAGGACTAAGAAGATGGTACAACCCACCATGGTACTCAGAGCAAATACCTTCAAATCCGTATGATCCCTTGGTTTTACGTAAGGCCTTTGAGAAGGTATGCTCCAGACTATCCTAAATGCTTGTCTAAATTCTTTTTTCCCTCCTCTGCATTTCGTATATTATCATTGACATTTTGAATCCATTTGGTGAGAGAAGGGCTAGGCTAGGAGGAAAGTGGAACAGGAAAGTAAATAGAGAAGGGGATGTGGATATAATCTGAATGGGTCAAACAAAATGGGTAGAGACTTGGAAAGAAAAAGCATCTTGAGGAGATTTATCGACTATGATGACTAGCTTTTGTGGCTGATTTTATACATTGAAAAACCTGAAGTGAAACACTTAGATTGTTATTAAGATTTAGTATCTCTTGTTCCGATGACTTAATATTAAGCACATGTGTTGGTTTTTCCACTGACTTCTTCTCTCTGATAACTGCTTCTTATTTTTTTATTTATTCCGTGCAGGCTGTGGTTAAGAGACTTATGACGGATGTACCATTTGGTGTGCTTTTGTCTGGAGGACTGGACTCATCACTTGTTGCTGCTGTGGCATCCCGCTATTTAGCCGACTCAGAAGCTGCTTGCCAGTGGGGATCACAGTTGCACTCCTTTTGCATCGGTTTGGAGGTCTGAATTCTTGCTTTCATGTGATGTTGTAATGTTTGCTCTTTCCTTCTATTAGTTTGATCATTCTTGTGCCAGGACAATACGACTGCATCAATATGCCTTTTCCGTTGGCATAGTTATCTGACTAATTCAGTGAAGCTATAGTTTATTCTTCCATTTCTTACAATAAAGTATACACTATGTTTGCTGGCGCTTTGGTTTGTTGCAAATACTTTGATTGCTTCTACGCAATTAATTACTTTCAAACTGAACATTCAAGCATTTGCAGTTTCTGTGTGCTAAGCAAAGTGCTTAGAACTATTTTTACTACTACAGAGTGAAAATTGATTGATTCCCTGATGCTCCTTTTCAACAAGGAGAATATACTGCTTGGCTTTATCAAGCTGGTGTTAGCTTTGATAGGTAAAATTAGTTACAAATTTCAGTTATGAATTGTGTGGTGGTGGTATTGTGACTTCTGACCTGGGAATAAGAAATTGTATAGTCAAATTGGTCCTCATGTGAAGCTTGGAATTATCATGGAAACTGTGGTTTCCTAGTGCTTAACATGGAGATGCTAAACTTCTACCATTTTGGCTAATTACTCAATAGTGAAAATTCTAGTAGAGTACTGGGTTATAAAATAGATATGATTTTACTCTTAGGGTTTCCAAACTCAGAGTTAAAACTTATTTGATGTTACATATACTAATGGCTAATGGCATTAAATATGAACATAAAAACTGGCATCAAGAATATATAAATAATTTTGTAGACATCTACTAGTTAACCATGTCAATAGATTGCTGTGTGTATTGATGTCTTAACATTTTACATGGGAATCTACAAAAAGAGCCAAGTTTTGACATGAACCTTGATGCCTAAACTAGTATCCTACACACATAAATATCATTATCTATCAGAGTTGCTACGCTGTTTCCTGGTCTTGACTTGAACTATAAGTTTTACTCTTCTAGTTCTTATCTGGTCCGTTTGCTTCAATTCACATTTTGCTATTCAGGGATCCCCAGATTTAAAAGCCGCTAGAGAGGTAGCAGATTATCTTGGAACTCGTCACCATGAGTTTCACTTCACTGTCCAGGTGATCTTACATTTTTATGCCAAAAAACAGGAAAGTAGAATCTACTTTATACATCAGTACTTTAAGATCAAGGCTTACTTTTAATTTTCATTTCAGGAAGGAATAGATGCTCTTGAGGAAGTCATTTACCATATAGAAACATATGATGTGACCACTATTAGAGCTAGCACTCCAATGTTTCTTATGTCTCGAAAAATCAAATCTTTAGGAGTCAAAATGGTTATATCTGGGGAAGGTTCGGATGAAATCTTTGGAGGCTACCTGTATTTCCACAAGGCACCCAACAAGGAGGAATTTCACCAAGAAACATGTCGAAAGGTATTCCATGTAAATTTATTGTTATACTATTTGGCATTCTCCTGTTATTTTCAATGTTCTGATGGCTGCTTTGACAATTCAACAGATAAAAGCCCTTCATCTCTATGATTGCTTGAGAGCAAATAAGTCAACTTCTGCATGGGGTGTTGAAGCTCGTGTACCCTTTTTGGATAAAGAGTTTATCAACACTGCAATGAGTATAGATCCTGAATGGAAAATGGTGTGGGAATTCTCTTACATTGTGTTACACTTTATTCTTTGGCCTTTGGCTGTATAACATCTCAGTATATTATATAATATGAGTTAATATCTTATTTGAGGTATTGGCTTACTGCTGAACAGATGTAGGAAGAGAATTCAGTTCATTTTTCCCTAAAAAGAAAAATGTGGATGCAACTGCATCAGCAACATTTATTTTCTAGAATACTTCATGTAAACTTGGTTCTCCTTTTGCACTCAGTTTTCTGGTTTTACCTTCTTGTTGGCTTGCGGTGTCACTAGATGCATTGTGTATCTGGTCTTTATCTCACACTGTATCCTTTTACACATAAGCATGAGTTATTCCAATATTTGGTCCTTTTTTGATGATTTGTCAACAAATTGTTTATGATAGCAAGAGTTACTTGTCTTCTGATTGTAGGTTCGGCCTGATCTTGGAAGGATTGAGAAATGGATCTTACGGAATGCATTTGATGATGATAAGCAGCCATACTTGCCAAAGGTTTCCCACTTCTTGATTATGAACATGTTTTAAAGTAGAGTTAGTCAACTGCATTTAGTTTTTTTGCATGTGACAATTGTTTCAGTCCATGTGAGAGTTTTTGTCAGGATATTTTGAGTATTTGAACTTTTTTGAATTTGTTCTTCCTTCTGCTTTTGTTTTCCTGGTAAAGCACATATTGTACAGGCAGAAGGAACAGTTCAGTGATGGAGTTGGGTACAGCTGGATTGATGGCTTAAGGGATCATGCAAACAAACAGGTCTTGATTTTTTAAAAGAATTGCTCTTTTCTCGACTCTGTCTTGTTGCAGAGCACAAAAATCATAGAGGTTGAGATCAATATTTCCTGCATTGAACAGTTCTTGTTTGGATTGTCCTTGCCAGGTTACAGATGCAATGTTGGCCAATTCTAGCTTTGTTTACCCTGAAAATACTCCTACAACAAAAGAGGCATACTACTACAGAACTATCTTTGAGAAATTCTTTCCAAAGGTGTAATTTTGTGCCTTTTCCTTGTCAATCTTTTTCTTCTTCTTTTTTCTTTTGTTTTAAATTTTTAATTGAGGCAGATGATTCTATCAGTTTATTTTGCTTTTCCCTTCCCTTCAGTTTGAGCTATTATGAATCTATCATGGTGGTGTAGGACGAGAAAGAGAAAAGTTCATAGAACAAAAAGATTATTTGGTAGGATCAAAGCTAGGTTGATATCAATTGATGTGGGGAAAAGAAAAAGGTAGAGAGAGAGAGAGAGAGGAAAGAGATATCAAAGTGAATAAAAGATAAAAGAAGATAGAGAAGAATATAAACTAAGAAGAGTTAAGAGAAAAATATTGCAGGATTTTCTTATTTTTTCAAACTATTAATAATAAATGTTTAATGAGTCACTAATCACAGTATACCAAGAAAATATAGAGGCTGAAAAGAAATAAACCCAGTCTGCCCTCAAATGAGTAACTAAATCTGACTTAAGTTTTATCCTATGTCCTTGTAGATAAAATATTTCGAAACTAAATTAACCAGTCTTAGATTCTTACCATGTCATCACATGGCTAGCATTTCTGCATACGTTCTGTTTACTAGTTTTCTGATATTCAAAAGAGCCCTATTTTGTCTGAAAATTCTGGCCGCGTTTTTTTTCCTGGCTGTTGGGTCTTTTGAATTTTCTTTCAACTTCAATTAATTTGCTATTTTTGGGTAGAATGCTGCAAGGGCAACAGTTCCCGGAGGTCCAAGTGTAGCATGCAGTACGGCAAAGGCAGTGGAATGGGATGCAGCATGGTCTAAAAATCCTGACCCATCTGGTCGTGCTGCCCTTGGTGTGCATGCAGCTGCATACGAGGAAGCTGTGGACACTAAGCCTGCAAACCCAGTAAATGGCCCTCTGCAGTAACTCCAAGAGTGTCTAGAGAAAAGAGCAGCGGTTGTTTGATTGACTTCAAGCTTTCATCTGTGGCATGGTAGCAAGGGTTAATCACTTACTTTCAAGGTACTCAAAATTTGTTGGCTTTTAATCTACAGTTCTATATATCTTCATGAGGTTACTGTTATCAATTAGAGTTTCTGGTTGATTACAACTTGTGCAATCCCCAAGACATATGCATGCTTGTTGAAATACCATTAATGTGAAAGGCTTGTGTGGATAGGAAAAGGTTCAACAAAGACAAATTTCTCCCGTGGATGGAAAAATTGTTCCAGTTTTCTGTGTGTTAAATTTAATTAATAGAATTTGATAACTTAGTAGAGCTCTTTGATCGATTTGGCTTTAGTAGCATGTTGAGGAACTCTTAGTTCTGAAATCTTTAGCAGGTAATAATATTTAACTCTTACAATGCAATTACATTATGTAGTTCAGTGACTTATGTTTCTGATATGACAGATCATGTGGCATAGAGTCGTAGCGATAAACTTCTGCAGAATTACATCATCACCGGGGTTCAAGAGCTATTGTTATATATCTCGTCTCCAATGCTTTTGTCTTATTGTTGGTGTTTTTGTAGACATTCTCTTCAGTTGTGTACGCTCCCATGTTTTCACTAGGTTCTCTTCTCCTGTTTTCACTAGGTTTCCTTCTCCTGTTTATCTATCAACGGTAATGAGTTGCACTTGTTGGATGAATTCGTACCTTTTCTTCTTCAATTTATCCTTTATTTTGGTTCTTATAAAATCTGGTTGTTTTCTGTTTTTGAACTGATAATGATAAGTCACTATCTTAATGGAACGGGCTGGCTTCCCATCTCAGTTGCAAAATTTCTAAAAATCGTTACACTTATATTTTTCCGATGCTAATATGAATATCCCAAATTTTATAGTAGTGTATACGTAGTAAATCAGAAGTTAAGGTGCAAGGGACATGAACCATCAAGTGTATTTGTATTATAGTCAGTCATTAGCTTTATCTGTTGTCATTGACGTTTGTAGTTGCCTCATGTCATGCAATTGACTGAATGCCTCATGTAAATAAAAAGGAAAAAGATCATGATATACTTTAATTGCACGTAACCATAATGCTAGTTCCATATTAAATGAAATAAAATACGATTGGACAACAATAATATCATTTTACAATATTGCTTTTTTGTCGGTTGGATGCCTAATGCCTTCAACTGCAATAATATTATTAATTCACTTGCAAACTAAGCCATTAAAATACTTTATTCATCATCATTCAATTTGTACTCCAAAGTGAAAACCGGCATTTTCTTTAGCATTGTACAATACAAGATCACAAACTAGCTCCGGTTGATTTTTCAATCCTTATCCATCATCATTCAATATGTACACAAAAAGTGAAAAGTGGCATGCGAAACTGCGGAAGTGCTTTTCCTATGTACAGAAATTGACCTGTATGTACAAGCGAGTCACGTGTGCAACAGAAACTTGGGGATTTTAAGTCGTTAACTAGGTCAGAAAATGGCATGTTACTACTGCATTAAAGAAAGACCCATGACTGCGTTTATGGAAATTTCTCATGATTGAGAATGACAATCACCACCTGCAAATCCCAGGCATCTCCGTTCTGCTTAAAGCAAGGATGTCGTCGTACTTTGAACCATATACAAAACCCCACAACTGCAATATATGAGGAACTCTATGAGATCTTGGGACTAAAATCCATATAAATGCATCCAAGTTTCCGCACATAAATGACAGCATCAAATGTTCATATGTTATCTTAGTGTGTTATGTGTTGGTATCATAGAGAGCGTGAGAGAAAACCAACTATAGGTGGTAATATAATAATATTGGTAGAATCTTTCTGCATACCTCAATTTCCTTTACTTCAAAATCTTCAGAGCATGCAAGACAAGGGTTTCCATATGTTTCTGAGACTGAGCTTGATCCATTCAATCTTAAACAAATATTGAACCGATTAGAAACAACATAATATTTTGAGTTTGGAAATGGAAATATTTTTTTCAATATCATGCACAAATCATAAAACTAAGTTTCAAAGAAAACGAAATAGGAAACTCACAGATCACCATCCAAATACAATGCAAAGTGCCCACCCCCACCAATTGCTAGAAAGTCAGTGGAGCACAAAGTGAAATAGCGATTTGCACCTGCTCAAAATGCTTTAGTTAGTTCCCCATGTATTTACTTTGGAAGAAAAATACCTTTTTTTCAATTATTGTTTAAACATGTCATGTTTAATTGTTAACAGATTATGTAATTTGTACATGATATACTATCATAAGCTAATCCACTTGCTGCTGATTTTCCATCTTCATTATTCCTGAAACAACATCTAGGTAAAAAGCTCATATGTTTACTGTACTCTAGTAACACATTCTTGTATAAGAATAGCGAAAAACACAATCGTGATAGTATGGAACCCAAATCAGTTGCTCTTTTATCATGGAAAGAAATACCAATTTTCTGTAGGTAAAGCAATCAAGTCATATTATTTTAGAGACTGAAATACCTGTGGGACGGAATATAACTGGCTGGCCGGATGTATTTGTGAAAACAAATGTACTATTTGTTCCCTGTTCAAAGTCAAATGTTAAGTCCACGCATAAAGGTAAATACTCACTGAATCAACCCTATCAAACTATGAATGGGCCCCACCTGGTATTTCTTGTTAGTTGGTTTTAGGGGTGCCTCAACTAATCCACCAAATACTGCACCTTTGCGGTCTCCAACAACCTGGAAGAATATTAACACCATAATAAGTGGAGCAGTAGCATCCCAAACTGTGTGCAAGCACGTATACAAAGCTCAACATTCACTTAAATGCCAAAAAATCCAACCCTGGCACACTCCTAGAGTTTTACATGGTCAGTACTCATTAATCAAATTACTTCTAATGATTTACCTTGCATAGATAAAAATTGAAGACAGAGAAAATAAATGCACATTGTTCATTTTATTTTAAATATTTCAAGGTTAAATGGTACAAGAATTAAACCCCACAATTCCCAACACTTTAACTCAGGACCATGAGTCGATAGTTGAGAGTGGTGACACATAGCCACTTAAATACAAGGCCTCTCATCACATGGTTTAAACATGCAATAAAATAACACTCAGAACGGATATGATATTGTCATGGCTGTCAGCTACAAGCTATTTACTAACTTAACCATAAACAATAAGGTAAGAGTTAATTGTAGAACAATGTAGCAGAGCTCATTGTACTTAATTAAGTATAAAAAAACTCTTTTTAATAAATCTATTTCCCAATTAAAGTAACTTGCTTACTCGATTTCTACATTCTAGCGGAAGTAGAAAAGCAGTCTATGGTGTCCTGCAAGTTGTACATTGCACCTTATGATACTCATGATTCAATAGAGGACAAAGATATAGGATATGAAAGTTAGTCATCAAGTATGACTTCGGAAAAAAAAACTCCCATATATTAATAGTAGAACTCTTGTGAATTATAAACAGATTATTCCAATTCACAAATGTAATAAGGGACACCTCCGCAGGTTAAAAAAGGGGAGGGGGTTTTGGTCAGTCTCAGATGCAGACACTTTTTGCAACACATGAAGAATTCCTCAAAGTTGTAAATTTACATAGACATAAACATTTGGTTTTGAGGTACAAAATGAAAAATGCATGCAAATAAATCTTCTCCAATAAAATTTAATTAACTATTACCAGCAAACTCAGTCCTGGCCAAAGCATGCTTCTTCTATACAATGTTGAAAGTGATATACCATGCCTCCATGTACTGCAAAAAAGACGTGAAGCAAGGATTTCTATTAATAATACTTAATAGCAGCCAGACAATAACTTACTTAAAGGCCCAAAATTTCAAGTCTACAAATAAAAACACGTGTTTCTCCACCTATAGAGTAAAATCCATTTCCTCCCTTGAACAAGTCCAGGAAGCGAAACATAAAGAGAGCTTCTTGTTTTCTCAGTCAGAAGCAATGAAGGTTCCGAAATTTCTGGAAGTTCTACTGAAGCCGCAGGTTCTTTCACATTCTGCATGTGCCTCATCTCTAGTCCATCGAATTCAGCATCATTCTCATCATCAGTACTCATGTCAGAATTAACTTTGCCATCCTGGTTTCGATAGCCGCTGAGTCTGGCAGCATGGTAAAGAGCTTTAAGAGAACCTTTGCCCCTAGAAAATAAGCTTTTCTTTCTACCATTCTCTTTCATTGCGGAGTTAGATGGTGCATCACCAGTTTCTTCTTGAGAACCGATTTGCTCATCTGAATTTGAATTATGTCCAGATTCTGAAGATGATAACAGAGAGTAGAGGAATGCAGAAAAGGAAGACGTGTCGGGCCCATCAACTATATCCCCTGTATCCTCTTCAGTAATTGAACCCAGCTGGCCTCTCTTCGATTCACTCTCCTCTTCCTAAGTAAAACCAAAATCGCATATCATCGCAACGAGAACAGTTTAGTAGAGAGCTTAACTTAACATAATAGGATTCAATAATCATTCAGAAAACATTGAAACCAAATGCAACACACAAATTGAAACTTTTCATCTTAGAATCGAAACAGTCCTGAACCCTCAAAAACCAAATCCCGATTCTAAAAAATGTGCACTTGCAAATTTCTAACAGCTCTTAGAAATATACAAAATAATAAATAAATAAATCCCATATGCAATTAAAACAGCACCACCAAATTAGCAAACAACCCATGATCATATTGTGTCAACCAATCATCAAAAGCTGCCAACTTTCCCAATAAAATCTTTTCAAGGTTCCATCAAATTATAAGAAACCCAAAAGGAAAAAAAAATTCAAAACTTTCAAATTGTTTAGAATAAAGAAAAGAGATATGTAAAGAGACTTACATGAGGTGGGGGAGGCGGCTTGGAGGGCTTATCAGAGATAGGGTTGAGTAATACAGTGGTGAGATCGGATACAAAGTGCACAGCTTTGCTCCTCAAAGACTTTTGCTTTCCCATTTGTCTGTATGGCTGGCTGGCTTCTATTTATTTACTTGATGATAAAATGGTATTTTTTTATTCTTCTTTGATCCTGGGATAATGAGTTGCAGTAATGTGAGATGATGATTCTAGATTCTAAAATTCCATTTGCGCTGCCACTAATGGGGCTCTCTTTCCCTTTTTTGGCTCATGCTTGCTGAAGCTGGCAGCCATGAATGGATTGATGATACCGGCAGCTTTCTTCTACTCTAGCAATCATTTTAGGTGGGCAGAGAGAGAGAAGGCAAAAAGGGCATTTGATATAACTTCAAACTTACTCTGATTTCGCCGCTACCAACTGAAACTGATTTGAAGAAGACGTTAACAATATTTTCGGTTTGTTTTTGGGGTAATTGGGTTTGTACATGCCTACGCAACCAACACCAAACGAAAGGTTAAGAATGAGGGCCGAGCTGAGACTCGGTCTAGGTTGACTCAGACAGACTCAACTCGATTATAGAAAAATAAAATAAAAAAATGCATCCTCCAGCATTAAAGGACTCCATGGCCCAATGGATAAGGCGCTGGTCTACGGAACCAGAGATTCTGGGTTCGATCCCCAGTGGAGTCGAATCGCTTCCATTTTTTGCTTTTCATCCATGAATTTTGGATTGGGCCTGTTCGTTTTCTAATGGTCAGGGCATCTTATTTTCAGATCCTTTAACGAAGTTAGTCGTTTTCTGATAAATGATCATGGCCAATGATTTATTGACATTTGGCATTCATTTTGCCCTTTCATTTGAAGAATGAGGCTTGTCATGCTTCTTTCTTTACACTCTAGGCTCCAGCTAGAATGGAAAATGACTACTTTCTTATCCATGGAATCTGCATAAACCTTCAACTTTGCTAATTGTTAGCTAGGCCCGTGATGGCCCATATTATTTATAAATCCGATATCCCTTCATTTTGATTCTGAAATGAGCTAAGCTAGTTGAAGAAATTTCTCATACACTTTGATTGTGTCGGCTTTGTTGTTATCATCAACAATTATTTTATTAGAATCCTCAAGCTTGTCAAGGTATCAACTAAGTGGTATAAGAATATCGAACTCTGTAGATGTTTCTTTATCTTTAATTAACACATGAATAAACTATTATACACCAAATCATGAACCAAAAAGCTGTTTTAATTTTTTTTTTCTTTAGAAAGTTTGATGAAGATGATGAAACGAAAAAATGGAATGAAAAAAATGTGCATTGCATGTGTTAATGGATAAATATGTATGACGAGGTTGGATTTTTCGTTCCCTTTCGACTATAAAAAAATAGAAAATTATGAGTATGTTTATTTGAATTTGTTAAATTAGATTAAATGTTGGGCTATTTTCGAAATTTTCCCAAATATGTTTGGTAGAATCATTTGCTACAAATATTTATCAATCTTATCTCTTACAGAAAAAAAAAAAAACATGTTTGTCAATGTATGAATTTAGGCGAATTAAACTGTCATGATATTGATTGATAATGAGCGATAATTAAACTGCTGACTTTTATTATTATTATTATTATTATTATTATTATTATTATTATTGATTATTGACAAAACGGAAAAAAGATTTCGCCATTAAATCATCCATTCAATCTAATCATAAAAACCAAACGTTTGTAAGGAAAAAAAAAGATTAAATAATATGGTTAATTTCATAACCACCAAAAATATTTAATTCTGAGACCATTAAAAGATGTTTATGGTCAAATAAATGAGATATTGATTTTTGAAATATTTTAAAAACTATAAATACAGTCTTCAGATGTTCTTCCCCCAGCAGGCCAGCACATTGTTTTTAATTGTAAAATTACAGAATTTAAAATTTTTATTATGGACAAGACGGCCGCAACGGGCAAGTTATCAGATAAAATTTTTTAATTGATTTTTGTTTTTCTCTCATCGATAATTATCACTATCACTATCATTATTTGTTACAAAATTATTTGCTATGGTTCTTATTTTATTAGCCATGTGATTCATGTGTCAAGTGTCAAGTGTGTAAAGCGTGTGAAACGAGGTCATTGTCAAAACTTTAAGACAGAAAGGGGTATAAAAGAAAATTTGCAAGAGTTGTTGACCTGCTGTTTGCATTAATCACCACGTGGCATTATCTTCGTCACATAAAACTTAAAAAAGGAGGTTCCATTTTAAGAATGTCCTGCTTTCACACGTAGCCTTGCCTTAATATCATCAATCCTTTCAACGTGACCCCCATCTTATTATAATCTTATTAATTTAATTAAAAGGATTAGTTAATTTAATTAAAAGTAATTACCTTCAATTCCCTAGGCTTTAAAAATTTATAATTGCGGACAAATACATGAACAACTTAAACAAATGTACCCTTATTCATTTGTTTGTTATACGTTTTATAATTTTACGACGGTGATGTATTTGTTAAATCATATATAAATAAATATTTTTATTTATAGAATTTTATGGAGGTATATATTTATTAAATCATGAGTGATGATATAAATATAAATTTTTATATAAATTTATTTTGTATAAACTGATTTAACATCAATTTATTAATTGAATGAAATATAAAATAATAAAAATAAATCATATGGGACAAGAGATATTTAATTTAATCGATTTTATTATGTTGCATTAATTTGTACAAAAAATTATAACTATATCATGACTCTTAAATCATATATAAATAAAAGTACATCTAAATATATGCATATGACTTTTTGATTATGCATTTACAATGTTGTATTTTTTATAAACAAAAATTATTTTTTCAGCCAAACAACACATTCGGTATTTTTATTACCAGAAAATACCAAAAATTTCAAATTGTTTATATTTTTAACGAAATGTGGTAGGTTACCATGTAGGGACTTTTGCTAAAATGATTATTATATCATGAGTTATGATTATCTCACAAATAAGGGACCTGGATGATATTTACGTCAGGTGAAAATTGACACATGCCTATAAAAAAGCTCGCCACAGCCACCTGTGTCTTCACTGCCTCAGCCTTTTCTATTTTACAAACGCTGAAACAAATCGACAATGGCGACCCTTAAAGTGCCAACCCAGACCCCTTCTGCTGCTGAGGATGCTGAGCAACTCCACAAAGCCTTCCAAGGTCTTCTTTTTTTTTTTTCATTCATATTTTGTGTTGGATTTGATGTTACATTAGGTTGACGTCATTACTTTTATCATCTATGTTTCATCAGATCTGTTTGTTATTACAACGTTCGGTGTCATTGTCTTTGGTGTTTTCGTTCTTGAACCGATGTTGTTGATGAACTTTTGAGTGAATCTTAAACGATGTGATTGATGATCGACTGCCATTTCACGTGTTGTAAATGATCTTGATCAAGTTCTTGTTTGACCCTTTGGAGTCATTAAGAAAGAGCTAATAAAAAATTTTACAGGGTGATCACTTGGGATTATGTAGTGTTTGATCGGTTAGTATGAAGATCTTTTACCTATATTATCTCATAGATGGTGTAGGTCCCTCCCTTTGTTATTTTGAATGTACTAACCAATTAAAGATCAAAATTTTCAGTCTCATCACATGAACTTATTGCCTCGATATAAGGACTTGAGTCTCTGTTTGTATCTTGGTTGTATTGGCTTTTTCTATTGGAAGACTGAGAGCTACTGTTAGCACAAAAAATGCTGGTTGCCTGCGAAGTGTTGTTTGTGTGTCAAGCAATTGATTGCTTTCTTTAATGGTATGTTTGCAGGATGGGGCACGAATGAGGCCCTCATTATATCTGTCTTGGCTCACAGAAATGCAGCTCAGCGCAAGTTGATTCGAGAAATCTACAACGAAACTTATGGGGAAGACCTTCTTAAAGCACTGGACAAAGAACTTTCAAGTGACTTTGAGGTAACATTATGATTTAGCAAAAATGACTGTTAAAAAAATCTTATTGTTGTTCTCCAATATCTTAGTTTGCATTCTCTGCTAACAATTGTTTCTGGTTGGCTTGCGCTGGGCAGAGATCTGTACTGCTATGGACATTGACTCCTGCTGAGCGTGATGCTTATTTGGCAAATGAAGCGACAAAGAGATTCACTTCAAGCAACTGGGTTCTCATGGAAATTGCCTGTACTAGATCTTCAAGAGACCTATTTGCTGCAAAGCAGGCCTACCATGCTCGTTACAAGAAATCACTAGAGGAAGATGTTGCATATCACACATCTGGGGACTTCCGCAAGGTACATCCTTCAACCTCAAAGTCACTAGTTAGTTAGATTTTCCCCTAAACAAAATTTCAATTTTCTTTGCCCTGGTAATAATTGTTGAATTACACAGCTATTGGTATCTTCAGCACATTTGAATACAGAAGTTTGAAGTTTTTTCTGTTCCCTAATTATATTAGTCGGCATAAATTGCTTTTTGAAGGAAACCAGTGGTAGCAACCACAAAACATAGAACAATTAGTTTCTTTTCTAGTTATTGCAATCAATGAAATGGTAGATTATTGTATACTAAACATAGATACCTTGCAGCTTTTGGTTCCTCTTGTGAGCACATTCCGATATGATGGAGGAGATGTGAACATGATGTTGGCAAGAACTGAGGCTAAGATTCTCCGTGACAAGATTTCAGACAAGGATTATGCTCATGAGGAGCTTATCAGGATTTTGACTACAAGGAGCAGGGCACAGATAAATGCGACCCTCAATCACTACAATGATACTTTTGGAAATGCCATCAACAAGGTATTGACATGACTTTCACCAGCTGTAATTAGGAACACCCAAGGTTAAAATGCAACCATCTTATGTTGTGAATGGATTCAACTTCATTTGGTAGCCTAGAGATGCCGAAGAATAATTTATTTAAATTCCAGATGGTAACTGGCTATTTGTTTGCAGGATTTGAAGGCTGATCCCAATAATGAATACCTCAAACTGCTGAGAGCGGCAATTAAGTGCTTGACCTACCCTGAGAAACACTTTGCGAAGGTTCTGCGATTGGCCATCAACGGGTTGGGGACAGACGAATGGGGTCTTACTAGAGTTGTCACCACTCGTGCTGAGGTGGATATGCAACGTATCAAGGAGGAATACCATAGACGCAACACTGTCACTCTGGAAAAGGCAATTGCTGGCGACACTTCTGGAGACTATGAGAAAATGCTTCTTGCTTTGATTGGACATGGAGATGCTTGAGCAATGCTTTTGTATCAGTAGAGTTTTCTTTCATATGAAAACAGTTTATGGTTTGGTTATTGTTTGTTTAAAACTTACCTTATATGCTCATCCTGTGTGTAGCATGTTCCATGTTTATGCACTCTTGCCTGTTTTTTAAGAGATTTTAAGAGATGTTTGTTATGAATAAGGTGTTAAAAAGTTGCCGTGTATTTATTTGTTTCGTATTCTCAAATGTTCAAGTGAGCTAAATTTTGCAAAGCCGAAAGGAACATGGACATCGTAAAATGGGCGTATACATAAATTATTGAAATGCCTTGTACTAATTTAATGTTGACTTTTCTGAGCGCAGCCTGAATAACTGCACTTTGGACTCCAGCCAGGTCTATGCCCATTTTGGGCCATGTGCATACCCCAAACATATGGGCAAAATTTACTCCCAGGAATCATGATGGCCATCCGTATTGCACTTTCAGAATTCTTAGCAGTTGTTGGGGGAAGAAAATTTGATTGATGAATTTCTCCTCTGCCTCTTCAATTTCACAGCTATGAGCTGCCTCTTCAATTTCACACAGCTATGACCTAAACGGGAACATTAACCAGATCTCCATTCCATGCTCAAATGAACCAAATCATCGGGCAGATGACAATGGAGGGTCTTAATTATTCAATAAGATGGACAAGTCTAAAACAGAACACAAGAAACTATACTCAGAAAGACAACATCATTTAAATAACTCAATTAGCAACCATCCAGTGATCTGATCTAAATGTTAAGACCTAACATACATGCAACACAACAATCCACATACACCACTCAGACGCCCACACTATGCTGGATCATTATCCAGCATTACAGGCAGTTTACCCTTCGAAACACAGGCATCTCCATATGAGGAATACATAGAAACCCACGATTACTGATAATTAAGCAACATAACAAATTTGCTTGGGAGTTAAACCAATGAAATGCTGCTCTCACCACCAGGGGGCTTGCGGACACCACCAAAATAGTCTCGGGATTCTACCTTTTCATCAGCAAAGATGTTGCTGCCACTCATTTCTCTCAGCTTAGCATTGCTTAGAGGCTTCTCAGCAGATCCTGGGGGTACATCTCCCTTAAAGATATCATTGCCTGTCAGCTCTGCAAACTTCTGATTATGTATTTTCTTGGATGTCTTGACTACAGGTTCTTCACCGAACAGTATATTGCTCTGACCACCAGCAGGCTGTAAAAATGAAAAACGGCAAATATATATACAGTACAATACCCAAAGCAAACAACCTCAAAATGGAAAAATATATATCTGGTACAGTACACAAAGCAAACTACATCAAGCTATGATTAATCTAAAACATCTGGTATAAGCGAGCTGTAGCAAAGAGAAATCCAATGGGAGTGAATAACATCTTCTTTCAATTACTGTGCTCAAAAGCAGCACAAAGACTATTAAATGCACAGAAAAGGGAAGAAAAGAGAGATGGAAAATCCCATTTAATTTCATCGGTAGCAAAAGCAAAGGCTCAGCGAGAACATAGATAGTGAAATTATATACCATAGAAATGGTATGAAAATTTTTTTTAAAAAAAAGAACTCACGACTGAGTAAGAAAAACCAAGTTCTCTTTGGCTTGGTGAAAAGTGTAATGTCCAAAATTCTATAATCATTTCCAGGCATTCCATAAGATTTATGAACAATGAAGAAGGAAAATCATTCTCACCAAACTGCTTTTATTTACAGACAATTTTCATGTAAGAAAGCCTTCAAATTGACATGTGATTCACTATTGCTTCAATAGAAACAATGCAACCTTTTTAAAAAACAAAAGAAGAGATTGAAATGGAATGAATATAGAGAGAATAAAAAATTCCTTGCATAACAAAAATAACTCACATTGGAAACCTTGACCGATGTGCGCACATTCCTAGGAGCAGGTTCCCCCATGTCTTTACTTTCTTTTGATTCCAAGGAGCGTGCAGCAGCCAATGATCGAGGCTGAATTTCAGGAGCTGGGCTGAATATGTCATGACCACTAATCTCCTTGAACTTTGCATCTGATATCTGCTTTTTAGTCTTCAAGTCTGACTCAGATTGCAGTGACCCACTTAACTCGCGCTGCTTTGCTACCTCTGGTACAGAGGTAGGCTTCTTTGGAGAAACAGTCTCTTCGGCACTGAATGAAATCTGGCTGATTCCATTCATTGCTTGCTGAAAATTCAATTGCCAAAAGCTAAGAATTGCATTGGCATCATGATGAATTTCTGATGTTTATGCATGCATCTACTGAACTCTGAATATAATAATACCTGATAAACGCGCACTGATGTTCTGTTATTATGATTGCCAGCATCAGATTCTGATGCACCATTTTCGCCATTGGCTGCAAATATGCCACTGCCATTTATCTCCTTTAGTTTATAACCCGAACAAGGCTTCCTGAATTCATATTGAACTATTTTAGAAGAACTTAGATAAGTGATAACCGCAGCCGCAAGCATCTAGAAATCACGGTGCGAATATACCCTATATGATGCAAATACTAAATTATGCAACACAATGTTTGAATAAGAAAACAGAGACTAGAACTTGTGTGAATAAGACAATAGAGACAAGACCTTGTATTAAACCACAAAATCAGCAGCATTATAAACTAATTTAAAAGTTTCAAACTTTTCCAGGCCCAAAGCATAGATGAGTTTCTTATCTGCAGTAATGATATAGTAGGCAATATTGCCCCATGTTATGGTGAACACCACTGGCAAGTGATGTTGTCTGGTTAATCACTGACAGTTAAAAAAAAGTTGCTCACCATATGGGTGATATACACCAAGATGCAACAATGAAGCAAAGTTATTAAGTTGAAAAACAAAAAGCTTCTTTAATCAAGTTTGTAAAAAATTGTATGACAATCATCACAGACTAAGATAACCCAAATCACAAATATTTTGCAACCCCCCTCCCCCCCAAAAAAAAAAGTGATTGCTTAACACATCTCCCTTAGCCAAAAGCACATTGATTGAGTATTGGATGCAACATAATATCTTACCTTTTGTTCATTTAGTCTCTCACTCACTGTTAAAATAGATAAGAAACACCTTAATTATGAATTATGATATGATATATGATACATGCCACAATACAGCCCTGCCAATAAGATCATGACACGCGTCCCGACAGCATGCATCAGATCAGCCCTCCCTTAAGTATTATATATAAAACCTTAAAAGGCAACAAACAATACTCTGTAATATTAAAAACAATAAAACAGGTCTAATAACTCTTTTTTTATTTTAATTTTTTAAATAATAATAATAATAATTAAAAAAACAAAAATTTTTCAAACTAAACTAAATCTCTTATCATTTACATTTTAAAATCTATTTTATCAGCGGCTTCCCTTAAACAAAGATAATAACAATAAAGTTACCAAAAAAAAAATTACATTGTTGTAATTAGCTTGAAATCAAGTTTCTTAATCTTCTTAATCTTCAATAATTGACTTCCAGCAAGCGAAACTAAATAAATCAAAATTAATTGAAAAATTGAACTAGATCCGATTCCCACATTCATCCATTGTGACATGCAAATGAAAAACTAAGCTTTACGCAAAAGCAGTACGCAAACCGGAGCGTTTTGAGAAACAGATCTTCACGTGACTTGACTTACTTCTTGTTAAGAGACTGAGCTTCTTCATCAGTAATCTGACCTCCGAATAGCACTTTGCTGACTCCATCCGACGGCTGAGATAAGATCCATCAATCAATCAAGAAACTAAAACTTCATTCAAATTGGAGGAACGACGCGGCAATGTCAATAACAATAGTAAGTACCTGGTGAGAGCGAGGGGCGGAGACGGGAGGGTGCGAGGAATCGGAGGAAGGAGCTTCGGGCCACGTCAGGAGGTCGGAGGTGGACACGTGTGACTTTCTTACTGGTGTCGCCATTTGAGTTCTGCTGAGAGAGAGTGTGAACTACTGAGAGAGTTTTCGATTTTGCTTGCTGAGCTCCGCCCGGGTCTTCTGAGAAATGGAAGAAAAAGAGTTGTTATTTTTTGAAGATATTTTTTTGCGGATTATTTTTTTCAAATTTTTAGAGACGCTAAAAAAGATCCACCAAACCTAATTGTTTTTAATTAATAATTACCACTTACGCTCGAGAGTATTAACCACCTTTTGTACTCGCTTTCATTTTCTTTTCCACTTTATTTTTGTTTTTGGCAATTGCAATTAATAATATATTTATATATAGGTGGGCTCTCTTTATTATTTTGTATTTTTTATATTAATATCTACTGCTAAAGTTGACATGCAATGGCAACTCAATTTATTAAGAAAATAATGGCACTAGAAAAAAATAATAATAATACGTTTTACTTCAACTCATGTCGATGTTGGAAAAAGGGTGTAATTTTTGTTCCTTTAATATTTTAAAATTATTTTAACATTTATATCGTAAAAGTGAGATCAACGCATATTTTTTGTTGTGCAAAATGTGAATATGTTCTAAAGAATAACAACCAAATACTTGTTTCAGCCATTTTTTATTACTAAAATGAAGAATTATTTTGGAAAATAATGTCAGGTAGAATACATGCACATACTTAGAAGGTAGATATTCCTTAATCTTTAATAATATGAATAATTATAGCAGTAATATCCATATTCAGTTGGAATACTTAGTTTGAGTCTCAAATAATGTGCCAAATTTGATATATATTACTATTTGATTGGCTCAAATGATAGTTAATTAATTATTAAATTTTGTCATTTCTAAAATTCTATTAACGACACATCAGTTGAAATACAAACTAAAAATCTCAACTGAGTAGACCTAGCATCATTCTAATATTTACGTAGATATGATAATGTAGTGAGAGATTTAGATTCTATTAATAACACATCAGTTGAAATACAAACTAAATATCTCAACTGAGTAAACCTAGCATCACTCTAATATTTATATAAATATGATAATGTAGTAAGAGATTTGAATTCTATTAATAACATTTCAGTTGAAATACAAACTACGTATCTCAACTAAGTAAACCTAGACTCACTCTAATAGTTATATAGATATAATAATGTAGTAAGAGATATGAATTAGTAGGGTGAAATTTAATTAGTGTAATTAGTATCTTGAAGTGGTATATATAAGAGGTTTGAGTTCAGTTAGATGATCTTCTTTGACAATTTTAGTGAAACTTACAAGAATGAATATAATATTAATTGATAAAAAAAAATGAAGCCAATGCTTAATTGAATCTCATTAGTCATTAGTGTCCATTTTCTATTTTTCCAATAACATCACAAATTACAAACCTTTTATCTTGGTGAGTTAGTGCGTGATTTTCTTGGATGGATAATAGTAATTAAACATCTTCAATAATTAATAGTAAAACCTCATAAACCAAAATGGTAAAACCCCAACTTAATTTGGAATCAGTCTTGTTTAAGATTGTGCTAGATATGGAAGATGTATGCTAACGGCTAAGTGAAAAGGATATTCAAATCACACATTTGAGGGTTCAGAAACTAATGGACTCTCATTTTTATTGGAAAAACCACAAATACACACATATATGCTAAATTGATTACCTATTAAACAAATTAAAAAAGTTGGTTCGCATCCAAGTATCATATTGTGTACGTAAGATCATAACCCTATGTGCTACATAATTTAGCACGTATAAAATAAGTCCCATAAGATGGATAAATGTTTATTTTCTTTTAAAAAAATCGTATTACAATCTATTGATAATTTCAATAAGAAATAGTAGTGAAATACATTAAAATTCAATCTACATATTAGATAATTTTGCTCTATTTAGATATTTAGAATAGATCAGATTTAAGTGTTCTAAATCTTTAAGAAGATATTTTACTACCCAACTATTGAATGCTTTTTAAACCAAAAAAAATATTAAAAACATTAAAGAGACTGAACACTCGTATAAATAAAATAAGTCCGACCTTAATTTAATTTCACTTTTATTATTTTTTAATTAGCAAGGTAATTAATTTCATCCGTTCTGATCATATTTTTATAACATTTTTCTACTTAAATATCATTATTCTTGTGAATATGTAGAGCTCCGTTAATTCTTCTGTTTCATACGACAAAAAAAAAAAAAATTAAACCAGCGTCAATTGGTCAAGGCAGACAATTCTATGAATGAATTGAAAAGTGAAAACTCTAATAAACAATAAATTTATTTTTCAAACACTGATGATGGTTAACTTTGGTATTTGATGAAATGGTCCCGTGTATAGATAATCAAGGAATATGCACAGACAAATGGAACCAAAAGGAAATTAAAAGATTGTTGGTTGTCATTTTATTGCCCAGCCACTATAATTCATGCTTTTGAAATGTCCTCCTGCAATCTTATTAAATGCTAACACATGGAAAATAAATTAATCTGGATATATAGTTCTTGATCCTAAACCTAAAATCTCACAAAAATAATTTCGATTCACGTTGCAATTTACTTTTAACTTTTCCTATAGTAAAATTTACAGTCCTGTTGGTGATCATTAGTTGTTTTGTTTTCTTTAAAAGGAATCGATTGTATACATTTATACGCACGCGACATAAAATTCCAAAAACCTCAAATTCAGCAAATAATCTTTATCTTGTTTGATTAATTCATATGATATTTGACACTCAGCCTTTAGTCTAGTAGTGAACCACTACTCTCTAAGTTAAGCATGACTTTGAGGACAGTAGTTCGAATCTCTATAGACTTAACCTCACTCAATTAAATATAATTGTATAAAGTTAATTTGTAAGTTTTTTTCTTTTCGAAATGTGAGTAAAACGGAGATATCCCTCCTCTGTGAGAGTTATTTGTCTGGACATTTATTTCAAAGAATTTAATGTAATAATATAAGTACTAGTTATATATCCCTCGTCTGTGAGGGTTATTTATTTGGGCATCTATTTTATAGAGTAATAATGTAAGTACTAGTTATATATCCCTCGTCTGTGAGGGTTATTTATTTGAGCATCTATTTCATAGAGTAATAATGTATATACTAGTTATATATATCTCGTCTGTAAGGGTTATTTGTTTGAATATTTATTTCATAAAATTTAATGTAATAATATAAGTACTGGACTACTGGTTATATATCTAATTATAAATATTAGTATTTAATATAATAATGTAAGTACTGGTTATATATCTCTCGTCTATGAAAGTTATTTGTGTGGGCATCTATTTTATAGAATTTAATGTAATAATGTAAATACTAGTTATATATAATAATATAAATTTTAGTTATAAATCTAATTATAAAATATCAGTGTAATAATTTGCTGTAATAGCAGTTAGTTATATATTTTATTATAAATATCAATAAATAATTTATTGTAATAACAATTGTAAATATATATGTAATACAGTAATTTGATACGTAATCAATATTAAAAAAATTCATGTGATATTTAAGCATGGATTAGTATTGAGTAATTATCATTACACGGACAGTAAGTTATTCGCTTGGAGTTTTACCATAAAGTTTCTATTAGAAACATGAAAGCATGAATATTTGAAAAAAAAATGTTAAAAAGTTTTGTTGTGACCATAATTAAAATAACGAGAATATTTGTTTCATTTACATTAAATAAATGAATAGATTAAGACGATTTTCATGGCGTTTCGAGATCTAAAAGCTAGGACTCAGACCTACCGAATCTTAACACCCCGAAATACGATAACACTTAAAGAAGCATTTGTGATGCAGAATCTAGTGGAGATTTCTTTTCCAAATTTGATCTTAACTTACTTCAAAATTTCATTAAACAAATGCAAACTATGGAAATAATTCAATTCAACATTCTGATATTCACCAGATACAAGCAGCCCACAAGGATAGGAAAAAAGAAATTAATCAAAATCACTAGTGCTAAGCCCAACTATATATACATAGAGCCTATTCTTATACTCTTTACCAACCACGTTCCCAGAGTTTGAGCCTACATAGCCTCCAAAGCAGCCATAAGAGCAAATACTTCATAATCTGAACAATTGCAAGCTTTACCATTAGCACATCCACATTCATCCCACTTCTTTAATCTATCATTTCTGATATTCTTCTCCATTTCCACCATTTTTGGTGCTCCAACCTTCATTGCTACTTGCAATGAAGGAGACTTAACATCTTCACAAACCCTATTGTTAATCTTTGCAACCATCATCACCCAATTCTCTATCTCCATGTTTGGGGATTCAAAAACCTTGTTCCATTGTACTTCAGCTCTGCCCAAAAGCTGTGACTTGCTTTTTTTCCCGAGAAAATTTACTGATGATTTTCGCCACCGCAACTCAAAAACAACACGTTGTTGTTTAAGCTCTTTGATTGAATCTTCGGTGCCTAGACACTCCAATGAAAAAGACTCATTCCAAATGAGATTGGAATCTGAAGAGATCTCTTGGCTATTGAGTTTAACTCTCTTGTTGTTTCCTGTCGAAAGATAGTATCTAACAAAGAGGCTCCCACTTGTGGATTTGAGGTACTCAGTGTTTTTAGCTTTTATGATTCTTAGTTCACAAGAAAGTGAAGAAAGATTTCGAGGAGCAGCAACCATTGCGAAAGATTTTTGAATCAAACTAACAAAGAGAGAAATTAAAGTAGTGAAAAAGCAATGAATTGAACTTGTTTGTGAAGAGGGTGTTGGGGTTATGGGGTTATATAAATAGGAAAGTGGGAGGGTTACTTTGCATTAAAAAATGTGCAAAGTGGGAAAGCATTTAAGTTTTAAAATCCATCAAGATTTAGGAATGATACTATAATATAGTTCGATATTGGCGTGAAATATGAAGTGAATCATGTGAGATTATGTAGAAGATTATATTTAATTAAAAAGTAAACTCTCGTGAATCTGGAAAGGCTGGAGATCTTAATCTATCCCTTTGCAAGCCGGCGGCTCTTGAATAGGATTTGGGGTTAAATGCGTTGAGGAGAGTTGATTTGACATTATTTAGGATTGAGATAGAATTAGATGCACTTCTCATGTAAAAAAAGGTGTATTGTGCCCAATCAATATGAAAATGTGATATCCACTTGGAAAGTTCCATAAATATATCATTTCCTAGGCTGTGGTTTATATCCTTTAGCATGCTTAAGATGATGATTCTAGTTATTTTTGTATTATTTCAGTCTTAGTTACCTTAAAATATAATGTTAGAAAGGAACCTTTTTTAAAAGAACTTTTTTTCCCCTTTCTTTTGACACTACTACAATCAAATTATAATTTATATAATATGAAAATACTACTAATATTTACAATCAGGTTATTAATATTAGTTTGCATTAGTTCTTATGAAGTATTACTTAGATTTTTACCCTACTAATATTCGAGAGACATTTATTTTATTTACATTTTGTAAAAAAAAAAATACTACCTTCACTCAATTATTTATTATAATTGAATAAGGAATTTATCCTTCACGGTTAGTGAGACCAACAACCCTAAATTTGACTGACATAATTTTGCATCATTAGAATGCAAATGATGACAATTAATTATATGACAGTTCAACTCGACATAAAAATAACAAAAATAATTAAAAGGTTTAAACTCACCACAATTAACTAAATTATTAAACATATAGATTCTCTGTTAAATTTGTTCACTTATCACATCAATTTATTGATGACATGATCAATTATTCGATCAGTTAATAATTATATTATATTGGCCTTTTTATTATCAAACAAAATTATGTTACATTTGTCACAATTTAAAAGTTATTTTCTTGTACTTATAGGTTAGGCTATGTATGACCTGTTAAACACACACATATGCATGCACGCACACGTGTGCGAACACACACATGTGTATTTTTTTAAAGACTATTTTTAATTTATTAATAAACTGAACTTTTTTTTTATCTGTTAGTGATTTGTTTATCTTATTAAAATAAAAATATCCTCGTTAGAGGAGTATTTCCTAAAACTAACATGTGAATATAACTTTAACCATGAATAATTTGATGATGTATTTTAAAACCATGTGTAAGTTAGCTTTTGGACTGGCAAGCAGAGATATGCAAATTGAGAGAGAATCTTTTGAGTGCCTAACCACGAGTGAATATACCTACCACCCATGAAACCTTGTAGCAAAATCTTTTAGTATCATGCATGTTTACTATTTCAAAACAGCGAGGTTGTCAAACTTTTCAACTCATAGGCTTACTGAAAAGAAGAGATAATGATATCCTTTGGAGATACTCAAGGGATGCCACTAATTGATCGATTGCCACTTGATTTTGTTTTGACACATACAATAATGGGCATAGATGCATGATTTGATTGTTATATAGGTTTTATATATGTTCAACAAAGTTGAAGGAAAGAAAGAAGATTGTGGTTGACACGTTAGCCTGGGAAAAGAATGGTGCTTATCGATATATTTCCGATTAAAATCAAGGATCTAAGGGTTTTTAATATGAAACAAAATCTTTCATAGCTAGTTGCTGGAGAACTAAATCCATGTGAAGTACCCCACTCAATCTTGTTGGATCCTTTAGTATATAAATATTGACAACTGTAATGAGTCAGATGTACACTAAAATCTTCATATTGTATTATCACAAGTGCTAGGTTCACAGTTTTAGTAACTTCACACTCTCGTTTCACCCATAGAAAAATTCTTCAACAACACCCGAGGGCAGCTTTAGTGACATTTTTGCATCCACTTGGCAATACAATTTGCATGAAATTCATCCAAACTCTCCACGCATGCGAATCGTCTTTTACCCCTTCAGCTTCAATTACCCCTTCCATACGAATTATCAATCTTTCAATAACTAAAAGGTTCCTTCACCCTTCTCCCGATAACAAAATATGAGAGAGAGAGAGAGAGGGGCCGGGGGGGGGGGGGGGGGGGGGGGAGGGGAATTCCTTTACTGTATGCAAAACTTCCCTGATGTGTAGATAATTTGATTTGCTGTTGATTTTGTAATCCATGCCTTCCGATTAAAAGAGTTTGGATGAATGCAAAACTGAATCAGAGAATTCAGTTATCCGCTTAGGACGAGATTTGAATTTAATGCCACAACTTAATACCTGGAACAATATTCTACTTCACAACAGATACATAATTATATGAAATAAGTAGCAATGGCATATCAGTCTGAACAAATTGGTGTTTTTAAGTAGTAAATTTCATTTATGCCCTATTAAAAAAGGGCAAAATGATGAAAAAAGCCACATGAGAAGAAAGATGAAGAAAAAGAACGATTAAACCTTTCTCTTCACCGAGCTACTGCAGAAAAAAAAAATGTTTTGCCCCTACGATTTTTATTCAAGGGGCCATCAAAATTATTAATAATGAAATTCTTACAACATAAATCGGCAAAATGAATTCAATTAGCCCAAATAGAGAAAAAAGAACTGTACATTGTGAATTTCTTTATACTACAGAATTATGACGCTTTTGATGCTTCAATATAACTACTATCCCTATCTTGAAGCTCTCCTCCTTTTGCGCCCTGCGGAGCCAAATAACTACAACTTGCAGTATACAATGAAGATCTATATAATTTCGATCGACTACTTAAGCGGATAGCCGGATACCGGCCCGACATATTGCAAACCTACCTTGTGTCTTGAGCAAGATAAGCATGATTAGGAATGTGCGATCAAGTTAATGAATTCATGAATGATGAAATTAACTCCGCCTTAACCCACCGGTGGTCCTGTTTAAAAACCAATACACCATCTTTCCAAACGAATAATTAGCGTCAGTTTCATTAACTAATTGTCCGAAGCTCCCAGTTGCCCTCACCATCAATAAGCCGTAATTCCAATGAATGAAATGGAATTAGGGCAGGCCGCTGAGATGTAAAAAGAGAGTTAAAAACAGTCAGTTTAACATATCACATTGATAGTCATAACGAGTATCCATTTCCTTGGAATCCACCAAACTATTTGCTATTTTTCACTACTAAACAATTGCAAATCACAATTTGCATCTCAAGAACTATATCATACCAAAGGTTGCATGCGCATTTAAAATTACTTACTTGAGAGGATGTAACAAATGTGATGCCCATATCCTTTGCAAGCCTGTAAAGTTGTTCCTCAACATCGACACTTGTGGCACTGTCAATTAAAAGAGAGGGGGGGGGGGGGGAAGGGAAAACCAAAGTGCCATTAGATAATTGTCAAGCAAATTCTTAGAACTTTTAATATAAAACATGGGGTTTAGTCTCGTACTTGGTGCATTCATCAAGGATGCCAAATTTAGGCTTGTGAAAGAATAAGCGTGCCTTGTAGGAAAAGGGGGGAAAAAATAACGTCAAACAGCAATAAATCAACCAGTCTAGCTCTGAAATTTCATTAATTGAACAAAGCTGGATAAGCACCAAATGACTCACCATTCCTAATCTCTGCTGCTCTCCAAGAGAAAGAATGTCCTCCCAATTTAGATTAGCATCCCAGCCAACTTCCTCTCGCTCTAACAAATAACTTAATCGGACACTCTCTAAAATGGTTTTCAAATATGAATCCAGAATGTTTGTGGTGTCAACTAATTTTTCACCTGAAGTTCAGTAACAATTGGTATCAAGCTGAGAACAGTGGAACTCACTGACTACAGTCTATGTATAAAGAAGAGTTATTGAAAGTCAATGGTCATTGCTACTTATGCTCACAATTTACCTTTTCCATGCAACTTTAAAGCCCTCAGCTCTGCTTCTTCACGAGAAAGTGGATAAATAATTTGATCCCTCAAGGTTCCTAAGCATGTATATGGTCGCTGGGGAACATAGAAGATACCACAACCTGATCCAGCCTCTTCATCAATATGCTGTGATGGTTTAGTGAGGCTTCCGCTTACCACAGGCCAAAGACCTCTAAGGACTCTGAAAACAGAACTCTTCCCACTACCATTAGGACCTGAAAAAGTTACAGACATCTCAGATGTAATCTTGTATAGAAATATAAAACAACAAAAATTACTTTGTATACAGTAATAATAAAAAAAATTAATTAAATAAATAAAATAAGAGAGGAAGTTTATTCTCTAACCAGTCACAAGCAAACTTTTCCCTGGAACTATTTCAAATGTCAACTGCCTAGCCAAAAGTTTCTGTGATGGGGTAATAATATCCAACTTGGAGAAGGAAATAGAATCCTGATAATCGGTACTGTTCCACTTGTGCTGCGACAAACCACTGATCTCATCATTCCCTGTATGACGTACAACTTTGTTAGCCCAGATACTTGCGAGGATCTCAGTCATGCAAAAATTCAAGCAAAGCAGAAAATTGCTGCATTGACTGACTTATTACAAGGGGATCATTGCTTATATACCAATTTAGGCAGAAAAGACAAGCCAGACCTAACTAATCATCACCATGTAAGAAAGACAATTTTGGCGTAGAACACATTTCAAACAAAAGAAAGCAGATAAAATAGGCATCCCCCTTCTTCTACTAATACATATCTTTGTTGTTCATTATCCGCAGAAAAATAAATAAATAATACATCCTATCTTTCAAATCCCACTATCATGACCTCAGCTATTGATGTCACTCCAACAAATAACTTTGCTTCCCCACATTTATATTTTTCAAAAGATTCCATATAGAATTACGAGCACATCTAAGCAAATAGTCAGTACACACAAAGAGACTTGCCAGCCAAATGATAAATGAACACTTGAAACTGTTCCATCCCTCATCAGTACATGTAAGGATATGCATCAAGATTAAACAATGAACAAAGACCTACAGCCTTGCCATGTGACAAAAGAAAAAAGAATAGAGAAGGTGTACCAGACTGTGAAGCATCTAGAAGCTCTTCAAGCTCAAAAATTCGATTGATACCGCCAGAGAGCTCAACGAACTTTCTATGCAATTCAAGAATATCGCCAAAGGCTAAAAAGCTTTGAGACACGACAGAAGCTAGGAACCGCAAGGCATGCGCCAGCTCACCTGAAATATTGCAATACAATGCACGTGTATAATAGACGAGAGATGAGAATCAAGACAGTGAATCAGATTCATTATCATCCTAATCTCACCCTGAGTGGAGACTAGGGCCCGATCTCCCTTGTGTTCCATGGCATACAACAAGCTCAATCCCCAAGTCACATTGTGAGGGAGTTGCTTTGTGACAAAATCATCGAGTATCCCAAACAGCCATTTCTTCTTTAAAAGCAACAAAGAGTGTTCAAGAAGCTCCCTGAATCGTGATTCAATCATCTGCCACATACAACAGATGCAAATTCAAGGATGCAGAAATTATTACCAGCAACACACTAGTAATGAAAAGGCCAGCCTTAATGGACCATGAATCACATGAGAAATTCTATAGATGACCCCGCTACCTACAAAGTAGCATGATCATTTACTCTCCAGAAATGAAGCGAATGGAAGGCAGTCAATTAACCACTGGCCATTTGACAGCATAGTTTACAATATATGGCTACCTCCTTGAAGCATAGTGAACTGTGACTTTTTAAACCAACTACTAACTAAAAGCATAGGAATCAACAATTTTTACACACAAGTTCAACTGCAGCATTCAATGGAAGTCAGAGGCTTGTGATTTCTTCTCCATCTACCAGGGTCAGAATCCTAGTGGTGAACCAAATCCATTAGGTCTGCCAACTCATATTTGCCAAATAAATGCCAACAAGGTACAAGCAATAACAAATGCTTTAAACAAAAAGATGTATAAAATCCGATTAAATTAATCAGGGTTCATAAGATTGTAAAAGTGGAATCCTCATCATGCGGACACTTTAGAAAGAGCTCACATTCTCATGACTAAATTCAAGCCTCTAACAACACATCATTGGGATTGCAGGGTCACTTCAATTTTGTTTTAAGAAAACTTACAACAGTGGTAATTGCAACCTTCACAATTAAATCTACTATTCCACTTAAAACTTCCAAGTTCAAAACCTTTGCATATTTTGAACTTAACATCCATGATGTCCAAAAGCATTGAGCAACTAACAGAACCCATCTGGCATAAAAATAAAGTAGATAAGACACGTTGTGGGAATGAAGTCTCTTACAGCCTTTTCTCGAGCACCTCCTCCAAAGAAAGCAACGGATTCAGCATGAGCACGCAGTCTTTCATGCATGAACCTAATTTGTGCAAATTAAAAAATTTAATTTAACATATACAGAAATGTACAGCATTAAGGCAAACATAATACGTGCTTGCATATATACTGCTATGTATGAGTAGGTACACACATGCACTTAAAACTCAGCATCAGCAACACAGGAAGGTAAAATGAAAATGAAATTACCTAAAGGTTCCTTCAAGTTGTTGTTCTCGACTTGTCAGATCACCAAATTCAGGGGTAACAGACCGCAGAAACCCCAGACCAAGTAACATATAGGCATACAGAATGGCAACTCCCCTCTGACCTGTCAATGCCTTCATTCTCCAGGTGAACCTTTAAATTGAATCAGTATTAAGATTTATCATTGATCATTGAATCCTACAACAACCATATAGTAATAGATATCATGGCAAATCAAATAAAATCAGCCTAAGTACTCACCATAGAATGTCAACAGATGGCTTGACCATACCAGTAACCAACCCTGACAGATCAGTAGTCAACTTTTCCAGATCATGAGTTATTCTCTGATCCGCATCAATGCTTTTGCTCGACATATTGAAAACCTAAAAAAAATGCATTCAGCATTGACTAAAAAATTGCTTGAAATCCAAACAAACATCTAATAAAAAAATTGAGACGAAGTAGCCTACAATTGTTTCTGACTAAAATATTCAAAATAAAGTTGCATAAAAGTTGTAAATGCAAGATCAATCTCAGTTTATTGATGGAAATAGTTAATCTGTTCTATGCAATGCCTTCCATGTCCAAAAGCATAAATCACTTCATACTCAATCTGATTACCTTGTAAAATGAATTCTTTCTCAAGTAGCTGTTCAGTAAATGTTGAGTCATACGAACCCTCCATCCAAGGGCCAGCCTGGCAGTTAAGTGTCTGCAAAACAAGAAAAATTATCAATAAATTAAAAGGCTTCTCCTAGAACTCCAGAAGAATAATTAGAGCTAAACATAGATACTATTCTTCTGCTGATCATACCATGTTGTTCACAGTATTCGCAAACAAGAACAAAGTGAGAAAAAAAAAAAAACCAACAAATCAAACGCTTGGGTGTAAACTCAAGTGTCTAAAAAAGAAGCATTCTACTGAAGATCAGGAGAACCTTATTGAAGGTGCAATGAAAGAGGATGCAGCACTTTGAAGAACGCTAACACCAATTAATCGAACAAATGAAGCCTTATCCTGCTCCAGAACATACTTCACGGTAGTTCCTATGAAAATAACGCAACATTAACAAGAAAGCAATCTCTCAAATATTATACGCATATATTTAGAAAACCTTTTTTTTTTTGGGGGGGGGGGGCTCAGAAACAAAATATCTAATATACCATTCAATGAGGCAATACGATCTGAGATCCACGTTCTTGAGACAACAAGGAAAGCAACAGCAAGTAGTTGTGCTCCTTGCTTGTCAAATACTGTAGGTACCTGAAAGCAAGGGGTAGAAAGATCAATCAGACATCTAACTAATTCTTTAGACATGTATGACAAAACAAATAAGCATGCCTCATTCAAATATAGCAACCTCAAACAAGGAAAATAGCAATAATGAAAGATATTTTAGGGGAAAAAGTGTATGTTCATGGTTGGATAGAGCAATTTGCACGTCAAGACAGGTTGTTTACAAAAAGTCATGTGTATAGCCTTAAGACTCCAAGACCATAGAAACAGTGAAGTTAAAAATAAAGGCACTCACCAATACTTTGAACATATCGGCCACTCTCAATGGCAGTATTCTTGGAGCACTTTTGAGTTGTGGAAAGACAGGCAATGGAACATTATGATCCGCAATGGGAGATGCTGCTATCACCTCTGATACATATGACTGGGCCTTTGGATTTGAGAAAGCAGAGTCCTAGACAAAACGCCATCCAAAACAATGACCCTAACAAAAATTGTTCTAATAAAAGAAATTAAAATAAAAATCATAAGACCAAAATAAGTTCAACTTTCAAACCTTCTTAGCTGTGACAAAAGCTTGCTCAACTGCCATTGCATCGCTTTGGCGGTCTGTCTCAGAAGATTTAATCATGTTGATACCAGATTTGGTTACAACAGAAGAACCATCCCTACAGTTCATGTAAGTCTAATAAGTAAAAATCCAATCCCCCATTCAGTAGACGCACAAATAAAGCAGATGAACTAACCTTTTGTAATGAACGCGCCATTCTCCTTCTCCATCTAATGATAATACCACATCATGAAATGCAACTAGTGCAGGACGATGCGATATGGTTATGCATGAAGTTCCCATCGCTCGAACTTTAGCACAAAAACGTTCCTCCATATCAGTTGTCACAGCACTTGTGCACTCATCAAGAATTGCAAATTTAGGTTTATGGTAAAACAATCTGGCCATTCCCAACCTTTGTTGTTCTCCGAGCGATAGTTCATCACCCCAGTTAATCTCTTTTTCAGGCGGGTAACGGTCCAATAAATACTCGAGGTCAACCTAGAAAAAGGGACAGCAGAATATCCACCAAGAATACTGTCACAGACAGTTCACGTAATCTGGTAGTAAATACAATATTATCTAACGAATCAATAAAATGATAAGAAAACTTCTACATTTTTCAGCAGCTCCACCATTCCACCATGTGTGAGTGGTTCAACCTCCTGATCTGAGGTAAGCGGATAAATTAATTGGTCGCGCAGTGTCCCAACAGCAGTATATGGTCTTTGTGGCACATAGAAAATCTCTTTATTGAGATCAGAACCAACTCCAGGTTTTGCAATATGGCCAGAAACCAGAGGCCAAAGGCCTCCTAAAACTCGGAAAAGAGAGCTCTTGCCACTGCCATTTGGGCCTTCAGTAAATTTGACAATGAAATTATGTCAGAACCACAAACATAGCTGAGTCCTTGAAGAACATGCTTCTAGCACCTTTGAATACTCTTATAGGTCAGAAAAAACTACCTGTAATCAAAAGATTTGATCCTGGCTCAACCTTAAGAGTCAGATTCTCCACCAAAACATTACCAGTAGGGGTAACAACCTAGAAGAAAGTACTTTTAAGAATATTGGATATAAAAATGATTCCAACACAATGTAGGTAATCCAAAATATTTCAAATACCTTCACACCAGAAAACTCTATGTAATTGGCTTCGCTAAAATAATTCCTACTTCCATTTCTTTGCGGAGATTTATCTTCAATACTTAGCTCCCTTGATATGACCATTAACTCGTGAATGCGGTCAGCATAACCACTGAAAGAGGAAAACAAGGAGAAAAATAAAAGGAACAGTCACATATTGAAGAGGGAGAAGGTAAAAGAAATAATCAACGCTGATTACAGACTCCCTATTATATCTGAAATCTAGAATGCATTACCACTCATTTCTATAGCTTCCTTGTGATCTCACTGGAAACATTTACCTATTTCAATTTATACATTTTCAACAGGGTGCCATACGTATAAAGCTTTCCATAGGGAACTGAAAGGTGAAAACTTGGTAGAAAACAATTGTAGAGCCGTGTTTTCTGAATATAACAAAAAACTAATTGTAGTAACATATAATTGCAGGACAAAAACTGATAAAATTTTCACCCTGCTATTTTTTTTTCCTTTTTTGGTGAAAAAACCAACATCTCACTTCCTTTGCCAAATGGATAAACCAATACCTCAGACGATTAAGCCGCCTTGAACTTATGGAAAGAGTTCCCAGGGACTGAAATAATGAAATTATGACGCTGGTATGATATCTTAGATTGCTTAACATCTTAGCTCGTCCTAACGTTGAAGTGTCAGGTTTCAGATTTCCAGCAAAAAAGGGCTCAATGATCAAAATAACAGCGACGGTCGCACCAAGATACTTCAATAAGAAGTCCTGAATCATGCCAAACCACCAATGATCATGAAGGACAACACGCATATGCCTAGTGAGAGCCTTAAACTTCTGCTGAATATGAGATTCTTCTTTGTTTTCGCCACCATAAAATGCTATACTTTCTGCATGGGTCCTTAACCGAGAATGAAGTTGTCGATACTCCCCTTCTAATTGTTGTTCTTTGGACATTAATTTCCCAAAAGCCGGAGAAAAGTTTCTGATCATGGTCCCTGCACCCAATACGTATGCCTAGTAGAAAGCATTAAGTTAAGTTGTGAACTACAAACTGCAACATTTATCGTATTAAGCCACAACGGACATCAGCTGCAGTAAAAGAATTAGTGATAAAAAAAATGATATCAGCCCCTATGAATATAAAAGACATGAAACAGAATTTACCAGTATCCAGAAAACATATTTTGGGCTGGCATAAGAACAAAGCCGCCAAGTATAAAGCAGACCATCAGTAACCGCAGTTAAATCATCTTGTACCAGTTCACTTAACTCTGAGCAAAATCTAGGAACATCACTTGCAATTCTTTGTTCAGGATGAGTAATCCGGCCATCGACATGTGATATTTTGTAATATGCCATGTTCTGAAAAAAAAAATATAAGGCCAATAAACAAAAAGAGAGAAAATTTTCTGAAATAGATAGTGTATTTCAACAGCTGACAACTACAGCCATGCTTACCTCAAAGTAACGTGTATGGATGAGTTTTATCACTATTTTTCTAAATTGCAGACTTAAAGTTCAAGTAATATAAGGCCAATAAACAAAATGAGAGAAAACTTTCTGAAATAGTTAGCACATTTCAACAGTTGACAACAGCAACCATGCTTACCTCAAAGTAACGTGTATGGATGAGTTTTGTCAATATTTTTCTAAACCGCAGACTTAAAGTTCCAGTAATATACTTCGAAGTAGAATGCATTGTTGACAGCAGGAAACACAATAAGATGTTTTCAGATATCAACTGGAAAAATAATGGTACTCGTCGAAGAAATGCTGCTCGGAATAGAAATCCTTGCACTTTTGCTAATCTATTGCTCAAAGCAGTTCTTAACACCTGCATAAAGTATAATCAAGTTATTTCTGTCTCTAACGCCTAATGTTCTGCATTTATGGAGAATATTTCAAAACATTGATGCCTTTATCATTTCAATAAACCCTAACCCTTTTTCAATTACATTATCTAACTCTCTTTATGCTAAACTTAAGCTAAACAAAATAGTCAGTATATTCGCATAAGAATTCACAAATATGAATTCCTAATTAAATATAAAATAAAACAACTAAAAGAAAGCAATGATGTAAGAGCATTTGCCAAAAGGCTTACCACTATGCCAACTAATGCCAAAAGGTCCCTTGCACCCATTTTGCCCATCTCAGATAGTAGAATTGCTGCTAAGACCTGAAGTGACTTCAACCCTCCTTTCTTTTGATTAGCTTTCTTTATGTTACTACGATTAGCAACCGCCTTGTCAGGTTTCCTTTCACTATCTCCAAGTCCATTATAATGACCAAAAGCATCTGGCTTTTTACTGCTGAACCGAGACTTCAGATATGCAGCAGTCCCGCCAGCAACTAAGATACCACTGGCGAGCAGTATAGTTTTCCTGTAGAACCATAAAATAAAACATGTTCACTAGTGAAAGGAGTCATCATGAAATAAATTGTTTACAAAGAAGTAGAGTGATTGAAATTAAGAAAATTTCTGCCACAGGAATACATTAGACGTAGAAGGAATTAGATTGCCATGGCACTGAGCTTAGCAGTCATCAAAAAAATTGTCAATACTACTACATCAAGACAGCACACACGCAAGCGCCAAAAACCATACACCCAATAGAAATCAGTCCCACACGATGCAGACATGTAAATAACATATTTAACAAATTATCCAGAAAAAGTACATACAACAAAACAGTTAATACCTTCTTGAAGATAGAATACCCCGGCCATGCTCAGTTAGTGGCAATGATTGAAGAGAAGGCATGACTGACAGTGAACCTTCGTCAACCAGCAACTACCAACCACTGGTACAGTTTCCTCTCGATTTCAGATGCAACACAATCTGGAAAGTATAGAGAAGTGGTTCTAAGATGACAACTACAATACAATGCTAAAGCACAATCGTGAAAATAGCATCACAAAAAGCATGGTAAACAAAACATCGTATAGAGGAATAAAAAACATAGTTGCATTGATGAAATAACTTAACAGTTCCTTACAGTTCAAGATCAAAATGTACCAAGCACCTAAGGCTACCAAAATGTTAAGTGTTAACCATGATCCATAAAATGTAGAAGCTGGCGAGAGTACATAATTCTATGAAACTGAAGATTTAAACTATAGAGTATAGAAGAGATTCGTGCAGGCAGATATGCCTCAAAACTTTTAGACGTTATCAAAATAACTATCCTCCACAATCATGGATGACACGCCTGCAAGATCAAGTAACCGAGTTGACCAGGCGATAATAAAATATACATACAACTCAGTCAACGATAGTAATGACGAAAAAAAGAAAAAGAAGAAGAAGAAGAATGTATAATTCCGAGTTAGCGTATATTAAATAAAAAAAGAATAATCAAAATCCAAAACAAATTCCAAATTATTAAAAAACTCGTTAAATTCTAATTCAGCAAAAATTACGTAAAATTCGAATTCAAAGTTCTGTAGCACCAAACGCAGCAGGAGTATTCACCTGATTTATCGTTTTCAATGTTCCATCCATCTAATTCAAACTAAAATTAAGCACTCAACTTACTTATCTTCAATAAGCTTCTTATTCAACCAACACAACAACAATAACAACGACACTAACAACTCTCGGCAGCTCACAAGAAGATAATCATTAACACTACTAATTCGTTTTTTTTTAAAAAAAAAAAAATTCTGGCGAGTTTGTTTTTATCCGTACCGTGAACCGACCAAAGTAGTCGAAACGGCGACGCATCGGAAATGAAGAGCAAAACGCAATCGGATCCAAGAGTCCAAGGGAACCGGAGAGAAGGAACCGAACAGAATTCCGAAGAACGAGTAGAGAGAGAGAGATAGAAAGAAGAAGAGAGAGTGCGTCTATGGCCGTCTTACGTACCTATGCCGCTATGCGTGTGCGTTTATTATGTGTTCGTCCCTGGAGCCGTGATGAATGATGATATTATTATTATTATTATTATAGTAAATGATGATGTGAATGCAATTTATGCAAATGTGAATCTAATCAAAGGAATGCCTATCTACCTTTCTACGGAACTTTTAACTTGCCAATTCATTTATAAATTGATATAAAAAAAAATTAAAATTAAAAACGAAGATACCACGCGACAGATTGAAATATGACAATATAGAGTTTTTATTTTTATATTAGCATTTATGGAGCTTAGTTGTACCTAGGCCCAAATTATTGTTTCTAAAACGGGGTACATTATTGCTAATTGCTTCTGGCTTTCCGCTAGTCTTTTTTAAATAATAAAAATAACTTTATCCAATTAAATGATTTCCTCTTTACTTTCCTATGGGTGCTGCGTTGCCCATTAACTTCACCCGCTATGATAAACAACTGAATACATATTGTAATTTTATAAAGAATAATAATATAACTATAAATTTTTATACGAATTTATTTTATATAAACTGACGTGGTATTAATTCATTGGTTGAATGAAAATATAAATTAATAAAAATAAATCATGTGACCCAAGTGATATTTAATTCAACTAATTTTATCATGTCACATCAGTTTGTATAAGAATTTGTGGCTGTATCATTACTCTTTTATAAATATTTGTGATTAGTTCATTTGAAGTTATAAAATTAATCTCAAAGCGCCACTTAACATTACCACTCAGTAAAAGAATTAGGGCAAAAATTAAAAATAAAAAAATCAGCGGGTAGGTTGCAATATTAAGAAATGTATTATTAGCGTTTAGTGAGTTCATTTATACTCGGGCCGAAGTTATTGTTTGGTCAAAAGTGGCAGATTGCTTCATGTTTTCAATATGCTTTTATGTATGTGTATATATTAGGGTATAATGTACATATACATGGGCCACGCTTTCAATATGCTTTCATACATATATAATGAGTATATATAGACGCTTTTGTGGCCTATGGATGGGAATAAAATAACAATACGTAAATTAGCTGAATAAAATGATAGATAGATGAAAATATAGGCACTATTTTTTTTACTTTGAATAAATAGCATTGAATGAGTAGATTTTCTATATGTTAATTATTAAGTTAATTTACATTTTATGAATTTAAGTTATAACAAAATAAAATTTAAAAACAATTTAATTTTGAACAAAATAACAAAAAAACTTATTTGTGAAAAAAAAACATTGAGATAAAAACAAAATAGATAAGAAAGATAAGATAAAGATGGGCTCAAAATTGTCCCAATTCCAAACATGGGAACAAAAAATTTTAGGGGGAAGGTTGTAACAAATTGGACAATTTTGGGACAAAAATCAAAATGTAATTATTTTTATTTTTAATAGTTTGTGTAGATACAATACTTACCGGAATGTAGCCATGCGTATAAGAGCATCACTAAAATATTATTCAAATAAGATTTTATTACTTATTTGAAGAGCCATAATAATATTTAAGACTCTAAAAGACAATTCAATTAAGATTATTCAAATAAGGGATGATTTTCTCTTTTCAAATTTAAATGATTGATTTCTCTCCTTTAATTTATATTTTATTATTTTTTATTAGAAAAAAAGAAAAATATTTTAATTGTTATTGATTTTTTTAAAAAATAATTATTTGATTAAAATAATATTAATTTATTTATATTTAATGAATTTTTTAGAGAATAATATTTTTTATTTTTTATTTAATATATAAATAAATAAATATTTAAAGAATAAAAATCTTAGGAAATACAAAAGAAAAAAAAATACAAGGAGGCGCCACGTGAGAAAGTGGGCGGTGTGGGCGTCGGGGCTTGGAACTGCAAATTGCAAGCGCGCTTACCGAAGGCGAAAGCATGAGTCATGACGTTTCGATTGCGTTTGAATGGAAAAAACGACACGCTAGAAGATGCCAACACACAGGTTTTTGGCTTTTGCGTTAAACATGGATACATGATCAATGCGAGTTGGCTAAGTTACGGATCGTGTAACTCACAGATCCATTGGCTTCCAACTCCCATTGCTTGTATTTCAACGCTTTTTCTCACTCCTCATGACACATGGCTGCCAACCATTGGCTGTGTATGTTACACAAACCGTAACATAGCAACATTAATGTTTCTGACAGATGTTTCTGTGCTACGAAAATAAAAAAAAAAATTTAGAATATAAGTTTTTCATTCCCATTTAATTTATTACCATCTAAGGTCTGCCGATGATTGAACACGCATATTTTTGGTACAATACATATTAATTTCTATGAAAATATCTTAATTTCTAAGAAACATATAAATAAAAAATATAATTGGAGATAAGACTTTTAATTCCACAAGTACTTGAAGAGATACCCATCATTTTTCCATGGACAAATTTACATAAATCAAACTAGCCTTTATTCAATTTGCATACATGTTTTTAATGGTGTGGAAAAACTTCAATAAAAAGTACAAGCAACCGTTTGACACAACCCATCCAACAAGAAGCATTTAATGTGCTTATGATGGAGGTGGAAATCTTAATTTGAGAATATTAATTTTTTTATTAATTTAAAATTTATTTAATAATTAGATCATAAATGGATAAAATATGATCCACTCATTCATTATTCTAAATTATTTATTTATTCTTGAATATGTATGAATTTTTTTTAAAATTTGAAGATTAATAAAGTAATTATAAATGACAATAAGAAACCACTGTTAGGTCCCCAATAGACATAAAAATTACTTAACATTTTAAAAAGGAAATATAAGTTCTTTTTTCATTACTAGTTGCATTTATTTTGATGGAAAGGTATAGTGTTGTACATCTATAACAAAATACAAGGAAAACAATTGTTAGTCCCCAAACATTTGGAGAAAATGACATAAACCTACCAAATATTTCTATAAAAGACATATAACCCCCTTTTTGTTAATACATATCGTTTATTTTTATTGAGAAAATGGTAATAATAACAATAATAATGACAACAACAATAATAAAGAGTAACTAAAATAATAAAATCAATAAATTTTAATAACAACAACAACATTAATAATACTAATAATAATAAATTAATAAAATTTGATAATAATATTATTAATACAAGAATAATGACATTAGTAAATAACAATAATCATAACGATGACAACGACGTTGATAATATCCATTTCTCAATTAAAATAAGCAAAATTTATTAATGAAAGGGGGTTATACAACTTTTTTTAAAAAATATTAAGGAGTTTTATGTCTTTTTTCCCAATGTTAAGGGGTTTAATAATCTTTTTCCGTGTACTTTTATTGTAAGTGTATAATATTGTTATTTTGTTAAAATTAATGGAATTATTAATGAAAAAGTGATATATGTATATATATTTAAATTAGATTTTTTACGTCCCTTTCCCCCAAAAGTGGAGACTTAACAATCTTTTTCCCTATTTTGTAGGATCTTAAATTTGTGGTCCTTTTATATTTTATTTTGCTTAATTTTTTATATTAATTATATATTTTGCAAGTGAATTTATATTCAATTTGATTTGTTATGGACCTGTTTAGGATAAATGAAGAGTGAACGAATCTAGATTTTGTTTGATTCGTTTAGTAAATTATAAATTTTGAGATTTTAATTCATTTTATAAATAAATCAAATCCAAATTTACAGAATTTTAACTTAATTCTTTTATGATTCAATTAAAATTATATTCTTTTATTTATTTTACCACCCTTAGTTAATGAAACAATATTCATAATAACAATTTTAGAAAACCCCAAGAAAGTAACTTTTCCCTCAATCCATGTAGTAGGTTAAAGTGCTTTGCATTTAAGTAATTTTAAAACAACACCGACCAAAAACATTCAAGCGCACAAGTCATCAGATAGTACTTTTGGCATTAGGTGAGTCTTTAATGAAAGCATTTATAGAGGCTGCAGCTTGCAAGTCAATTCTTACATTGACTTTTTCCCTTTACTCTTTGGATTATTCAGTTCACTTAAACTTGTAGACTTTCATTTCGATCGCTGGTTACCCTCGTCCTCTGTTATTAAAGCAATCCCGAGTACACTTTGATGCCGCTTTCAACCTATTATTATTTTATTCCAAGGGTGTAATCTTGTAATATCTTTATACACCAACCAAATGCTACATATAAACCGAAAAAAAAAAAATCAACCACTTGATACTACTTTTGCCATTCTCAAAAAGGGCATAAGAGTAATTAGAATTTGAAGGTTCACCATATTTTCGAGCCCTTTTCGGATACATTCCAGTAGCTAGATATAAAATATATTCAATACAGACTAAAAACATATTCCATATTATGATGCATGCTCTAGGAGGATAGTTTTTTTCATCAAGATACTTTTAGAGAGTGTAATTTTTGACCGCTAAAATAAAATCTTGCAGTAACTTTTTGGATTTTGGTCAATAGTCTCAATACATGCCCAAAGAAAGCAAACAAAGATTTAATGGAAAATCCAAAAGTTGATTGCAAAGGAACCACCTTTAGAAGATTAAAATATCAAAGTCACATGTAGATGATTCAATGTCCAAAAAACCCTTGGGGTTTATATACAAGGACTCTTCCAAATTCAAACTGATTAAAAAAGCTTCACATCATCTAGACTAAAGCCCTCCTCTGTACTCACACTTGGCTCATTTCCTACACTTGAAATCAACATAATAAAATGGGAAAACAAACAAGGAAACTAATTAAACAAGTTTATACTTGCTAAAAACATTGATCAATACCATGTTTATTTTCAAACTTCTTCCCAAGAGACTAAGCAAGATATCCTAGCTGCCGTTTCACACTCAAGAGGTGCTGAAAATTAACTCATAAACCAAAGCCAATTTACATTTATGAATGATTGCTCCTTCCTGCCATATTCAGGGTTCGTCTTCAGCAAGCTGCACATGGCATCCATGCTTCATGTCTGTACCACAACAATGTTTAGGAGGCCAACGAACAAACGTGCACACATTACAGAACATCCACCGGATATAAAGAAGGCAGTAGTCAGCATCAAGCTGAACAAGAAAAGAGAAATGGTTGCATCAAAATATATATAACAAACATACATAGAAATGACACCAGGAAGAAACACAGTTCACAAACAAGTTGCTAGCGCTAGTACATACAATTGTATCAATAAGAGTTAAGATGAAATAAATGACGATAAATGCAAGTTCAATACATGTTATCCGCCTTTTTTAGGTTAGTGTGCAAGAGAACAAGATTTAAGTCCCAAGCTAGACCTATCTCCATCAACTACTTGTGTTCACCAACTTTATTATTGATGGCAACAAATTGGCCTAAATCTTTATCAATTTGGCCTAAATCTTTATGAAGGGTGTACATGAAAATTTAATCTCATTTTGACGATGAAAAATAAACTTCAACCAAATGGGACTATTGTCGACCAAGGAAAACTCCTTGACACATCAGATTGATTTATACGAGTACAAAAATGAATCAATTTTTTTTTATAACCTGTTACAGATGCTCTGACTTAAATAATCCTATACACCAAAAGCTTACCGAGCAATGAAATATAGAGGTTTACCTTTCATTGGCGGCTTATCATATTTATCTTTCCTCTCATCATCATTCTTCCACTCGCTATCATCATCTTCATCACCCATTTCATCTCTTCCATCATTCCCAATATCACTTTCGCTTGCTGTCTCCCACTCTGAACCATCGGTTTCATGGCCATAGATGTTGCCAGAATTGCCTTCACCATGGACGCCCCCATGTTTAATGGCGGCCTCTCTAAATAACCAAGCTGCACGCATTTGCTTCTTGACTAGTCTCTCAGCATAGTCAGGAACCTTATTTTGCCTCAGTGAAAGATCAGGGTCATTTGACTGAGAGCATTCATTAATGAACAGAATAGCATCTAACAAACTCTCTTTAGCTAAACCAAGCATGTCATAAGCCTGAGCTCTTCTCCACAGGCTCTTGGCATGACGGTTAAGTGGGTTGTGAAGACAAAGTGCACGCGTAGCATCACTTATGGCAGCCAATGGTTGTTGCATCAGAAGATGACACTGGGCTCGATTACTATACAAAACAACTCTCTCCTTTTTGGATCTCATCGGACATAATGCCAAAGCTTCAGAGTATTTTGATGCAGCTCCAGATATATTCCCTGCTGAGAACAGGGAATTTCCTTCAAGCTTGACCACTAGAGCTGCTGCCTGTTTAATGTGAAGATCCTCTTTTAGCATATTCTTTTCCCACTTCAATCTCTGACGGGAATTTAACAATTCCTCAATCTGTTCTTTACTGCGATTACTTGGAGAGCTTCGTACTGTCCCTTGTAATTGGATACAGTCTTGGAGAACATTAACTATAGAATCCCCAAGCTTTTTGTGATCACCCAGATTTGTGATCTCTGCAAGGTCTATAAGAGTAGGTACAGCCTTATCAATCACCTTCACATTCAAAAACCAATTGCAACCAGTCAGTGATAAGTTAAAATGTAAAGAAGTAGGCACTGGAATATATTTTACTTTTCAAGGAGAAATTCATGCCTAAAGTGGTTATTTTTATTTAAGTTCATGTGCATCCTAAGCATATTTTAAATGGTAACGAATGTGATCATATCATTCAAAGAATTCTAGTCAGTGTATTAAGCAATATATTTACTTTTTATGATGAGCGCATGTTTATTAATTTTTAAGCAATATATTTACTTTTTATGATGATAGCATGTTTATTAATTTTTAAGCAATATATTTACTTTTTATGATGAGATCATGTTTACTGCTTATCAACATTTTTTAAAATTCTTAACACACAATGGAAAGCTACAACGTGACACTTTTATTAATTATCTAAACGGATATTCCTTAAGTCTGTAGCAACTTAAAATTAACTTTTCCTAAAAATTAAATAATAGAAACCTAAATGCAAAGCCTCATGATATCAGATTTGCTACAGAGGGAGCTTTTTCGCAAGCGCAAATGGTTTTCAGCATTAAAGCACAGGTTCTGATCCACAACAGTAATAAGTGATATAATTAACCACCAAAAAAAAAAAAAAGACTTAGACATTAGCTAATATGTCCTTAGCAAACATTGCAGAGAAAAAATAAATAAGTTAGTCCAACTCAGCAATGTTTCAGATAAATTTCTCTTTTATTGCACAACTGAAAGAAAGAAAATCTGTGCATGATTGGAGCTAAACAGATAAGATCAGAGAAACATACCTTATGACATGTACTTGGGTCCTGGAGCAACCAGAGAAGACAGTCAATGGCCATATACTGCCAATCATCAGAAGAGCAAGCAATATTGCACAATGCTTCAATAAGGCCTGGGCAACTAGCAACAGGTCCCCTACCAAGCTTATGATGACAAATAGTTCTCAATAAACCGATACCAGCTGGCGAGTTTTCATTAACAAGTCCTCCCCACATGCCCGGTAATTTAGCTAGAAATTCAGGTTTGCATATAGCAGGAAGAAACTCAGGCTTAAAAGCAAAGCAATTAATGAGCTGAAGGGACCAGCACTGCAACTGACTAGCCCATTCCTCTGCCTTCCTGGACTCCATTTCGACACCACCCATGCCACGAGTAAGTAGATCACAATGATAACTCAGCCTTCTATCAAAATACTGGTAAAAATGTGAATAAACAATCTCCAGCGAACTCATTGCTAGTTGAATGGAGAGCTCAAGGATTTCAGCATGACTTGCTACAGTGGGAAAGGTACTCGGATACGTAGCCAAGTGCCCTAGAGCTCGGACTGCCACTCTCTGCTCAACCCAAGTCAACCTTCCTCTCAAGAGTTCAACTAATGGAGGGATTACCCCGGCATGGACAGCACTTTCAGCAAATTCTTCCATGTTCATGGTGTAGGATCCAATAATGTGTGCCGCGTAATAAGGAATGTATATATTCTGGTCATGAGAAAGCCAACGACGATTCTTCAGACCCTTCCATATTAGTGCAGCCATGCATTCAAATATTCCTAACTCGATGAATTCAGGGTCATTCGGATGAGCCATGGCAGTGTTCCAAAGACCACTGATGGGGAGAACCTGACCATCATCATCCTGTGAGGGAAGTTCTCTGAAGAATTTCAATATACTTGCCCTGCGTTTACTTGGATTTCCTTCCTTCATTACACAAAAAAAACATCCTGGGTATGGACAATCCGGAGATACTTTTTCCATTTTTGGATGGTTAAGCAATCACAATCATGGAGTGTCACGTCAATTTCTCACTGGGCAGATAGAATACTTTACTATTTCAACACTGCATAATCATGATAAGTCAAGTCAACATCTAGCAGGAGTTTAGAAATAAAACAAAACCAAGAAAACTACAAGCTGCAATGGAGATAAGGAAAGGTTCATAGATTTGTCTTTTCGTAAATAGATTTGAACATACATATGGCCGCTAAAATAAAGACTGCAAACCTAACTTTCACAAGCCTTTTATATGACAAAAATAATTCCATTTCACACTGTGTAACTGAAAAAATTGGACACCTTGCCAAACTTGGAATCAATTCTAACAAATCGTAACCTCCTTCAATAGTTCTACATTCTTAAATAAAGAAAACTTAAGTGGCATGTTTTTTAGTGCGCAATCAACTGTTGTGCACTCCAGGTGCCAACTGCCAACAGTTATGTCTCTCCAAATAAGTCCATTTCAAATATTCTCTAACTTGAATCCACTATAAATTGCCATCATATCCAAAGATGTCTGATTCCACATATTCTTTTACCAAACAATTACATTTTTCCACTTCATATGACGAGAACAAACAAACCATTATATCCCAATTGACAGGAACCAGAAATTTCAAACAAATGTTCAATAAACCATCATGCCCGCAAAGATGACTTCCTTCTGAAAAAAAAAATATATACGGGTACAAGTTTTAATTTCAAGCACTTCCATCAGATAAAGAACAAGCAAAGAAAAATGTAAAACCAGTTAGACGGCTGAAGTAAATGATTTCATCAACCGCTTAAATCAACAATGATAGTGCCAGTGAATTATCTAATGAACAAAAATGAAAAAATAAGCCCTTGCAAATACATACAATTGACATAAACCTCAAAACTGTTACAATTTCCTCAGCATTGATCAAAATTGATTCTTGCCCATAAGGCTAACACATTTTCATTTTCAAGTCATTCAGATCTAAAGAACAAAACCCCAACTGAAAAAAGTTCCTAAATTAGATCCAAACTAGAAAATATCAAACAACGTATTAATCGCAGAATAACCACAAACTATTAAACCAAACAGAACAAAACCGAGAAAATAAAAGTGTCAAAAAAAATAAATGAAACAAGAGCGACAAACAGTGAGAGCAAAGACATTGTTTCCCAAAAGCAACAAAAAAATGAAAGACAAATGAGATACCTCGGAGGAGGAGGAACAGCTAGCCAGCAGCCTGTTCGTTAAAGAACTTTAGCCCCAGAAAAAAAAAATGAAGAAGAAAGGCAGAGCCTTTCCTTTTTGAACGAAGCAAAGGTAATCAAGATTACTAGTACTAGTTAAGTGATTCCACAGCTCCTGTTGTTTGCAAAGCTTACTAAAAAGGTAGGAGGGGGAAGTGGTGGTGAGTGTCGAGGGTGAAGAGGTTGGCAGTGTTTTTCATTCAGTTTAGTTTTTGAGGGGTTCGGATTCTGACAGCAAAGAGAACATCTGGTATTATTGTAGCTTTCCTCCTTGTAGCTACTAGCTAGGTGTGTAATGATTTATTGAAAAACCGCTAGTACTTTCTAATGTAATAGCGATAATTACATTTGGTTTCCTGAAAGCAGATTTGTCCTCCAACGCGCACTCAAACCACGCGCCCTTGCATCTTTTTTTTTTCCGTCTCTTTAATTGTTGTATAATAACAGTAATACATAATGGAACGACTTAATAATTTATTTCGTAATAAAAAATGAACTTACTCTTGCTGTAATTAATTAGAAAATAAAAAATTTCAAATTTTATTTAACACATAATTTGGGCAAAAATCAAATCTATAGATATAAATTCTTCGAATAATTATACTCATAACTAGTTATTAATGTAAGATAAATTTTTATTTTACTTATATGAATATATCAAATGAGTAATGATAGATATTATAAAATTTTTATTGTAAATAATTATCTCGTGATATTTATTAATTAATTAATTTTTTATAAAATTTAAATAAATTATTTATATTATTTTACTAATTAATTAATAAATACTGTATCATTTAATATATTTATTTAACATAAAAAATTTTAAATATGCACGGTTACTCATATATCAATTTGACATTGCTACGTTGACCTGACCAAGGAATCGGAAGTGAGGCGAGTAGAAGTGAGAAGGCGCGTGAGAAATCGGAGGATTTTGGGGTGGGGGCCGCCATTTTGGTGCATTATTATTGTTTTGCGCTTTAGTTTTGTGGGCTTTTGGTCCCATTTCCTTACACGCCTGTCTTCTTCCCATTTCTTACCGTTTTCAAATTGACAACCAAAAGGGGATATCCATTTAGATTTCATTTGTACTAATTAACTTAAGCCATTTTTAGTATATATTGTAATTTAAAAAAAAATGGTAGTAAGCATATTTTGAAATTAAAAATGGCATTATCACCAATCACCAATTTATCAATGATGGAAATAATTTGCTAATAGTGGTATAAAATGCCGTGATTCTACCAAATAAAGTAACATGAGCTGTTATTATTATGCGTATCTATTATTGGGTTATTGCATAATAAATGACTCGACCAAGAAAATTATTCCCTTATTTGTATTATTTTAACTATAGTGATGGAGACAAAACCAAGTATCAATCGAGGCTTCTTTCACGCATAATATTAAAAAACAAGACAAAATGAAAAAGAATGATAATTTGGCAGGTCTAATTAAAATTATAACGAAGGTGGATTTAGTGGTGGACAATGGGTCCTACCACCAAATTGACAACTCAACAAATCCATTTTCGGATCCGCTAATTGTCATGTCCATATTCATCAAAGTTTACAGCATCTCAAAATCCCAGACATAAAAGATTATGATGTATTTGTGTTCATACATTTCATGAGCCTAGTTGTGCAACAAGCAAAAACCAATTAGCTTTGTTCATTAAACGAAGAAAAAAAGGGGTGCAAATGTAAAAACATTTATGTTTATCTAATAAAATCATGTGATGTTTTAAAACACAATTTGTTAGTACAGTTGTTTGTATTATAAAATATAAAAGAATTATTAATCGTGCATTTTAAGTTTACTCGTCATAAAAATACTACAAAAATTTTAGACCCAATATATATAATTTGTATCAGCCGTCTACAAAAAAAAAAATACATACAACATTCAATAATTCATTTATTTTTTTGTTTACGTTGATTTGAACAAGTAGTTTTTTGCATATTATAAAATACAAATTTGATGCTTTACAGCATTCTATAATTGTAGTTTTTCTGTTACGTGGATAAATAATTGGAGCAGAATTTAGATTTGTTTTTGGCCAAAACGACAAGAAAAAAATGTCCATAATGTGGAGGGTAGAATTGCTTTCTACTGTCTTGTATAATGAATGCTTCTTGAAAACTATGTTTCAAGTGGTTCTTCAGGGTGACAAGTCTCCTTCATTTTGAGAACTTCTGTGCAACACTGAAAGCTTTGAAAGCAATGTTTGTATATTTTGGTCGTTTACAAATATGGTGACCAATAAACATTTACAGACAGAATTGATTTTGAAATTGTTTAGAGTAGGAAATAAAATATGATTTCATGTAGAAACTAGAAAGCGCAAAAGTTGATGGACCACACAAATAGTCAATATATATTATCACGCAAACCAACATAATAAACTTTGGAAAATTTGTATTCGTTGGGTTAATTGATCTTTTTCTTAAATTATCACTTTAACCTAAAAATTTAAATTAATACATGTGAACTTATATAATAACATTAAACTCAAACCCTTTATGATATACAAGATTTATATACATATAGATTTGTAACTAGGGTGGTAAAATACTCGAGTAGTCATGCAGCTCGTGGGCCCAGTACATTAGAGCGGGGTTTCAAATCTAATTTTATCTCGGATTTTATAAATAAATAAATAAAAACAGTGTGGATGTAATCTTTTATACTCATTGATTGGACAGGCAGGGTATGATTATAAAATACAATGACTCATACCCACGTATTAAACTCGTTTGACTATTGACTAATTATTATTTTTAAGTTAAAATTAACAGGTATATAAAAAAAATTAAAGTAAAAAAATGAAATCCTAAAATATAAGTATTAGCAGCTTAACTTTCAACTTTCAAGGAATATGAAAATAAAAAAGTTGATTTTCGATAGTATCTTTGAGTCTTTACAAATTACAGTTGAAAATCATATAGTTTAAAATTCTATGTGAGAAATTCAAATTGAAATTCATAAACTTAAACAGATCATCAGCCATCAATTCATCATTAATTAGCCACTAGGTACTTTTATCTCCTTTTACTAATTTTTTTCACATATTATTGTAAACTTATGATAGTTGAAATGCATGAGCTCACCACGGCACAACATATATATTGAAAGCCTTCTCCTTATTACTTGTTGTGGTTTTCTATTTCAAAATTGATTGTTTTAAAAAATTTTAAAATATTATCCATTATGTTTGTCTAGAACTAAATAGTTAAGGTATGTTTTTTTTCCTAATATATGCAATGTTAAAAAATAAAAAGGAATAAAGGGGATAGGGGAAAGGAATGAACAACTATATTTTTTGGGGGAATCCCGAATCCATATTTGTTCAAGCTCACAACGAGTAAGGGTTAGTGATGGGATTTCCTCTATCAAACAGATATGAGTATGGGTATTGACACCCCCACACATTACCCGGTCCATTGCGATCTCTTATCACATGGGACAGAGCTTTTAAACAGAGATAAAATGCAAAAAAAAAAAAAAAAAAGGCCTAAAAAAATACAAATAATCTAAACATAAAGAGAAAAAAAGTATTTTCATCGTACTAGTTTTGATATTGTGGTAAATTATCACTTAAACCCATTACTATGCTATTTATAAGAGTCCAAATAGTAGTGTACTAAATAGTAGTGTAGAGCTACAACGATCTGTTCCTTTTATCAAGACTCCTTTCAAAAAGTTCTCTTCAAGTTTGAATTTCAATGAAGTTTTTCAATTAATTGAAGAGAAAATGACATTTAATTTTCTTTATTTCAAAATTTTTCACACAATAGGAACTCAATGGAAATATAGTTATAAGCAAATTTCAATATAATATAATTATCAATTCATCAACTACATCCCCAAATGTTGTTTGCTTGATCCTCATTATCAATATCAAAAACATTTTAGGTACAGTTAGCTACTAGAGTTAATGAATCATCATTCATCAATTGTTTGTTTCAAATGTTGACATAAATTGCAATATCTTATTATATGTCTAGTCAACTGGTAATCTTGACACTAACAGGTTTTCAACAACAATCTAAGTTGACGCAGTATCACACATAAAATTAATCAAATTTCAGTTGGATTAAATATTATGGTTTTTAGATTAAATAAAGTAAAGGATTCAATGCTTGGTTACACCAAAAGTATCTTTTGAGAGGTGTCAAGGAGATGTCAGCATAAACAAAAGTATAAATTGAAAACAAAAGAAATATTTTCTCTTTCCATTGTCCTTTGAAAATATTTTTATGAAAATTGAAAACAGCATAAACATGTTTTCATTATTACTTAAGAAATATAGTGAAATTTTCATGTTTCTAGATATTGTATAAAGAAGATAGATTAATAATATATATATATATATATATATATATATATATATAGTATATGGTGCACTGCATGAGAGTATGCTTAACATGACAACAATTGGATACATTGGAGAAGAATTCAATTCAATTCTGGAGTTCTAGTTGATTCAACTGAAATAACTTACAAGTGAAGAAGTGGAATGCATGCCAGATAGCCACCTCAATTATAAGTATGCGGAATTAATCTTATGACTTAATAAACAAGAATATATACTGGCTAATTAATTATTAAGCTTGCATCATGGCTTATCATAGAAAGCTCTAGTTGACACCACCACATTTGAATTTTTGTTGTTAAAGCTATCCTTAGCATAGTTGTCATGAATCACTGGTTTCTAAGTCAAGTTGGCATCAACAATTTTTTTCCTAAATGGTTATTTGACAAAAGAAGTGTATAAGCAGCAATTTGAAGGATTTGTGGATCAGTTAAAGTTTAATCCTAACTACAAGTTGTAAAAGGCTTTCTATGGTCTCAAGAAAGCTCCTAGGGCTTGGTTTGATAGACTCAAACTGGTCTTGACACTACAACAGGGTTTTCAAAACTCACAATTAGATACGTCTTTTTTTTTTTTAAGAAAGTTCAAGGCCATATCTTATTACTACTTAGTATATATTGATGATATTATTGTGACATGTTCTAATAAACATATGAAATAACAAGTTATCATCAATTTGTAGGCTACTTTTGCTCTGAAAGACCTTGGTGAATTAAGTTATTTTATTGATATCCAAGTTACTCATAATTAAACAGGTATGCATCTTTCACAGTCAAAATACATTTCTAATCTTCTTGGTAAAGTTTAGATGCAAGATTGCACTCTCTACTCAACTCCAATAGCTGATGGTGTTTTCTTTACTAAAAAAGACAGTGATCCTTTTACTGATATTGCCTTATATACAAGCACTATTGGTGCTTTGTAATATGCCACACTAACTAGGCCTGGGATTACTTTTCTAACTAATAAGCTCAGTCAATTTTTGGCTACTCCAACTATTAATCATTGGCAAGCATACAAATACATACTTAGATGCCTTAAGGTTGCTTTACATATGGGCTTACAGTTCTACAATCATGGAATTGTGTATATTGATTGCTTTAGCAATGAAGATTGGGCAAGTGATAGGGATTATAGAAGATCTATAGCTGGTTACTATGTTTATTTTTGACCCAATCTTGTTTCTTGGTGTTTAAAAAAGCTTGTTGTGGTTTGTAGGTCTAGCACAGAGTCAGAGTACAGAGCCTTGGTCGTGGCAACCTCTGAAGTGAGTTTGGTCATCATAACATAAAGAGGAAACTTCGATAATAAGATAGGTTTTTCCTGAATAAATTGATTGCTTATGAATCTCAGGATGGAAGATCAACGTCAATAAATCTTTTTACTTAAGACCAAAAGGATTTTATTACAAAATAAATAAAAAAACAAAGTACTCCTTCTTATTGATCAAGTCTTTGTTGACAGAACTTAGTATTCCCTTATCCTCTACACCCATTTTTTAGTGTGATAACTAGAATACAACCTTGACTATAAATTCCAAGTTTCACACTCACACAAAACATATAGAACTTGATGTTCATTTCCTATAGGAAAAAAGTTACCAATCATAGTCTTCAAGTCAGCTATGTCCCCAGCTCAGATAATACAATAGATATACTCACTAAGACCTTAGCTCATCACCCCTTTCATTTCTTGCACAACAAGCTCAACCTTACTTTCCTTGGTTAAGCTTGAGGGAGGATGTTAGAAACTATGATGATTAGTTGATTCGCTTGATGATGTGTACATAGAGGTGGTCAATGGGCCAGACGGCACAAGGCACGTCATGTGTTCATACAGCACTGCATGACACGAGCACGTTTTGGTAGAGCACATGCGTCATGACACAATTAGAGATGGACCAAAGCAGGGCAAGTAAAAAAACTCGCAATAAGCACGTTTCATTTTTTAATTGAAATAAACTTAAAATTTTATGATTTTATAAATAAATAGCATCCTCTACCAAAAAATGCCTTGAAGATCGATGTGTGATGCATTAATTGAAAAATAAAATTAACAAGTAGGATTGGGAGTAGTCATAAGGGATTCAAATAGCAAGATAATTGCGGCAGCTGTGAAGGCATTACAAATATAGAAGGATGTGGCATATGTAGAGGCTGAAGCTATGGAATGGGGGCTAAAGTTAGCAAAGGAAGTTGCTAATTTGGTCAACAAAAAGAACAAAGGCCGGCCTGAAATTTATTGGGTAATTTCTGAAATCTAAAACCAGAACAAACTGTTTCAGAAAGTCCGATTTAAACACATCCAAAGATTGTGTAATGTCCAGGCTCATGCTTTGGTCATGATCTGTTTTGCCTGTTTGGATGTTAAGATTTTTAACTTGTTGATTTCAGAGTGGAAGAGAATTACATCTTTAAATGAGGCTCAATGTATCTAATTAATTAAAAATTGTTACAGGCTTTGTTTGTGCTTAATGGAGGTAAAGATTACTTGGTTATGCTGTTAAGTCATACTACTTATAATTTTCTTTTTTTGGATTCCAGTTTATGTTTGGTGCCACTGTCGCAATTTTGTTGGCTGAGGAATTTTAGGCATGGCTCCATTAAATTTTGACATAAAAAAAGTTAGTACAATGCAGTATAATGTAATGTATTAAAATAATGTAATACAAATAATACAATATAATATGCCAAACGCACCTTATGGGTACATTGATTCATGTTTACTTGAGGACTTTCTTATTTTAGGAAAATGAGGATATAATTAATAGATTAAAAAAAGGACAGATTTCAATACACCTAACAAACCCAAAAAAAAAATCCAATGTATTGAAATTTTGTGTTTGTTTGAGTTTTAATGGCATCCCCAATTTATTAAAGTGAATATACCATCATTGGAGAATAATTTTGATATTGCATAAATTAACAAGTGTACTAGTTAATACAAGTAATATAATAATGAGTAAGGACTCGTTTGAGATTGCTTTTGAGAAGTTTAAAAGTGATTTTAAAAATTTAAAAGTTAATTTTAATATTTAGTAAAAGAAAATTAAAATCACTTTTGTCAAAATCAACTCCTCCCATAGCTGATTTTGAAAAGTAGGGAATGAATAGCTTTTAGATTTTGATTTTGAGAATTAGTTTTATTCTTTAATACAATTCTTAAAATATCCTTAAAATTATTACCTAAACAAAAAATTATCCTTATTCAAATTGGAAACAAAATCAATATTTTAATAAATTTTTATTATAATTTATCAATACAAATTTATTAATATTAGTTTGTTAGTCAAATTATTATTAAATTTGTTTCACTATATTATAAATTTAATTATCAATTGTTTTAAGATAAAAAAAATAAAATCAATATATTATAAATTTTATTTTTAGTACAAATTATTATAATACACAATTAAAAATATTACATGTACATATTTTTATATGTATAAGTAAATTTTATTCTACATTATATATATTTTAGTCATTTGTTTGTTCTTATTAGTTTAACAGTAAAATTTATTAAACATCTGTAACTGCTTTAAAAACTCACAGTACTTTTAAAAATAAAATTTATCAAACACTTAACTAATTCTCTTCACAGCTGATTATTTCTACAATACAACTAACAACAATTATTATAAAAACTACAACATTCCCAAACTGGCCCTAAAGTAATAAGTTATCATCCCACAAAAATTATTTACCCTATTAGCTATTGAAATTATTATGACTCTATTTCATTTGAATAATCGATTAAAGACAACTGAAATAGAAAATTGAAAGAAAATATAACAATTAAAAGTTGAATGAATATGCAAACAATAACAGAAGTCACCAAGATATTATGACATAAGGACATTCGACTTCACCATAGTCAATCCAATTTTTATTCACCATCTATGCTATTAAAATTATTAACTTGTTGATAGTAAATTTTCCTAACGTACTCAATATCCTCTTTTGAGTAATATCGAAAATTTCCTCACATATTAACCCACTATATCACTGTGTGAATTTAAAAATATCTCTATGGTTCATGAAATTCTTAAATAAATTGCACGAATCAAATTAGTATATCTTTGTTTCTCATGTAATTCATGGCATCCATTACACGGAGCAAAAATACATAAATCACCTTTGGTCTTATTATGCATCTTCAAATTATTCAAATATTGACCAATTAAAAATATTAAGCACAAATGATGAAATAATAAACTAAAAATAAGATAAATTTATGAAATTAAGTCATGAGAATATAAAGACAATCTATAGATATAATTGATAACATTCAGGCTAAAAAGAGGGGGAAAAAAAAGATAGTTGTGTCTTTAATCGACTTTTTTTTTTGTAAGTAGTTCGGTATCCGGCGACCGCATTGGGTCCCGACTAATCCGAATTCGGGGTATAGTCATAGTTAAGACTCTTTACCTCTCCCAAATGGTGTGTTTAGTAGGAATTGAACCCAAAAGTTTTTCCCACAAACTCAGTCATTCGGTATCGGCTTTTTTTTCTTCATGGTATTTACAATTTCTTGGGAATATTTAAAACCGAAAAAATTTCCTTTACTAAAAATTAAGTTATAATTTACTGGCAGGCATCTTAGAGATTAAAATCATATCATCAAGAGTGTGGTAGTTAATTTCTCTCTTCAATCTTGATTAATAATAATTGTTTTGTTGCTTTTAGGTGCTTTAGGATTTTATTTTGATCATGTCCGATATTTAGTTACTTAAAAAGCCGGATGATTTCTTGATACGAGTTGTCTGCCCACTGTTTAGGCAACTGCTGCAAAATGCTCTTCATTATAATTAGCTAATCTTCATAATTTGTGAAAAATAGTGTTTTTTCTCTGAAGCTGGCAATTTGTTTTTGATAGTTTATTCCGTCTTGTGATTATTATTAGTTTCCATGGATTTTGCTATATATATATCTTACAAGGAATAACAAAATTCAAATAGTGTTAGGATTAATCAATATCTTTTTTAGCCTTATTCTAAAAGGTACTTACTATGTACATCCTAATCCGACTAGGAAAATTAGTTGAAGTTATATTACTTGCTGTATTATAAATAGAGGAACTTCTCGCTTTTATGCTGCAGCTGGAGGCACATATATGCATACTATATAAGTACACTTTGTGAACTGAATTGAGGCAAATTACTCATTATTCTGGTCGATCGTTAATCTCTCTCAGCAATCATGGTGCATGTGGAATGTGATAGTATTTTTGCCTTGGAAGTAGAAGATCTTGATAATGATGGCATTGGTGAATCCAAATCTTCGATTACTTTTTATCTACATCCGAATTCTTCGTATGAAAAAGAATGGTGGTATACAAACTCCTCAAATTCATCGGATGCAAGTAAAAATAAACTTGTGTACAGAATCGAAGAGTATGTTGACGTTACCGAGAACTATGTGGAAAATATTGACGTAGAGGAGATGCTATCAATGGCCGCATCCGCCGCTGCTCTCATCACTTTAATCAGTGGAAAAGTACTTGTCGCTCTTGAGCCGGCCGCATCTCAAGATGAACTCAAAGAGTTAGCAAGTGACGTAATTTCTGAATCTTGTCGCCGACTTGCTGCTAAACCTAACATTAGTAAGTACACATTCTCGATTGGCATATGCGTACTATATCATATCTCTACATCTTTAGATGAGACTGACATGAAGGAGTTACAAGAATACGCGGGAGCTGCTGCTGATGATGAATATGATCCATCCCTAATGCCTCTGCCGATTATAATAGATGATGGTTATGATTTTTATGAACTTAGCCAAGAAAGCTGTACAATTTGTTGGGACAAGTATTTGCCAGGATCTCAGGTGATTCGCATGCAATGTTTGGATGAGGTAGACCAACTGATCCTCAACAATCATCATCATCATCATCATCAGTACTTATCTTCCAGAGGATCTGACGCAATTGCAATTGTCATGCCATGTTCGCACCAATTTCATGCAAATTGCATCTCCAACTGGTTGAAATCTACCAATTCTTGCCCTCTCTGTAGGTTTCAGATGCCCTCCTGCGCTACGTTGCTTTCTATTCTAGATTTGTTTGATTCTAAAGTTGATTCAGAAAAGTCTTGATTAAGCTTCATCATTATTAATTCAAAAAATAATTAAATAAATATAACCACTTGTAAGCATGTATATAGATGCTTTGAATTTATGCAAGTGTCTAATTGTACATCTCTCTCTCTCTTACACCTTGCATACTCCTTTTGAGTCTTGACTTGTGCCTTTCGACAAAACACCCAATTTCCTTAGTCGTAGAAATTATTTTTATATCTTATTTTCGTTTTTTTTTCCATTTTTCGTGTGAGAACTTTCGCTTTCATTTTTTCTTCTCATTTTCTCACAAACCAAACAAGTTTAATAATCATATTACTTGGAAAGAGGTTGGTAAATTTTGCAGCAACAAATTGGTACTAATCTTCTCATAACTTATTAGTGGCTATAAATGTTCTAAATGCAACAATGGCAGAATACCATCTAAGTATCAATAGAGGGGAAGAGAGGTCTAGTATGGAGAGAGGATCGAGTTTTCTCACCAAGGATGACTTGCCTGTATCTATCTACATAATGGACAAGAGGATATCTACTAATTAACTAGCTAAGAGCCCTTTTGTGCTATATGTTTAGGCAAGCATAAATCCTTAGTAAACTGACCAGCTCTCATCAACATCTCTTCCATGGATGAATGGCTTCATGAAATGTCGCTCCAACACCTAAGTGTTGCAACTGTGGCATAGGAAAGTATATAATAAAAATATGCAATCACATCACATATCATACACAGCAAGCGCCAAGCAGTAACATATATTCAACAACAGGCTTGTTTGCCGCATTGTAATGCGTAGGTTCATCTATTAGAAATGCATACCCCAACACTTATCGATATTTAAACCATCAAATATATATCAAACCATTCCAAATCAAGAGATAACCAGTAAAAAAAAAAAAAAATTGATAGTGAATTAGACAATTCGCAACTTTCCAAAAGTGGCAAAAAAAATTTCATTTTCCAGACTGCATATATATTTTCAGGAAAGATTAAACTGCAGTGGGCGAGCGTGAAAATATAACAGGAAGGTATAGAAAGTAGATGCAGCAAAATAAGTGTCCTATGTACATTTGCTAAAGGCTAAAGCAAAATGAAATGGATGCACCCCAATGCTACTGCAACACAAGGTCAGAAAAACGAAACCAACCAACCATTTTGTAGAAGTGTTGCCATGCTGCAAAAATGTATTGGTTATTTTGTAGTCAGTGTTGACAATGCAGACTATGCAGACTGGGCTTTCTGGCCCAAGAGCGCTGCCCAAAAAACGTACATAAGAATATGGAATTGACAATGCAGCAAATATTGATAGAAGTAATTATCAAATTCAATGGGAAATACAAAAAGTTGAACCACCATCAGTTAGAAGTTGTCCTGTTAAATTTAATTATTGAAGAGAGTCAAAAGAATAAACTAAAATTAATTAATATAATATATAATAATTCTTATTTTTAATAAAGTGAGGATAGTATCAAAATTATAAAAAAACAAATTTTAATATATTAAAATTTATTTTTTTATTTTAATGGAATTTTCACATTATTAAAATAAGGATGTCCTTACTAGATAATGAATCTATTTTGCTTGTAGAATCAAACTTATGATTAATTGCTTTTTTAGTGATCAATTCATGAACTTTCTGTAGATAATTGCATTCCGAACAGGAAAAATGAAAACAAAAAAAAGGAAAAATCGTAAGTTTGATTCTTTCTAATGGTAAAATAGTAAGGAAAAAAAACTAGGAGTTATTTTTTTTTTAACTATGGACTTTGAAATATAAAAATGAAAAGATAATATAACAGTGTGCTTGTGCATGTGAAGAAATTGAATGCTCTAGTTATGAAATATCTACTCAAATGGGATGAAGAGAATGTGAGTTAGATAATATCAAGCTTACACTTACTGTTAAAAGCGTTTGTCCACATCACCGCATTTGAATTTTTATTATCACATGCGCTTATACTAAATTTTCAATTTACCATGTGAACAGGGCGATCACAAGAGTTGCATTTAATTTGCTTTCCATTTACCAGCCTTCGCAGTTCGAACTTCCTTGTGAATCCTTATTTCGTTTTCCAAATTAATTTCACTTTTATCAATTTCTTCCCTTCTCCTTCTATATTCCCCCTTCGATATGGTCATCACATGTGATCCATATTTGCATGTATAATAAGAGAAAGAGATAAGTGAGCAGTAATTCACAATTCCTGATTTAGTGGATAATGAATCCACAAGAAGGAAATTAGGATGCTTGACACAAACAACCGCACTTCATGTTAATGAGGAACAATTTATGTGGGCTTAACCTAAACGAATCAGCAGGTTTAAGTGTTTAACTCCATATATTTCAGTAATGCCTGAATCAGGAAAAATGCAAGCACTAACTGACATTAGGCAATAAATTAATGAACTAGATTTGGGTATAAAATTTTTAACACCACACGAAACTACTTTTGACAAAGTTGGATACCAGAAATGGATTGGTAGGATAAAGAAACACTAAACATTATTGTTATACTAAACCATACTAATGTGATTAGGTAATCATCTTACATAAATTTTAATATTAACCGCTACCAGGTCTATTATAAAGAGATTTCAAATTCAAAAACTCAGTTTTTATTATGTGTTTTAAAATAATATCAATAAAACTTGTTTTAAAAAAAATACATTTTTTACTTGAGTGATTAAGCATGCGTTTGGGACAGCTGTGCTGTGGCACCCTAAGAATTTTTTCCATTCGTAGAAAGAAACTAAAAAAACAGAGTTTTAAATATATAAATAATCACAACATTTAAATCCTCCAAAATTCAATTAAATTTGTTTGATTAAAGTCCTTGACTGAATGACATTAAAAATTTGGAAGGAGTAATTGACGTCTACTGTACTATAGTGAATGAGTGCTGTGGACGACTTGGCGTGAGCCAATAAAGCTTTCGTCATGGCTTGAATCATTTAAAATTTAAATCCTTGTTGTTGTTCTTTTGTTTTTCAACTAAGCTGAAACAGGTAGGATCGATTTATATACGCTTGTACTTTTCGTAGGATCGATTCAAAAAAATCTTTAACTTTCTCTTCAATGTATCATGCATGCACATACATATTATATAAGTAATATATGTATACGTGTCTTCTTCAAAACTTAATAATTAAAAAGATAAATCAAATTAAAATAGCAATTTGTCTACATGTTACCCGTGATTTTTTACGTTGAGTCATCTTCTACTTTTCTCGATCCATTAAAATATATTTTACTGTGGACTTTGAAATGTAAAAATGAAAAAATAATATAACCGTGTGCTTGTGCATGTGAAGAAATTGAATGCTCTAGTTGTGAAATATCTATTCAAATGGGATGGAGAGAATATGAGTTAGATAATATCAACTATCAAGCTTACACTTATTGTTAAAAGCGCTTGTCGACATCACAACATTTGAATTTTTATAATTACATGCGCTTGTACTAAATTTTCGATTTACCATGTAAACACAGCGATCACAAGAGTTGCATTTAATTTGCTTTCCATTTACCAGTCTTCACAGTTCGAACTTTCTTTTGAATCCTTATTTCGTTTTCCAAATTAATTTGGATTTTATCAGTTTCTTTTCTTCTCCTTCTTTATTCCTCCTTCCAAAAATAGGATGCTTGACCCACAAACAACCGCACTTCATGTTAATGAGGAACCATTTATATGGGCTCTGCTCAACTTAAACGAATCAGCAAGCTTAACTCCATATATTTAAGTAATGCCTGAGTCGGGGCAAATGCAAGCATTACTAAGAAATAATAATAATAAAACTTGATCTAAGGAAAAAAAAGAAAAGAAAAGTAAGTATTTTTTACTTGAGTGACTAAGAAGTCTTAATTGTTGGTAAAAAGAAACAGAAAAAAGCAGAGGGTCTTAAATGTCTAGTCACATCATTTTAATCTTTTCGAAATTCAATTAAATTTTGTTTCCTTAATGTGCTTAACTGAGTGTCACGGACGGAGTAATTGACGTTCAGTATCTATAATATATTGAGTGAGTGTTATGACGACTTGGCCTGAGCTAATAAAGCTTTCGTCATGGCTTGAATCATTTAATATTAAATCCTCGTTGTTTGTTCTTTTTCTTTTTTCCTTTTTCCAGTTAAGCTGAAACAGGTAGTTGCTTGGCCAATTCAATTGTCACGGGATTTATATTGCTTGTACTTTTCGTAGGATCGATTCATATAATTATAACTTTCTCTTCAATAAATCATGCATGTGTATAATATATATATAAGTAATGTATATACACGTGTCTCCTTAAAAAATTAATGATTAAAACGATAAATAAAATTAAAAGTTGCATTTTGTCTATATGTTACCCGTGATTTTTTACGTTGAGCTACTTTTCTCGATCCATTCAACGATCCCCTATTTATCCTATGCATAAATGCATGTATAAATATCCCAGATGATTATTGTTTTATATATCAAAATAATCATCAAAGTCAAGCGTAGAAAGTTCTGAAAGAAATATATATTGAAGCAGAGTACTAAAATTTGTAAGCATAATCGGATCATGTCAGTTCCAATGGAAGCTCTAGCAATGGCAGGAGTTGATTATTATGAATGGGGCATAAACGTAGAAGAGTGGGAGCGAGAGGATACTGAGTTGGAGCCGCCGCCGCTTTTGATCGCCGATGAAGAAGAAAGAGAAGAGCACTTGAGCACGGCAAGCCATTTTTCTGAAGATAATGACACTGTTGGCGCCGTTGCTGTAGATTGTGACAAAATATCTAGTGATGGAAGATCAATTAGGGAAGAAAATGAAATGGCCATGGTGGTAATCATAATGGTGAAAGCCATTATTGAACTGCTGAATATTGTGAGGATGGATACCCTTTATTCAAACCAGTAGCCGCACCTACCAAAATCTGATTCAGTGTTTGGGATTAAGGTGGCTACCACTTTTTTTTTTTTTTTCCTTCCAAATGTATCTTAGATTTTGTTTCGTTGAGCACTAGTTTGCTTTCTTTTTGGGTACATAGGTATCCCTCATAGAGGGACAGCTTTCTTTTTGGTTTTAGTGTAAAAGTTATTGTATTGCATTTTTATAGCGTTTATAGTAATTTTCCTGTGGTTAAACCAGATATATATTTTTATGCCAAAAAATGAGATATGGGAATACATAGCACTTCAATGGCACTTCAATACTCTTAAATTTTATTTGTGGATCTTTTTTATATTGAAGAATACGCATACCCTTAAGAGAAGATTAATTAAATTTATCAAACAAAATCAATCATCAATATTAATTTAGGAATTACGCGAGCATCACGTTAAATAATTAGCTAAAATTATTAGGATTAATGGTTGGTAATCTTCAACATGCATGGATATGGTGTTTGTTCCTTAGTTTATATGATTCTTTCTTTGGAATCAATTTTCAGCCTGCATTCTTTGCCATTGTGCTAATTGAGACAAATGTAAAATTAGTCGAGTCAGTTATATATATATATATATATATATATATATATTTATATGTAGTATTAATTGTTAGCTTAATTTTTATTGCTTATAGTCAACCTAAAGAGTCATATATATGGTAAAATTAAAGTATTTAAGTTGGGTAATCCTCATTAGAACCTATCTGATTACACACACACACACGTGTGTGTGTTTGTATGCCTACAATTGGAAATTTGCATAAAATCAAAGAATCTATGTGCATGCTTACAAGTGGTTATATTTAATTTTTTGTTTGAATTAATAATGATGAAGCTTAATCAAGACTTTTCTGAATGAATTTCAGAATCAAACAAAACTAGAATAGAAAGCAAGAAAGCCCAGGAGGGAATCTGAAACCTGCAGAAAGGGCAAGAATTGGCAGATTTCAACCAGTTGGCAATGCAATTTGAATGAAATTGGTGCGAACATAGCACAACAATTGCAATTGCGTAAGTACTGATGATAAGTACTGATGATACTTGTTGTGGATCAGGTGGTCCACCTCATCCAAACATTGCATGCGAATCACCTGAGATCCTGGCAAATACTTGTCCCAACAAATTGCACAGCTTTCTTGGCTAAGTTCATAAAAATCATAACCATCATCTATAATAATCGGCAGACGCATTAGAGATTGATCATACTCATCATCATCATCAGCAGCAGCAGCAGCAGCTCCCTTGTATTCTTGTAACTCCTTCATGTCAGCCTCATCTACAGATGTAGAGATATGATATCGTGCTCATATGCCAATAAAGAATGTGTACTTATTAATGTTAGGTTTGGCAGCAAGTCGACGACAAGATAAAAAAATTACGTCACTTGCTAACTCTTTGAGTTCATCTTGAGGTGCAGCCGGCTCAAGGGCCACCAGAGCTTTTTTACTGATTAAAGTGACTAGAGCGTCGGTGGGTGCGGCCGTTGATAGCATTTCATCTACGTCAATACTCTCCGCATACTACTCGGTAACGTCAACATACTCTTCAATTCTGTACACAAGTTGTTTATTTTTACTTGCATCCGATAAAATGTAATCGAAGATTTGGATTCATCAATGTCATGATTATCAAGATCTTCTATTTCCAAGTAAAAAATACTGTCACATTCCACATACACCATGATTACTGATTGCTGGCTGGACAGAGATTAACGATCGACCGGAGTAATTTACTTCACATCACAAAATATATTTAAATAGTATGCATAAATGTATGTATGCACCTGCTTATCACGGGATGAGTAATTCCTCTATTTATAATACAATAAGCAATATAACTTTAACTAATGTCCCTAGTCGCATTAGGGTGTGTGTGTGTGTGTAGAGTACGTACCGTTTTAGAATAACGTCAAGAAAGATATTAATTAATCCTGGCACTATTACAATGTTGATAATCCTAACAGCTCGCTTGCCTGACAACACTCTCAAATGCATTTTAAGTTGGTATTCCAAGCACTCCAAGTTTATTATATGAAAGGGATAGGAGAACCTTCTTGGAGTGCTATAGTTGATACCAAGCCCAGGAAGCTTTATGAGATGTCTTTTCCCGAAGAACCATATCAAGAAGAAGAGATTAAAATGTGATGATGCACGTGTCAATCTAGAGAATGATGAAGATGACATGCAGTTAACAAGGAATGTTGTGGATTGTATGGATCTTGATTAAAAATGATAACTTATTATGCTTCTGTACAGTGTATGCATTTTACATCTCTTTTTGATAATTTGCATGAATACTTACATAAATCGGTTTATGACTTTATTTCTGTTGCTATTGTTTTCACCATTTATGAATTATTTTATTACTGGCTTCTGGCTTTTTGCAATAGAGTTTTACATTCCCACAACTATTCTTGGTATTTTGTATATGTTTCCGTCTTCATTAAAATTGCTTGAGGGAATCCATGTCCCCTCCCGATAATAACAGGAGATTTTGGAGGATCCCTTATCCCCAAATAATTAATATATATTTTTATTTAATAATATTAAAATAAAAATTTAAATAAAAGTTTAGATAAGGCGGCTGCTAGCTACTGTCGAAAATTAGAAATTAGGTTTTACAATTTTACTTTTGCTTTTGTTTTATTAGATAAAAATTTAAAATATTTAATGAATATTATAATAAAATAAGATCTTGTCCAGCCTTTTTAATGTTCAGAATAAAAATTTAAAACTAGAACTGGTCAACTAGGCCCAAATGTTTAATAAAATAGACATTTTGATATTTGTTATTTATACCAATATTTCATATTTTACAATTTAAATTTTATTATTTGTTCAATAATAATTTAAAAATAAAAATAAAATTAAAATGAGGAAATGGGGAAGGGATGAAGATTCCACCTCATTCTCGTCCTTTCCTCGAATAAGAAGCTGGACAAATAATCACCTTGTCCCTTATCTGAATAAGAAATTTAATATAAAATTGTCCCTATATCCTCTCTGAATGGGGAAAATCCTCGAGAGTCATCATTCCCGTGGAAATTTTTGTCATCCCTAGCTAATACATACTATTTTTGGTAGTTGTCTAATTTTATCAAGTTTAAACGTCCCTTAGAGGAATTTCAAGAGAAAGTTGATAGAATGGTTAAAAATGGAAAGTCTCCATCTATATATCAAAAGAGGTCTCCAGCTATTTATAAAAGGAAGTCTCTAAAAACTTATAACAAAGGGGAAAAGACGACTGAAATTACAAGATCAAATGGCATAGTTGCTGGCAAAGGAAAGTCTTAAGCTAGCACATATAACAGTGATACTGAATCAGCTTCTATAATTGGTGATGAAGCTTCTATTTTACTACAATTGATGAAGGTAATAATTTAATTTTGAATGTACAATTAAATTTTAATTGATGGCTAGTTTACATCTTATTTGATTTTGTATCAGCTTCACATATTAAAAGGAAGAAATTTGGTCGAGGAAAGGACATAGGAGTTGCTCAAGGGCATGGTCTAGCTTTAAATATATACGATGGCAGGTAAAATCAATTTCATGTTCCGGCTTTGTATGTAGTTTACATTTAGTTCTTTTAGTTCTATGGCTTGAAATTTACTTAATACTTCTTATAAAAAATTATAAGGATCATAACACTAAAAGTTGTAAGTGAAATTGGTGTCATCTTCAATAGCAGCATCAATGGGCTATATGTTAAATATTCTGAATATCCAAAGGAAGAATTTGGAACATTATTTGCTCGTTTCAAGGAAGACAATTTTCATATACATGTACAAGACAGAAGCTTAAAGATGCCATATAACTTCATGTGAAAATTCGTTTTCCAGATTATATGTCAGGGCTTAGGAGGGGCATTTTTAAGAAGTATCCATCTGTTGGAGAGCGTTAGCACAAGAATCATTTCTGAAGGTATAGGTTGTTTATTTCATTTTACTAATAGATTATGTGAATGGGTACATACTATGTTTGGAGTTCTCATGAAAAATGATTGGTGACTTGTCATTACTCTATTTTTTGATGAATTATGGATGAGGAAATGATCTCAAAGTGATTGTGGACAAGCTTATAATATAGGTGGATGAAAGAATGATTATTAGATTTTATGAAATCGAGACTATGCTTCGATATAGAGTTGCTTTTTATTATAATGTTTTTAGTTGATTCTCATAAGTGTCAGCTTCTTTATTTCATTGTTATAAAGTTTCTATTCTAGTAATAACAACGATTAAAATTCTTTCTTTTACTTGGGATATTGTTTTGACGGAAGGAGATGATGATGGGTGTGAGGACGAGGCAAACGATAAAGAAGTTATTTTAGAGAACGATTAAACATATTCAAGATATGATGATATAATTTTGTCTATACATTTGGGATATTTTTTTACGTAAAAGATACTATAAGATTGATATTTTGTAGTATTTTTTAATGGTGAATGTGATTTTACGAATTTTTTAAATTAGTGAAGTTATATTTTAACATGTTTTGTATATTATCATTATGTTTGTTATCTTACTTTCCTAATATAGATATTTCAACAATATAATAAATTTTTTTTGAAATAATGTTATTAAATAAAATAAAGAGGGTCATCAAACAACAAAATAAGTTTATTTTTGATAGTATATCTTTTATTTCCGAAGGCAAATTATAGTTGAAAATAAAAGTAAATATATTTATCCTATCTTATTTCTGAGGGAATTTAATTTTATTTCCAACAGCAATGCCCTCGTAAATAATTTTTTTCTTCATCAACTCATTGAAAATTCGACATTTCTTCATCAACTCATCAATTAACCTATAATTTTATTGTAGTGATTGTCACAGTCAACAATCCACAATTAGCCCTTAATTTTATTGGAAGGTGCCATTTCATTTACAACTTCTAATTAAAAAAAGGCTCTCGCTTCAATTATGTAAAGTAGAGTATCAAAAGTTTTTTTGCAAAGAATATGATATAGTTACAAATTTTTATATAAACCTAACATATATAAATTGATGTGATATTAATTAATTAATTGAATGAAAATATAAAATAATAAAAATAAATCATATGAATAAAAAATATTTAATTCAATTAATTTTATCATATTATATTAATTTATATAAGATAAATTTATACAAAAATTTATGTCTATATCATTACTTTTTTACGAAATAAGCATACAAATTAATTAATAAAAGATCTAGTCAAGTCATCTTCGTCTAATTGAAATTGATATATGGTGGGACCGTGGTATTTCACTATTTTGATCAAACCCTCTTATAGTGATTGTCAATTCATGTGGGATGCAATTCCGCAGTCCGTCCCCACCTGAAATTCGAACTTCTAATTCTAACAAGAGGCGAAAGAGTATCAAATTTTGTAAACAATAACATGTCAGCAAGCTATTGTCGGTTGTACCGTAAGGCAAAATACCACCGACACAGCACATCAAAAACCGTCGGTAGCTCCTCGAATTAAATGACCGAAACAAGCTCCAGCTTTGTACAGTCTCCCACCCTCAACAAAACTGAGCACAGAACACGCTCCAATGATACGGAGACCGACAATGATACACTCTTGCTTTTTTTACCGGTCGTGACAAATACTCTCCATGTGGAAGGTGACCAAGTAGTAGATTTCGCCAACAAAGGGCTGGGGAAAGCTCCTTTTCACAAGTAAATCCAATCTACGAACAGGCAGTCTCTCATAAATATCTAAAGATTTCTTTTTATTTTATTATTAGAATAATGGTACATGAATTTAGTACAAATATCACAAAAGATAATAAAATTGTGATCTTGTAATAATTTTCTTTTCATGTAATTAATTATTATTTATCTTTTAATGATAATATACCATTTTTTATATCATTTTTTTGGACATATCATTATTGTTATTATTATGGGTAAAGTATTTCATTTATGGAAAAAAATTCAATTACAATGTCGAAATAGTTAATAATATTTATGGAAAAAAACTAGTAAGATCATATAGATCTTGTTTATGCTATCTATATTTGTAATCAAATAACAATCTTTATTTTTCCTATTTATATATTATTCAAATTTCAACAACAAAGAGAAATATTCATAACGAAATCAAATACAATGCAATTACCAAATTTTCTCGTTTCTAGCTCTAGATTCATACCATTGTTTGTTGTCATCACAATGGTTTATACATCCCTATATATCAATTGAACATTCAAAATGAAAATAAACCCAAAAAACCTACCCAAATGATTTTTTTTTTTAAAGAAAAAAAGGCCGTGCATTTTCTTAGCCAATTAAAATTCTTATTATTACAATTTTCTTCATCTTTTAATTGGCTGAGATTATACATCATTTTTATTGAATAAAAAATTTAAAACTTGAAATTAATTTAACTTTTCTTGCCTTCTTCACCACCTTCTTCCAAGTAAGCCTTCTTCCTCCTCTCAGCTCGAGCAAACAAACAGATCACAAGAAAGCACGTGGCGTAAATCCCATGAACTTTCCAGTTAGTCTTGGGCGGTTGATGCAACACCACCCTATGGAAGACGGCCACGTAGTAATGCAAACCGACAGCATAGCCCACTAACGTCTGGCCCAAGCCCAGTAGCCTCGAGCCCAGCCCACACTCAGTGGAAAACACTAGAATCAAATACATCAAGAGCAGCAGCAAATAAAAAATGTAACCCAGTGTTTGCATCACCTGTAAACAAACGTACGTTGACTGCGAAGTAGCGTAAAAAAACTTGAGGGGCTCCAGCCCAGTGACAAGTGAAGACAAGCAGAGGATTGAGAAGTAGATTGAGAGATAAACTTGGATGAAAATCAAGATTTTTTGAAGGGAAAAATAAGCTTTGAAGTGGTTGAAAATGAGTGAGACTAAAATTAGAGGGATTAAAATGAAAGCAAAGGAGACTATTGAGGCAATGGTGGCAGCATATTTGTGACCGACAATGGGTTTGAACCCTTTGGTGATTTCTTTGTTGTATTTGTTAATGTAAGCTTTTGACGTTGTGGAGATTCTCTCAAGGTCTGGTAACAAAGTCTGTTGAAACTTGACGGGCAGATCTCTGAATTCTGAAACCAAATCATCATCTTCAGTGTCAATTTGATCAAGCAAGCTTAAAGGCTTGGTGGGTTTTTTTGTGGTCTTTTTGAGGCCACTCAGCTTCTTGTCAACTAAAGCTTGGCTTTTTGTTGGGGAAGTGGGTTTGGTAATTGTTTTGTTCTTGGAGGAGCTACTAAGCTTGATGGGATCTAAAGATTTTGAGGGCTTTTGATCTTTTGATGATGTGGAATTGAGCTTTTTGAGGTTAGTGGTGCTGTTGCCACTACTCAATGTGGCGGTTTTGATGGGCTTGGTTTGGTTCTTGGTGCTCGACAGGTTGTTGGTTTTGGTGAGTTTGGTTTGGTTTTTGTTGCTAGAATTTGTGGCTTTGATCAGCTTGGTTTGGTTCTTGCTGCTGCCACTGCTGCTGCTGCTGGTGTTGCTGCTGCTCTTTTTCTTTGGCTTCTGCTGCTGCAAATCTTCATCATTTTCAGCATCTAATAACATTCTTCTGATGCTGCCGCCAAGAATTTGCTTTCTTCGAAGCTCATTCTTTGATGAGGACACCGCAGCAGCCGAAAGAAGAATCGAAGCAGCAGAAAGGAACAGAATAAGATAAACATAGAGTACTTTTCTGAAACTCAAGTACGAGAGTGGAGCCATTTTCTGTGAACTTGAAGATCCAAGTTTGGATCCTTATTTTCCAATAAAAAAAGTTTGGATCCTGATTTCAAAGCTTCTCCAGCCTTTTCAGAGTATGATGGGTTTGGTATAGTTTGTATCTAAAATTTATGTAAGAAAGAGCAAGAGAAAAGGGCTTATATATTCCACACAGTTGAAGAATTTAATGCAAAAGTAAGAAAGAACAAAGATGAGTCACATGGTCAAGTAGACAGGCAACGCTTTCTCATTAACGCGGTTTCTTTCTCATGACCTTTTTCGGAGCCGCTTGCTAACTCTGTTCAGTACTCTCTCTTAAGCAATAATGGAGTGAAATTATTAATTAATTAATTAACTATTTGCATCTTTGTTTGGAATTGTGTCAATTTGATAACGAATTTTCACAACTTGGGTTAAAATAAAAAATAATTAGGTGTTTTTCGAGGCTTTGATCATAAGACTTCATTGGTCAATCCTTAGTTTCTGTAACTATAACATATTTAACTATTTTCAAAATTTATAAAATAAATGAATTGGTAATTAATTAAGTTCAAAGACTTTCATTTTCTGAAGAGCCAGGTGTGAAACTTTTGTAGCTTTGGCATGACCTAAAATGCCATTTTATATTGACGAAAAATTAGCTTTAGATTGGATTAACGTGACAGGCATAATGTTACATAGAATTTCATATCATACAAACCAACCTATTCCAATTTGGCATCACATTGAAACCTAAACTTAGTGATTTTACTTTTACATGCTTTTTAATTATAACAACAAACTCATTAATGCGTATTCTTTTATTAGCACTTTCTAATTAATTAGATGATGTGAGATATTACGGCCGACTTTGATATGTCACTTTAGAAATATGGGGACTTCAATGTTACATCACAATGGAATAGAATAAATTTTTTATAAATCTGCTAGGGTGTAATGCATTTTCTCTACAATATGATTGAATATTAGATTCCAAAATCGCGTGATAAGGTCAATAACCTAACAAAATCCAAAAGTAGAATGAATTAAAGAAGGCAATTATAACAATATTTGTTTGTATTTGACAAACATTTTGACTCCATGTTGATGCTGTAACGAGGTCTAAAATCCAAAAATAGAATTATAATAATCACCAATGTGCCGGTGAGAGACCAGTAGTTGAAACAGTTGACTAATGTGCACTGAATTTTGACAAATTTTTTATTTGGCTTTCCCATCTATGAAATCACTAAAATAAATAACCCATTTTGATGGGGCCGATACACGTTGATCCTGCTCCGGCTCCCATGTTTTATGACTCAAGAAAATGAGAATCCTAGGCAATGGTTCGCTCCCCGCCTTCATTCTGCCCTTCATTAATTTCGAGCTCTACCATTGATGGTGATCAAGCAAATTCCACCGCTTGATTTGTTGGAGATTCCGATTATCAAAATGAAGAGAAGCTTACTTATTCAATGTTATAAATCTTAGGTTGTAGATCACAGAATTCTTATCCTCACACCTCAGTCGAGTCAATGATAATGCTCACTTCTTTTTTGTCTTTAACGTTAGAGTCAAGCTGATTAACTATTTTTGTGTTCGATAAGAGAAGCACGCTCTCGGGGCACACTATGGCCATCGCGAATTATTATTATTATTTATTTTGACAGATGGTCGTTGTTAATTTAAATTCTCATATATTTCTGAAACGATTGAGATGATAGAATGAAACTTCAATCAGAATTTTGACTTTTTCATCGTGCAAGTTTGGTGAATCATACTGTAAATCCGAACAGTGCACAAAAAGGCCCGAAAGTAACGTCCGTGCTTGTGATTTTTGGGTAAATTTCTCATAAGCTCTTTTAACAAATAAATGGAAATTTAATTTGCTCATATAGGATTTAAAATAAAAAGGCCATTATTACAATTAAATTGTAATTAATCATAAATAACAAGTTTGGTAAAAAAAATATCATCGAATTAACGAGCCGAGAGAAAAATAGTAATTCCCCTAAAATTCATACACTTCACATTAAAGTGTCCCCATAATACTTGTTCGGACTTTTAATGAATTCAGTTTATACTAAGATTGATTAACAAAGTGTGCTTTCTTCAGATTTAAAGCTTAGAGATTCAGATTAATCTATTAAAAAAAAACATGTTTTTGCACGCTCAAAAAACAATTAAAAAAGTAGTCCAAACCACCATGTGGACATGTGCAGAAAAAAAGATCGAGATGCCTTCGTACGTAAAGAAAGAAAAATGGAAAAAGAAACGAAAACAAAATTTAAAAATAATTTCTACGAATAAAGGAAATGAGGCACAAGTCAGCACGCGGGAGGAGTTTTTGAAGAGTGAGAGAGAGATGAATACGCTCACATAGATGATGTGGAAATTATATTAAGTGTAAAAACGAAGCTTTTCCTCTAAAGATTTTTCTTCATACTCTGAAACATATACATATATATTTTGTAAAAAGATGTCAGTATATATATACGCACACACACTCTCTGATATCTTTTTACAATCAGAAGTTTATAGACATTTGTAACTTAGAATCTGTTTGCGACTAACCACGATTGATTCTATTATGGATGGCACGTACACCTTAAATTTCTATTATTCTTATACTAGAATATAATATCGGGACTTGACCCTACCCCCTCAGTTGAAGAAGGCTGGTGCCTGGTTGCCATTGGGCTTGCTTTCAGTACCACAGTTGGACATTTAGGATTTTCTCGAATTATTTGAACGATAAATCTAACTAAAGAGAAAAAAAAAATCATACAAAAAGAGCTCAGTTGAACCAGAACAAGGTAATTAGCATTAATTCAAAACAAATGAAGGATTTGGTGAAGCACCAACGACTCCATAATTCTGATTTATTAACTCAATCTTTGAAATTTATTTGGCTAAAGGATCGGTCTTACTCATTCGGGAGGAGCATTATATGCGCTCTGAGCGCGGAGAAAGAAAATCATGAAACTGATCTGGAATTATTTTTTTGTATTTTATACATAATTGAGTTACAGACACTATTTTAATAGACTAGTGCAGACATAGAAGTTACAGTAGCTGTTACAATGACATAACTATACAATCTTATCAAAACATTTAAACTAACAATCTGCTAAATCATGCTCCTAGGCTTGACTTATCTAACTTGTCTAGCCTTCTGACTTATCTAACCTTCTAACATGCGAAATAGAGGAAAGCAAGCAAGCTATTAGTCACTACATTAAATCTGTAGAAGGAAATTGGCCTCTTATCCCTTCCCATTTTCTTACTTTCCATTCAAATTCATCATACTACAATATATTGACACTATCGTCACACCAATAATAATAGTAATAATACAATGAATAATGATGATTTGTTGAAAGTGACTCCATCTCCATGAGTCATTCAACTTTTTTGAAATGCTTCTCTGGATTTTTCCTTGGATCTTTGGTAGTCATTGGTTTGATTATCGCTTTCATCCTAATTTTCCTTTGTCTGGAGTTTCTTAGGCCATGTTTTCGGTACGCTTTCATATATTGTGAGGATTCCCTTACTTTATTAGTGTGTAGAAAAATTATTACACTATATTTTATAATACTGTATTAAGCATTACAATTAAAGTATGGTATTATATTATTACACTATATAGCGTAACAGCTTTCCTCTACTTTAATAAAATGTAAGAACAGTCATTAAAATTGTGTTATATACTTATATATATACATGGTGTATGTATATATGGTGGCCTTTGGATAGGAATCAAAGGCTACACAACTTTGCTGCATACAATAAGTTGCAAACAAATTAAAAAAAAAAACTAAAGGCAATCCAACTGCCCTACTTATAGTCCCAGAATTTCGAACTAAATAATTTCATTATTCTGTTTATGTTTCCATTTATCTGTCATTAGATTAGACTGAGGGAATCTAATGAGTAAAATATTGAGTCACTATTCTAAATCAAAATTTTAAATTAGGAGAATCCTTCCGTATATTAATTATTTAGATAATTTGTATTTTTAAAAAAATTATGTTGTAACAATACAAAATTAAAAATAATTGAATTTGAACAAAATAACATATAAATTATTCATGAAAAAACATTGAAACAAGAAAGAACATAAGTAGAAAAAGTAACTACATTGCTCATATGATGGCTAATTTGGGACTTGGTTGTAATTTGCTCTATACATTCTGTTAATTTCTAACTCGACGCCAATAGATTCCCTAATTATGGATTCTGTTAATTTTTGTTTCTGATCATTTATTTGCGTGAGGCTACGTTTAAACGCTTTCGGTCGAGAGTAAAGAAACGTATATACAAATATATAAAAAAAATATTGTATACCCTTTGGGATTTCTTGATTTTAGATTTGTTATTTGGCTACAAAATAAAAGCAAGCGAAATAAGGTTTACGATGTTTCCGCTGGCTTTACAGAGAACCCACCATGTCGTGAGCACATGGACAAAAAAAGCAATGAGATAGGCTCTTTACAATTAGGGCCATGCATGAGGAAATATCAGAGTCAGAGCCATTTTCAACATCTTTTTGATAAAGCAATAAATAATTAATGCTTCAGGATCTGGTCTCTCTTTACTTCCCACCTGATTCTGGATCATGGCTTCCCCAGTTTGCATGCAATTACGCAACTCGGGCGGCAATTGTGTGTTCTTATGATACGTGATTCTTCACAACTTTTCCTTGTAATAAGAACTATGTGAATTTATTATTATTATTAAAAAAAAAAAACCAATGAAGGTAAGAATCTCTCCAAATGAATGCTTTTTTATCCGTTAAGAAAGGAAAGAATGCAGCCGTCTGATGAGATTATTATTATTTTTTTATAAAGACAAATAGGATCAGTTAATATAACATAACTAATTATAATTGAAGTGCTACCATGTAACATAATTTAATTATTCTATCAAGTCTCAGGGAAGTTTGTAGAAAACATCAGAATTCGGAAATCTAATGCAATAAATAAATTTATAATAAAGTGGTCAATTAATTACGGCTTTCATGAGCAAGGCGAAAATAAGACATTGATCCCATATGGTCCACTTGTATGTTACTCATTTTTATATTATTTTTTACAATTATTAGTTATAAAAATATAACTTACACAAAAAAAAACATCTTCAATTTTGTTATCATGTATATATAATACTGTAATATTGAAGAGATTAGATAACATATATAAAAAAGTCAATAGAATTATGATCACAAGAATTGCATTTAATTTGCTTTATTTAATTTTCATAAAATTCCACTTACCCTTCAAAGTCCAAACTTCCATTTGAATTATTCCATTTAGCCTTGTGATGCATAATAAGAAATCGATTGGTTTGCTTCCTCCGACTCATATATATAAGAGTATATTTAAAAAGTTTTTCAAATAAAATTTTACTTCTCGTTGTGAAGAACCACATCTTAAAAATTACTCTTTAAATAAAATTTTTCAAATTAGATGGACAATTGATTTCCCCGTCATTAATAAGTATTTTATTATTTTTTATTCTGTCATTATTGAAGAAAGAGAACAACTATTGTTTCTTTTTTTTTTAGGAAATTTTTTTAGGAGGAAGTTTATTTTTTTACTTATCTATTTGCCACATAGGTAAGTAAATAAGTATTTGGAGAGTAAATTTTTTTGGATATATTTATAGAGTAAAATCTTTTGATAATGCTCTAAAAATCATATTATTCTGGGTGCTATTTATCTAATTATCTACATCGAGAGCGACAGAAATTCTCTAAGAATCAATTATGTTTGTACAGCTAATTTGAGTATCATTGCTTGATTAAACAAAATCATGCCGGTTTCAATAGAAGCTTTGGCAATGGCAGGCACAGATTGTAGTGAATGTTTGACTTGGTGCTGCAACCTTCACCACATTTTTTAGCATCTCAAAAGGAAAACGACAAGTTAATAGAAGAAACAACTTAGCTTTTCCATCCATAAGCACTCGCTCACACCATACAAGTTAATAATTTTCCTACACTTCATATATATATATATAGAGAGAGAGAGAGAGAGAGAGAGAGTCATATTAAAATTAACAGTAAACTAAAAGATAACAAAAACACAAATTTCAATGCAAAACATTTTATCCTTTAGTATATTAAAATTTGTGTTTTTTTTAATTTATTCCTAACTTTAATATGATAAAAAATCCCTAATTGAGAACTCATTAGAGAAAGAAATGTCTCAATCAGGAATCTCTGACCATATTTAAGTTAAAAGTAAGGATACAATTAACTAATAAAAATATAAATTTTAAGAAAATTATCATTGCACCACCTTTATTTTGCATTATGTTCATCCAACCACTACAAAATTTGAATATGTACTTTGTACTATTTTTTTTCACATTTATATCCACTAGCCACTTTTGCATTAACACTATTAAATTATTTTAATAAAATGATAATTTTATCCCCAACTAAATAAAAAAACTATTTTATCTTATAAACACTTTTAAAATTAAAAATAATAATAATAAAAATATCCCTAAATTTAATAAAAAATCCCAAATAGAGGTGCTCAACTGATTATTACTAAATTTAGATTTTACAAAATTTTAATAATTAATTTTATTAAAAATTAAAAATTTACAAAAATTTTAAAAAATAAATGAATTTATTTATTAAAAAATTATAATTTTGTAAAATTTTATTAAAATAATTGAATTTATGTCTTAAAAGAATAAACCTAAAATTTTAATAACTTAGGGGATTTTTATTAAATCCCAAAATTTTGCAATTATTTTTATAATTATAATGTTATATTAAAATATTTTTTTATTAAAATATTTTTTTATTAAAAATAAAAATTCTAATTTTGGGATTTATTTTTATTAAATTTAGGGATATTTTTATCAATATTTTTTAAAGTTTTTATAAAATAAAATGGTCTTTTAATTTATTTGAGGGTAAAATTATCATTTTATTAAAATTATTTAATAGTGTTAATGCAAAAGTGGCTAGTTGATACAAATATGAAAAAAAAGGTGGTGCTAAGTACATGTTAGAATTTTGTAGTGGTTGGACGAACATAATACAAAATAAAGGTGGTGCAATGATAATTTTCCTAGATTTTAATACGCTAACTGACAAAAAACATAATCTCTAATGTATCAAATTTCTTTAAGGATGTCCTCATTAGAGAATGATTCTCTCTCTCTCTCTCTCTATATATATATATATATAGGAAAATGAGATTCCAACCACATTTAGCACTACAAATAGCACCGAACGGTGCATTTTGAGGTAACTTTAAATTACCACTGTTAATTGACAATTGCAACACACGCGCGTGCTCTATCACCACACTCCGTTCTTCCTTGCCAGGCTCCATTCTCACTCTTGACAAAATATGCAAGCAAGGAATTGAAGATCAGATAACATAAGAACTCCATATCTTGTTTAGCAAGTGCAATTGTGATCCCAACTACATCTTTTTCCATTATTAGTACAATAGAAAGAAGGAACATAACAGCTATTGGAGTCATGTACATGAGAAGGTTCATAGAATTAACTTTTCCCTGAGACATCAACCAAAGTACACAACTATAGGTAACAAAATTACATGTGAAAAATGTTCATATTTCAAGTGAGTAAGCTTAAAGAAAACTAATATCCTTCAGAGGAGAGCAAAATCCCTTGTAGGACTATCCAGAGTGCCCAAGTTGGGATGTCTGGCTCTAAGTGTTACCCCACTGGCAATAATAACGCCAGTAACAACAAGAATGAGGGTCACTTAAGTAAGTCAACCCTCTTTCTTGAGGGTCATCAGCTAAGCAAAAACTGCTATGAAAAATGGCATTGTGGCCCCCATAGCCTGATTAAACGACAACAGGAAAGTGAAACAGTAAGTCAAATTTTTGAGACAGCCGAGAGAGTGAGGTGCCGTGAGAGATGCAATTGACGAAGAAGAGAGAGAGGGAGCCAACGATGAGAGTGGTGAGGAAGAACAAAGCGTGGTAAGAAAAAACAAAGCGTGGTGAGATTGGTGGCTAGGTGAGATTTGTGGCGTAAGGAGATAGCGTGAAAGCGTGTGTCTTGGGAACGGTGTGTGTGTGTTGCAATTGTCAATCCACGGTGACAATTTATACTTATCTCAAAATACACCGTTTTGTGCTATCTGTGGTGCTAAATCTTATGTGAATATCGCTATTGATATATATATATATATATATATATATATATATATATATATATATATATATATATATATATATATATATATATATATATATATATATATATATAGCTCTAATTTAGAATACTAGATTTGTTAAAGTTTAAGAAAGCTATTAGGCCATATCTTTTAATAGTGTAATGATCAAGAAAGCTATCAAAATCATATGATTTGATAGTCCAATGACTTAATTGCTTTATTGGATATGTAATATTGATTTAGTCCACAATCCGAGACTTCATTATAGTTTGGAAAAACTATTATAATGTCATTACACTGTTAATTTAATATCCCTCATTGCTAATAGTGAATTCTTGGACTATCTTATTTTCCTTGGGCTCTCTTAATTAAGTAGATGCGTTTTGATTGCAAAACCTAATACAAGAGCATCACGGGCTGTGTGCCCAAAGCAGACAATATATACTGGATCAGTGGGCTCCAACTATTACAATTAAATTATACAACTTAATAGCTTTCTTAGGCTTTACACACACACACACACACACACACACAAAGTACTAATGACTTTATTAAAGTCTGGAAAAGCTATTAAGCCATACAAATATACGATTTAATAGTATAATGAGATAACACTATTAAACCATATGGCTTAATAGCTTTCTTTGATGTATACAGTAAGTACCTTTTAGAACAGGGTTAAAAAAATATTGATTAATCCTCATACTAGTAGAATTTTGTTATTCCTTATGTGTGTGTGTGTAGAGCAAAATCCATGGGAAAAAAATCACAAGATAAAATAAACTATCAAAAATAAATTGCAAACTTCAAAGAAAAAATCATTATTCTCCAAAAATTATGAAGATTACCTAATTAAAATGAACGGCTTTCTATAGCAGTATCTTAGACAGCTAGGCAGACAACTCATATCAAGAAACCATCCAACTTTTTTTAAGTAACTAAGGGTGTGTTTGGGAGTGAAGTGCTGTAGCTTTTAAATTGCAGCTGTCATGGAGTAAAAGTTATAACTGTAGAGTAGAAGTTAGGAAAAAAAATTTGCTAAGCTGCCAAAGCCCAACTACAAATGTTACCAAACACTTTAGTAGTTGGGCTTTGGTAGTTCAGCTACTTCACCACACTCCCAAACGAGCTATAAGTATTGTACATGATCAAAATAAAATCTTAAAAGCACCTAAAAGCAACAAAACAATTATTATCAATCGAGATTGAAGAAAACAATTAACTACCACACTCTTGACGATATGATTTTAAACTCTAAGTTGTCTGCCAGTAAATGATAACTTGATTTTTAGTAAAGGTATGAAAAAAAGAACACTTGAACAATTAATAGGAACGTAAAAGTGGAGTACCTGTTCCATACAGGTGATTTAAAACTCATTTCTAGAAACTTTACCAATGTGCACAAAGAATACCCTTAATATTCAACAAACACTCTCCACGATACTCAAGCAGGAGCTAGAAAATATTTAAAATGGCACCAAATTTGAAAAGGAGCAACAATGCCTATAATAAGAAATAAGGATGTGAGCAGTGCAATCATTAAACTTTTACTTAAAATCACTCAAACCAACAAAAATATAAAATAGAAGAAAAATTATTTACTTTCCAGTAAGATTGGTGATAAGGATTCAATCTTGAGACCAAATCAGATCATATTTCCTCAATAATGTAGGCGAATACTATCAAGTACTTCAGATTTCTAAGTAAACACCAAATACTTTAGACTATTTGGGGTATGAGAACCAGCAAAAAAATCCAACCACGTTAGCATCATTCCCTAATATCATATACTTACAACTTGTATACATTATTTTAATGCTTGTTAATTTATTTATGCTTATTTATTTTTGTTTTATAAGTTGTTTGGGGAAAAATGAGATGGCAATAGGGGAATGCCACGTGTCGATGTAGGTTAGAAACAAGAGAGTTGTCAAAATGAAGTTGACTTACACCGAGTACTCCTGAGGTCAACAATAAACTACTATGCCTACAGAAGCCACGTGATGTAAGCATGATTACTTAACTCAAAATGACAATTGATCCAGCCATTTTGGTTATAACATATTCTTGCTTATCATGTGACTTGGCACATAATAGTTTAAGGTTCTGTTTGGAATTGAGTTATTATAGCTTTTAAGCTACGGTTGATGTGGAAAAAAACTATAACTATAAAAAAATTAATAATATGTAGTTAATATAAATTTTAAATAATAATTTTAATAAAATTATTAAAGATATAATATATTTTTTATTATACAAGTGAAAAATCATATTAATATATATTTCAAATTGTAGCAGTTAGTGTTTACCAAACACTTTATTGCTGTGACTTTTAAGTTATAACTATCCAACCTTACTTCCAAACGCACCCTACGTGAGTTCTTATTGAGCTATTTTTATATAAAGCTATGTTATCAAGCTTATTTAGTGACAATTCTGGAGGATTCTAATGAGAGACTTGAGAGAGAAAATGCTTGTTTTTAACCTCTATAATCTTTACTTAAGTTCTTGAAATCTCTTTAAATCAATTAATAAAGCTAGCTTTGATGTTTTACCCGTGGATGTAGATCTTGAAAAAGGCTGAACCACATAATCTTGTGTTCTTGTTGTGTTTTTTTATATGTATTCTATTTTCATTTTAATTCTAATTGAGTTCTTGATTGTTCAAATTAGTTTAGGTTGATCTTGGTATAATTAGATTAATCTTCAAGTGTTGAATGCAACTTGTGCTGATCTTGGATTAAGATCTTAGACAGAGCTTTGTTTTCTCTTAAGGGTTAATACAGATCGAGCTCTACATCTTTCCAGCTAGGCAATAAACACACAAAAATAAAAGAGGTCAAGATTCGTCTTCAACCTTGTGCTCACTCCATTGTTGAGGGTTGGTAAACTCTTGACACTCAAAATTAGCCTAAAACTAACTTAAGTGTCAGAGTGTGGTTGCTAGTTGTTGTTGGCTCCACCTCTAACCTCTTTTCTTTATTTTTATAGGACAAATAAGCTTCCAAAATCACCTCTCTCTAGACCCATACTCTCTCCCACAAACCCATACCATTGTTCTTCATTGAGCTTCATACAAGGTCCAAACAGTAATGCGCCTCGATTACGCTAGACACTTAATTTTGTTACTTATAAATTTATTTGTTTAGCTAGATTTGCAAATTACCACAAAATCTAGTTAATACAAAAATATTTATCTAATTTTTATTATTTTGTTAATGTAGGCATACATAAGGTACATTCTAGTAAAAAAGCTAAAATGAGAAATTGCATCGAAGCAATCGGGAATAAATATACTTGAAGGAATTGGAGAGGGAAAGGAATATATGAAAAATTAAAAGGGAATAAGTTAAAATTAGTGGCTAGCTTGTGAAGACAAAGAAGTGGAGAACTAAATTATTAAGTTAAAGATAAAAGTAGCAAGCATGCGCGTGAATTGCTAAAGCTAAAAGTCGGTGTGTGCATTGCTTGCAATTTGAATCTAATTAAGACAAGAAGAAGTAGGGGCTAGGCATTTTAAAAGGCTACAAAGATTGAAGTAGTTAGCCGCACACATAATTGAAGAGAATTAGTCCACCCACACAAGAGAATTTAAGAGCAAGAAAAGTTGATTGAAGGAACAATTGAGTGTCTTTTTTTTTTCTTTTTGCCGGAATGTTACCAACTATATTTATGGATTCTCTTTATATTCTCATGACTTAATTTCATAAATTTATCATATTTTTAGTTCATTATTCCATGATTTGTGCTTAATGTTTTTAATTATCTGGCCAATATTTGAATAATTTGAGGATACATATTGCATAATAAGACCAAAGGTGAATTATGTATTTTTGCTCCGTGTAATGGATTCTATAAATTACATGGGAGACAAGATATACTAACTCGATTCGTGGAATTTATTTAAGAATTTCCATAGAGACATTTTTTAAATTTACATATAGATTTAGTGGGTTAGTATGTGAGGGCATTTAATAACATAAATAGAGGATAAAAATTAGATTGGTTATGGTAACGTCGAACATCCTACTATCATAATCTTTTGGAGAATTCTATTATTGTTTGCATCTTCATTTAATTTTTAGTTGTTATATATTTTTTTAATTTTTTAATTGATTATTTAAATAAATTAGAGTCATAATAATTTCAATAACTAATAGGATAAACAAATTTTGTGAGATGATACTTAACTCATTATTTTAACACTTGTACTCACTGATATACTTGTTAATTTATACAACATCAAAGTCATTCTTTAATGAGGGAATCTTTACTTCAAAAAAATAAGAATGCCACTAGAATACAAAGAAACACAAATTTCATTGCATTGAAGATTTTTTTTTAGTCTGTTGATGCATTAAAATTTATGTTTTTTTTAACTATTAAATATTTTCTTACTTTGCTAAAAAATAATGTCCTGATTAAAAAATTATTACACAACATCCATATATCAAAATCATTGTATCAAGTAAACATGAATCAATGCACCCATGGATCACCTGTATGTGTTACTAATCTTAGGAAATCAACATACTTATACCTTTACCTTTACAGAACGAGTAAACACAAACTGAAATAAGCTAGAATAAAGAAAAGTAGTAGTCATAACTACTTTACCTACATTAAGCAATTGCACCAAACATAAACTGGAATCAAGAAAATGAAAAATAATAGCAGTCATGACTTAGCAGCATAACAAAGTAATATTTACCTACATTAAACACAAAAAAGCCTGTAACAATTTTTAATTAATTAGATACATTGAGCCACATTTGAAGATGTAACTCTCTTCAACTTTGGCATCAACAAATTAGAAATCTAAAAATCTAAATGGGCAAAATAGACCTTGACCTATTTCATTCATGTAGATAGGTTAATGCAAAATTAGAGCCTACTTTCCTGATCATATTTACATACAATATTTATAAATAAACTAAGGAATGAAAGTTACCTTTTTTTTTTCTTTTTTTTGGTTGTAGACAATTAATATAAATCAATAGCAATTCAGTCGACTAATATTTTTTGTACTTCCAAGTTCACTCAATTAAAAAGGATTACTCCGGTTAAAAATCTATAGCTTCACAGTAGAGTAGGCACAACTAGGGCATTCATAATTAAAAAAAATTAAAAATTTTCAGTAAATTAAAAATTTAGTTCATTAATAACATGCTTTTGAATTACTCATCGAATGTGTGAAATTCTAGTCAATCAAATTCCACAAGACAAAAATTTGTTAGCTTTATATTTACATGGTGATTTTTTAAAATAAAATACACACATATGATACATGTATTAATTGGTGTAGTACCTATGATGTATTCTATTATCTCTTAAAATCAGACATCATTCTTAAGTAAAAATATTGTCTATCTTGTAAGTGGTTAAAATAGCAAAAAGAGACTAAAGGATCTAGACAACGTTTCCACATAAAACATTATGTTTACATGGAAGAAGGTAACTAATCAAGTATATAAGATCATGCTGTAATAGATATTTTCAAAACGAAGTTCGATAAAACCAAGTCAATAAATCTTGAGTTTAATCAGTCTCTTTCCATCATAAATTGAGTAAAAAAGATAGGACATACTAGACTGGCATTCATTAATAAGTCAATCAATTCATTCTATTTAAAGGAAGCAAGAGGATGAATTAGTGGAAAATTGTGTACAAAGTCAAAAAGTTCTACTAACTTAAAAATAAAATTTTAACTAAAGCACAACTACATTATAAGTCATTCAGCAAAAATCTACAATATAATTTGATCGCCTGTACAACTAATAAAGTAGCTACAATGTTTGCTCTTCACTTTTCAATTGGTGCACCTGCAATACCATTCATTACTTTATATACCAGTCAACTTATTAAATGAGTAACTATACATAGAATAATTGTTAAACCATATAGGCTATAATAATCGTTAAACCATATAGGCTTCCAGTCTAATACAACATATTATATATCTTATTCAAGTCTAATAAGCAAAATCATGTTGTTTATCCCTAAGGTTTCCATCGAAACAAAACCCAAACAAAACTCGTAAGAATGTATTATTGAAATATGAACAATTGTATTTGGCACATTATTGATGAAAAATAGAAGTTTCTTATTTAAAAAAAAGTGTTCTAACAATAATAACATAAATAAAAGTTTGTTCAACTGGGATGTGAAGATATATATAGTGGCATTGTACACTTTAACCATACTGAGTCACAACCCTCTCAGGTACCATGCAGTTAGAGTTATGCAACACCATAAGCAAGGAAAACCTAAAATCATCATATAAAAATAAGTATAAATTTGAACTACCAAATGAAATAAGCAAATAAGTGGTGACCAAAAAATAAAAAAAATACAAGGTGCATATTGCGTTTTTATTTTATGTAAGTCAACAAGAGAGAGAGAGTACCTAGAGGACATGTCATAAACATAGTTATTTTGCACATATCACCTATAGACAAAACAAAATCACTAGGTATGCAAAGACTATGGTTAGAAATGAATATTGGAAAAACTTCTAATATTAACAATGACATATATAACTGACCCTCAGTGCCTATGTTTAGAACATTGGATGATAATTTACTAGGTGCGTTATTATGATTAGTCCTATTAAGTTCATTTAATGATTATTTCACTGTAGCATCTTGGTCATCTTATGCATAAGTCCCCTTTGACTGACATAGCCTCTCACGCCTTTCTGTAAAAGAGGAAATATTGCATAACCAATAAGTGCTCAATATGTCTATCATTTTATCAAACTTGCATAAAAAATCTGAATAAAGAAGAAAGTTTGCAATGGCATTTTTCCTCAAACAAAATTATAATTAAAAAGGAAATAGAACATCATTCATTGGGGTCAATTCAACTAATAGGAATAAATCAAATAAAACTCACCTTCTGAAGCAATGTTCAGAGCAACCCATGATGATTGCTTGGGTGCACTATTAAGCTTATACCCTGAAGGTGTATTAATAAATTGAGTTTGCTTTAGATCTTCTTTTTATTTTTTGTGCTTAGATCATATGCATAAGTGTAGGTGATCAAAAACTCAAACTTTAAGAATGAAATGTTGCTGCAATAGACTTGCAGGGATAATGAAAGAACTTGCCTACAGAAGAGTTGAAACAAATGTAGAACAATGAAAATTTTATAGCTGTTGTTGTAACAATGACAAACTGGATTTCATGCACAACAACTGAAAGATTGTGATATGAAGTTTCCAAAAATGGAGGATACGCACCACCCATTTTTGGTTGCCTTAATCCTAAGTTACAAAAAAAGCATGCATGAAAAGAAAAAAAGAGAGCCATCACCTAAAGAGAATACCAAAAAGGAACAACAAAGAATAAAAATTAAGAGATAGATATAAGACTATAACAAAAAATTCGAGGAGGAAACATAGAATATATCATTAAAACTAGTCAGACTTCAATTCTTCTCATTTTCTTGTTTTCTATTTAATTATTGGAATGTATTTGTTGGTTAACACAATTTTATTTGTTGTTCTATAGCGAATCATGAACCAAATTATCTTCTGGTTAAGTGACAAATGACCTTAATGTATGTTTAATTGATATATGTGTGTTGCTCTGTATTTGCTATATCATTTCATCTTAATTGTATTTATTACAATTTCTTATTTCGGTTGACCATTCATTTAGTGGATACTAACTAAGAAAGAGCCTAAAAATGGTCTAATTTAGTGAATCAAATCAAGACAATACTTAGTTTTAGATTGAGTTTTTCAAGTTGAGTAAATTTCAATTTGAATAGGGTCATGCTTAATATAAAATTAGTGAAAAACTAAACATGTTGATTCACTTTGTAGCATAAATAGAACCTATAGCATTTAATATTATATCTAATGTTAGCGTAATAATTGCTTACTGTTAGGTTGTATTAAGTATAAGATATCCAACAAGTCATAGCTGAGGATGCATGAGGGATTTTGCCAAGACTGTAGTAGATGTTGTAATAACGCTAGGCTTGGCAAAACCCTAGGTCTGGTCCGAGTTTGGTGCAACCCATGACCGGACCGGACGTAAAAAATTGAAACCCAAACTCGGACAAAACCCGGCTTTTGCATGTCCGATCTGAGCTTGAGCCCAGTGTGTCCCGGGTCTGGGTTTTGTCTCCGGGCTTCTAAGCCCGCAAACAATTATTTAAAAAGATTTCTTTCATTTTTAGGACAAATTGATTGAGCAAATATTGTATGAACATTTTCAACACATTATTAAACAGATGTGTTCAAACAACCCATAAGCGGGAGGGGAATAAAATTATATAATTGTAGCATTTAACATTTGATTAAAAACAAGTAAATTAACCGCAATTAAATCATTTTTTCACATACGACACACTTGTAAATTTCATCATCGTCTCATTGCAAATTGATCCAGCAACATTATGTCAAACAGTAGCGTAGAATGACCCAAACAACAAGCACACATCAAATATATTAATAGCATGCGAAATACATTTTCTTTGTCACATTGCAAATGGTAGTCAAGAAGCAACTGATCTTACCTTGAGTCCGTAAACATGAACAAAATTAGCCGAAGATAAATACGAATAGTAACAGCCAACACCAACAGAGAAGCAATCGGCAAAAATGCAACTAGGAAGACAAAATATGGAAGGAAAAAAATCAATACCTGTGGCTGGTAGTGGTGGCTATGATGACAGAGTGATGGACTGATGGTTGATGACAAAGTGCCAATGGAGAGTTGGAGACGGTGGCGCTGACGCTGACGGCGCCAGAGGGGGCTGCACTGCGCTGCTGCAGCTGCACGAATGACTCCCGTTACAGCCGCAACCGAGCAAAACCGAGTCAGCAAATGCCAAACGAGAAGAGATAATGCCGAGTACCGAGGGGCGACGATGACGATTGACGGTAGGTGCTAGCTGACGGTGATAGTGGCAGCATCGCTGCTGATGCCTTTGGGTTTGGGTGTTTTGCAATTTGGGTTTGGACTTTGGGTAACTGGCTTTAGTTCTTTTTATTATTTTATTCAAAACACGGGTCCAGGTCCGGGTCCGGGTTTTAGGTTTTTGGTTCTAAACTTGGACCATGCCTAGAAATGTCTGGGTTTTATATTCGGAAACCCGGATCCACTTTTTCAGACCCGAACCGGATTGGTCGAGTCCGGGCAGGATCCAATCCGGGCGAGTTTTTTTGACACCCCTAAACAATGCTACTGTAACTAAAAAAATAGTCAATGTCATTAAGTGAGTTTATTTACTCAACTACTCATTTCTCATTGATTATATCTTTGTGTTTGACGTGGGAATTTTCTTTACTGCATTTTTAGTTTAATTAGTTTATTAGTTTTATAAATTGCTTTATTTTAATTTAGAATAAAACTGCACTGTTAAGATTACTGTAACAAATTTGATAACATCAATCCCTATGGAGACGATCTAAATATTTATCAGTATATTATTCGTAGTATATACTTGCACATTGACACACATAATAATATAAATCATTCAACAAGCATCAACCATTGTTGCAATGTTCAAAGATGTTTAAAAATATCATGCTTTTACCAATGAAATGGTTTTGTCCATTTCCATATGCATGCCTAAGTCAATAACATAATACATCGACTTAAAGCATCAACAATTTTTTTAACTATCCTAATTTGTGCTTGAAAAAAAACGTGAACTTTAGACATAAGCAATCCACCTAGCAAGCTTCCAATTTGGTTTTGAAAAATTGTTGAGCTACTTGAGAGCTTAATGATTTGTGTTAAGGATGAACTTTGTCGAAACAAGATATGGTTCTCATTATTGCAATGTACAAATAACTGATTATAATTCTTGCTTATAAGTCAACGAACTTTGTCTTACCTCATTTAGTTTTTCATTAAAAAAAGCTATTGGCTTCTTCTTTTGAAATAAAACTACTATAATTCCTACTCCTGAAGCATCACAATCTACTTTTAAAATCTTATGAAAGTCTGAGAGTGCAAGAACTAGGGTGTTGATCAATTTTTCTTTTAAAACTGCAAAACTTTATTTAGCTTGATCAAACTAAACAAATTGCTGCTGTTTTATATAATTTATAATAGGTGCTGCAATACTGCTAAAATTCTTTTCAAACCTCTGATACAATATTGCTAGCCAATGGAAATTTCAAACTTCAATGATTGTTTTCGGCGTTGGCCATTCTCGGATAGCTTTTATATTTTCTTGATCAACCTTGATTTTATTAAAACCCACAACAAAGTATAAGAAAATTACGTTGTCAGTTATAAAACTGCATTTCTTTAGATTGGCATACAACGTATATTGTTGTAATGCCTTGCGAACCTCTCTCAGATGTTGTAGATGTCAGTTCCTACTATGACTATAGACTAGGACATTGTTTAAATATACAATAACAAATCTCTTAATGAAAAGTTGGAAAACTTAATTCATTAATCTCATAAAAGTACTTGGAGCATTTGATAGTTCAAAAGGCATCATTAACCAGTCACATAGCCCTTCATGTGTTTTGAATGTTGTCTTCCACTTATCGCCTAGTCAGATACATATTTGATGGTATTCACTTCGTAGATCAATCTTCGAAAATAACTTTCATCCCTCCAATCTATCGAGCATATGATCCAATCAAGGAATAGAAAATCAATATATGTCATAATCTTACTGATGGCACGACTATCAACCCACATTCTCTAAATTCCATCTTTCATTAGAGTTAAGAGTGCAGTGATTGCAATAGAACTCATGCTTTCTCGAACCATGCTTTTTTTAAGGAGATCTTCGACTTGCCCTTATAGAATTTCATATTATTTAAGACGCATACGATAGTGTGGCGGGTTTAGCAAACTAAACCCAAAGACAATATAAATATGATGTTAAATATTCTGTAATAAAGGAAGCCTAAAAGGCAATTCTTCAGGGATAACATTTTTGAATTCACATAAAAAGTATTGCACTGATTTCAGTACTTCATTGAAGCAATAGTTTCCTTTAGAAGCAAAAGAAGGTTGGTTTTGGTTAGTGTATGTGCTTGACTGTTTGGTTGTCTTATCGAGGCGAGGGTGTATGTCCTTGTAGAATATGTATGTGTTATGTCAGCCATTATGAGTGGTATTTACATCGAACTGCCAGGGACGATCAAGTAACATAAGACAAGCAATATGTTGGTTAATTTTTAATCAAATACATAATAAATTTTTGTATTTGCTCTCTCTTCCCTTACTATTTTATTTTTTAGCATTGTTAAATTTATTTTATTTTTATTTAATTGAGGCATTAGATTAAATTGTCGCGTGATTTGCTTAGCTTAAGTTTTAAAAACTCAATTCACCCCCCTTTTGGGTTTATAATTAGAAAGAATAATTCTAGACCATAAAATCTTTAGTAAAAGTCTTTTATTCTTAAACACAAATGATTAGGGGTAACTAATAGTATATATAACTACCTATCAAAATAGACTATTTAGAATGGTATAATTAGTCTGATTTGGCGGATGCATCAATAAAACGATTACAAAATGAATATTGGGATAGAGGCACAAGTAAAGATAGTTTTAATCGTGGTACCAACCAACCTACCTTGTACTCAAAAGTCTCCCGGTTATCATTATACACATCTACACAAAAATACAAAGGGACATGTAAGCAACATTACCAAAATCATAAAAAAGTAATTTCAACTTCTTGCTTGGATGCAATTCCTTATGTGTGATCTCCTTAACAGCTCTTGAACAAGCATTTTTTTAACAATGTTAGCGGAACTAAAACCGTGGTCTCAATTCTTGCTCTTGTTTTCTTTCTTCTATGTCTTGGCATGTTCCTTCTTCTAATCCCATAATTCTCAACCAATAGTTTTGGTAAAGCCTTGAATTATGGAAAGAGTTCTATTATTTATGTGGACAAGGTGGGTGAGCCATGATAAAGGAAGTGAGATGTGATGAAAAAGAAGTAGAGGTAAAAATATTGAAGAAAAAGCAGAATGTAGATGACATCTAAAACAATTTATTTGTAACTTATAAATGATAATGAGAGTAGGAGTTTGGGGGTCGAGTTCAGGCCGGTAAAGGTTAGGGTATGGGTACGGGTACGGATACATGCTGAGGGAAATCAATAAAACTCAAGATCCCCAAATTGGGCAGAACTTTGAAAACTAAAAGTAGATCATCATCTTCCATATCAATTCGATTAAACAAACTTATTGGTTTTGTAGGCTTTTCGGATGTCCTTTTTTAGAATTTAGACTTTCGTACACTACGCTTTTGGTATGTATCTTTGGTTGTTTGGATTTGTGTCAATTTGATAATGAATTCCTACAATGAATAATTAGATGTGTTTTGTCGGTATGATCATAAAATCTTTGTATTTGCTTTTTCTTCCCTTACTCTATTATTTTTTAGCATTGTCAAATTTATTTTATTTTTATTTAATTAAGGCATTAGATTAAATTGTTGTGTGGTTTGCTTAGCTTAAGTTTTAAAAACTCAATTCACCCCCCTTTTGGGTTTATAATTATAAAAAATAATTCTAGACCACAAAATCATAAGTGGACGTGGTTTATTCTTAAACACAAATGATTAAGTGTACCTAATAGTATATGTACTTAACTACTTATCAAAATAGACTATCTAGAATGGTATAATTACTCTGATTTGGCGGATACATCAATAAAACGATTAGAAAATGAATATTGGGATAGAGGCACAAATAAAGATAGTTTTAATCGTGGTACCAACCAACCTACCTTGTACTCAAAAGTCTCCCGATTATCATAAAAATATCTACAGAACAAAAATACAAAGGGACATTTAAGTAACATAACCAAAATCATAAAAAAGTAATTTCAACTCCTTGCTTGGATGCAATTCCTTATGTGTGATTTTTTTTTTCATAACATCTCTTCTCTAACAGCTCATATATGACTATCTGATAAAACTGTAAGGCATACTCATTTAACTAATTGTAAGGTAATTTATCTCCGCTAAAATCTTTTCCTTACCTTTGCCCTTGAAACTTCCCAAAGCTTGAGTAACACTTAAATTATTATCATATGTATACCAATACTTCCCATTTATCCCACTAATCCTAGACATAAACAATAAATTAACAAAAAAAATTGGTAAAATTACAATAAACTTGAAAAATCATCATTTTAAAAAATTTAGGCATACCAAATTTTGATTACATTGGATTTGTTTAGTTTTGTTTTTGAGTACTGATCTCTTTAACAGCTTTTGATGCTTTCTCACAGTAATTGATTAATGATTGCAAGGTTTTCAAAGAATTAAGAAAAAAAACAAATTAGAAAGAAAGAAAGAATTAATAAGTGTTAAGAGTATATAAAAGCATATTATGAAGGTTGATCTCCTGCTAAAGATGATGAAAGCTTAATAGCCTTTGAAGCTTCTCACATCTAAAAGGCTTTAAAGCTTCTTCACAAGTACTGGCCTTTAAAGGGTACAAGATAGATTAAAAAAATTAAGAAAAACAAAAATAGAAAGAAAGAAACCATGACACAAAGGAAATTACTTTAAAACAATTCTTGAACAAGCATGTTGTTAACTGTGTTAGCAGGACTAAAGCTGTGTTCTCAATTCTTGCTCTTATTTTTGTTCTTCTATGTCTTGGGATGTTCCTTCTTCTAATCCCATAATTCTCAACCAATAGTTTTGGTAAAGCCTTGAATAATGGAAAGAGTTCTATTATTTATGTGGACGAGGTGGGTGAGCCATGATAAGGGATGTGCGATGTGATGAAAAAGTAGAGGTAAAAATATTGAAGAAAAAGCAGAATGTAGATGACATCTAAAATAACTTATTTGTAACTTATAAATGATAATGAGAGCAGGAGTTTGGAGGCCGAGTTCGGGCCGATTAATGATAGGGTATGGGTACAGGTACGGATACAGGCTGAGGGAAATCAATAAAACTCAAGATCCGCAAATTGGGTAGATCTTTGAAAACTGAAACGAGATCATCATCTTCCATACCAATTCAATTAAACAAACTTATTGGTTTTGTAGGCTTTTCGGATGTCCTTTTTTAGAATTTAGACTTTCGTACACTACGCTTTTGGTATGTATCTTTGGTTGTTTGGATTTGTGTCAATTTGATAATGAATTCCTACAATGAATAATTAGATGTATTTTGTCGGTATGATCATAAAATCTTTGTATTTGCTTTCTCTTCCCTTACTTTTTTATTTTTTAGCATTGTCAAATTTATTTTATTTTTATTTAATTGAGGCATTAGATTAAATTGTTGTGTGGTTTGCTTACCTTAAGTTTTAAAAACTCAATTCACACCCCCCCTTTGGGTTTATAATTATGAAAAATAATTCTAGACCACAAAATCTTAAGTGGACGTGCTTTATTCTTAAACACAAATGATTAGGTGTACCTAACAATATGTGTACTTGACTACCTATCAAAATAGACTATCTAGAATGGTATAATTAGCCTAATTTGGTGGATGCATTAAGAAAACTATTAGAAAATGAATATTGGGATAAAGGCACAAACAAAGATAGTTTTAATCGTGGTACCAACCGACCTGCCTTGTACTCAAAAGTCTCCTGGTTCTCATTATACATATCTACAGAACAAAAATACAAAGGGACATATAAGCAACATTACTAAAAACATAGAAAAGTAATGTCAACTCCTTACTTGGATGCAATTCCTTATATGTGATCTTTTTTTTTTTGTAACAACCCTTCTCTAGCAGACCATATATGACGATATGGTAGAATTGTAAGGCATACTCATTTAACTAATTGCAAGACAATTTATATCCGCTAAAATCTTTTCCTTACCCTTACCCTTGAAACTTCCCAAAGCTTGAGTAACACTTAAATTATTATCATATGTATACTAATAATTCCCATTTATCCCACTAGTCCTAGAAATAAAAAATAAATTAACAAAAAAATTGGAAAATTCCAATAAACTTGAAAAATCATCATTTTAAAAAATGTAGGCATACCAAATTTTAATGTACTTTGTATTTGTTTAGTTTTTTTTTAGTAGTGATCTCCTTAACAGCTTTTGATACTTTCTCACAGTAATTGATTAATGATTGCAAGGTTTTCAAAGAATTAAGAAAAAAAAATAGAAAGAAAGAAAGAATTAATAAGTGTTAAGAGTATATGAAAGCAGATTATGAAGGTTGATCTCCCGTTAAAGATGATGAAAGCTTAATAGCCTTTGAAGCTTCTCACATCTAAAAGGCTTTAAAGCTTCTTCACAAGTACTGGCCTTTAAAGGGTACAAGATAGATTAAAAAAATTAAGAAAAACAAAAACGAAAAGAAAAAAACCATGACACAAGGGATATTACTTTAAAACAATTCTTAAACAAGCATTTTGTTAATTGTGTTAGCGGGACTAAAACTGTGTTCTCAATTCTTGCTCTTGTTTTCGTTCTTCTATATCTTGGCATGTTCCTTCTTCTAATCCTATAATTCACAACTAATATTTTTGGTAAAGCCTTGAATTATGGAAAGAGTTCTATTATTTATGCGAACAAGGTGAGTGAGCCATGATAAGGGAAGTTAGATGTGATGAAGAAGTAGTGGTAAAAATATTGAAGAAAAAGCATAATGTAGATGACATATAAAATATCTTATTTGTAACTTATAAATGATAATGAGAGCAGGAGTTTTGGGGCCGAGTTCGGGCCGGTTAAGGTTCGGGTATGGGTATGGTTACGAATACAGACTAGGGGAAATCAATACAACTCAAGATCCCCAAATTGGGCACATCTTTGAAAACTAAAACTAGATCATCATCTTCCATATGAATTCGATCAAGCAAACTTATTGGTTTTGTAGGCTTTTCGGATGTCCTTTTTGAGAATTTAGCCTTTCGTACACTACGCTTTTGGTATGTATCTTTGTTTGTTTGGATTTTTGTCAATTTGATAATGAATTCCTACAATGAATAATTAGATGTATTTTGTCGGTATGATCATAAAATCTTTGTATTTGCTTTCTCTTCCCTTACTCTTTTATTTTTTAGCATTGTCAACTTTATTTTATTTTTATTTAATTGAGGCATTAGATTAAATTGTTCTGTGGTTTGCTTACCTTAAGTTTTAAAAACTCAATTCACACCCCCTTTGGGTTTAGAATTATGAAAAATAATTCTAGACCACAAAATTTTAAGTAGACGTGTTTTATTCTTAAACACAAATGATTAGGTGTACCTAACAATAAGTGTACTTGACTACCTATCAAAATAGACTATCTAGAATGGTATAATTAGCCTAATTTGGTGGATGCATTAATAAAACTATTGGAAAATGAATATTGGGATAAAGGCACAAATAAAGATAGTTTTAATCGTGGTACCAACCGACCTGCCTTGTACTCAAAAGTCTCCTGGTTCTCATTATACATATCTACAGAACAAAAATACAAAAGGACATATAAGCAACATTACCAAAAACATAAAAAAGTAATGTCAACTCCTTGCTTGGATGCAATTCCTTATGTGTGATCTTTTTTTTTTGTAACGTCCCTTCTCTAGCAGACCATATATGACGATATGACAGAACTGTAAGGCATACTCATTTAACTAATTGCAAGGCAATTTATATCCGCTAAAATCTTTTCCTTACCCTTACCCTTGAAACTTCCCAAAGCTTGAGTAATACTTAAATTATTATCATATGTATACTAATAATTCCCATTTATCCCACTAATCCTAGACATAAACAATAAATTAACAAAGAAATTGGTAAAATTACAATAAACTTGAAAAATCATCATTTTAAAAAATTTCGGCATACCAAATTTTAATGTAGTTTGTATTTGTTTCGTTTTTTTTAGTAGTGATCTCTTTAACAGCTTTTGATGCTTTCTTATAGTAATTATGAAGGTTGATCTCCTGCTAAAGATGATGAAAGCTTTATAGCCTTTGAAGCTTCTCACATCTAATAGCCTTTAAAGCTTCTTCACAAGTACTGGCCTTCAAAGGGTACAAGATAGATTAAAAAAATTAAGAAAAACAAAATTAAAAAGAAAGAAACCATGACACAAAGGAAATTACTTTAAAATAATTCTTGAACAAGCATTTTGTTAACTGTGTTAGTGGGACTAAAACTGTGTTCTCAATTCTTACTCTTGTTTTCGTTCTTCTATGTCTTGGCATGTTCCTTCTTCTAATCCCATAATTCTCAACCAATAGTTATAGTAAAGCCTTGAATTATGAAAAGAGTTCTATTATTTATGTGGACGAGGTGGGTGAGCCATGATAAAGGAAGTGAGATTTGATGAAGAAGTAGCAGAGGTAAAAATATTGAAGACAAAGTAGAATGTAAATGACATCTAAAATAACTTATTTGTAACTTATAAATGATAATGAGAACAGGAGTTTGGGGGTCGAGTTCGGGCCGGTTAAGGTTCTGCTATAGGTACTGTTACAGATACAGGCTGGGGGAAATCAATAAAACTCAAGATCCCCAAATTGGGCAGACCTTCGAAAACTAAAACTAGATCATAACAAGAGCACTGCACACTCTGAGAAGCCAGACAGTGCGCATATGAAGGCTTCAATTATGTTGATAGAAAGCTACTTGCAAGACATCACTGGTAACACTGGCTATGACCATTGTTATTATTACTATTCATGTTGCTATTGTGGATTGAAGTTTCGATTCTTAGCATTTACCTAGTTTCAAAGAGTAGCTCAGAGATGCAATATCTGTTGGTGGACATATATAGTTTCACTACTTAATGTGTATGTTGCATTTGCACAATTGTGCATAAACCCTAAACACTAAACTCAAAACCATAAAACCCTAAACGCTAAACCCTACACCCAAAACCCAAAGTCCTAAACCCTAAACCCTAAATGTTAAACCATATATCCTAAACCCTAAACTTTATATCTTAAACCCTAAACCCTAAACCCTAAACCCTAAATATAAGTTTTAGGGAATATTGAGAGACCAAGAAAATGAGAGAAAAGTATTAAAAAGTATAGAATTTAAAAATCCACACATAGTTAGCTTTGACATTGGAAGCCAAAAAATAGACTATGCGTGTTTTGATATGACTCAGGACTTAGGAAAAATGGGCATAGAAAATGTACATAACAATGTAAAAGGTTTAGCGGCTTTCTCTAACTGTGATTTAGGTTGGTATATTGAAAAGATAAAAAAAATTAATGTGCAAGGGTGGTTGTCAGTGTTCCACATCTACTAGATAAAAGAAATAGAGAATGTTCAATGGATTCTGGAGATATAAAGGCATTTGTACAATTGTTGAAGAAAGTACGGTCGATGCGGAATAATCACTTTGCGTTCACGAATGAGCATCTCTCATCCGAAAGAGATACGTCCTAGGGATCCTGTGATTCGTAACAAGAGCATTGCAGACTTTGAGAAAACAGACAGCGCGCATATGAACGCTTCAATTATGCAGATAGAAGGCTACTTGCAAGACATCACTAGTAACACTCGATATGACCATTTCTATTATTACTATTCATGTTGCTATTTGGATTGAAGTTTCGATTCTTAGCATTTACCTAGTTCCATAAAGTAGCTTGGAGATACAATATCTGTTAGTGGACATATATAGTTTGAGTACTTAATGTGTGTGTTGCATGTGGACAAATGTGCATAAACCCTAAACCCTAAACCCTAAATCCTAAATGCTAAACTCTATATCCTAAACCCTAAATCCTACATCCTAAACCCTAAACTATAAAACCATAAACCCTAAATATAAGTTTAAGAGAATATTGAGAGACCAAGACAATGAGAGAAAAGTATTAAAAAGTATAGAATTTAAAAATCCACACATAGTTAGCTTTGACATTGGAAGCCAAAAAACAGTCTATGCGTGTTTTGATTTGACTTAGGACTTAGGAAAAATGTGCATAAAAAATGTATATAACAATGTAATAAGTTTAGCGGCTTTCTTTAACTGTGATTTGTTGTGGTATATTGAAAAGATAAAAAAAAATCAATATGCAAGGGTGGTTGTCAGTGTTCCACATCTGCTAGATAAAAGAAATAGAGAATGTTTAATGAATTTTGGAGATATAAAGGCATTTGTACAATTGTTGAAGAAAATACGGTCGATGCGGAATAATCACTTTGCGTTCACAAATGAGCATCTCTCATCCGAAAGAGGTACGTCCTAGGGATCTTGTGATTCGTAACAAGAGCACTGTAGACTTTGAGAAGATAGACAGTGCGCATATGAACGCTTCAATTATGTAGATAGAAGGCTACTTGCAAGACATCACTAGAAACACTAAATATCACCATTTTTATTATTACTATTCATGTTGCTATTTTGGATTAAAGTTTCGATTCTTATCATTTACCTAGTTCCAAAAAGTAGCTTAGAGATGCAATATCTGTTGGTGGACGTATATGGTTTGAGTACTTAATGTGTGTGTTACATGTGCACAAATGTGCATAAACCCTAAATCCTAAACTCAAAACCATAAAATCCTAAACCCTAAACCCTAAACCCTAAATATAAGTTTAAGGGAATATTGAGAGACCAAGAAAATGAGAGAAAAGTATTAAAAAGTATAGAATTGAAAAATCCACATATAGTTAGCTTTGACATTGGGAGTCAAAAAACAGGCTATGCGTGTTTTGATGTGACTCAGGACTTAGGAAAAATGGGCATAGAAAATGTATATAACAATGTAATAAGTTTAGCGGCTACAAAATGTATATAACAATGTAATAACTTTAGCGGCTTTCTTTAACTGTGATTTGGTTTGGTATATTGAAAAGATAAAAAAAAAATCAATATGCAAGGGTGGTTGTCAGTGTTCCACTTCTCCTAGATAAAAGAAATAGAGGATGTTCAATAAATTTTGGAGATATAAAGGCATTTGTACAATTGTTGAAGAAAATACGGTCGATGCGGAATAATCACTTTGCGTTAACGAATGAGCATCTCTCATCCGAAAGAGGTACACGTCTCCGTCCTAGGGATCTTGTGATTCATGACAAGAGCACTGTAGACTTTGAGAAGAGAGACAATGCGCATATGAAGGCTTAAATTATGCAGATAGAAGGCTACTTGCAAGACATCACTGGTAACACTGGATATGACCATTTATATTATTACTATTCATGTTGCTATTGTGGATTGAAGTTTCGATTCTTAGCGTTTACCTAGTTCCAAAAAGTAGCTTAGAGATGCAATATCTGTTGGTGGGCGTATATGGTTTGAATACTTAATGTGTGTGTTGCATGTGCACAAATGTGCATAAACCCTAAACCCTAATCCTTAAACTCAAAATCATAAAATCCTAAACCCTAAACCTTACATCCTAAACCTTAAACCCTAACCCTAAGCCCTAAACCCTAAATATAAGTTTAAGGGAATATTGAGAGACCAATAAAATGAGAGAAAAGTATTAAAAAGTATAGAATTTAAAAATCCACACATAGTTAGCTTTGACATTAGAAGCTAAAAAACTAGTTGTGCGTGTTTTGATGTGACTCAGGACTTAGGAAAAATGGACATAGAAAATGTATATAACAATGTAACAGGTTTAGCGGCTTTCTCTAACTGTGATTTGGATTGGTATATTATAAAGATAAAAAATAAATCAATGTGCACAAGTGGTTGTCAGTGTTCCACTTCTCCTAGATAAAAGAAATATAGAATGTTCAATGGATTTTGGAGATATAAAGGCATTTGTACAATTGTTGAAGAAAGTATGGTCGATGCGGAATAATCACTTTGCATTCACGAATGAGCATCTCTCTTCCGAAAAAGGTAGACGTCTGCGTCCTAGGGATCCTGTGATTCGTAACAAGAGCACTGCAGACTTTGAGAAGACAGACAGTGTACATATGAAGGCTTCAATTATGCAGATAGAAGACTACTTGCAAGACATCACAGGTAACATTGGATATGACCATTTCTATTATTACTATTCATGTTGCTATTGTGGATTGAAGTTTTGATTCTTAGCGTTTACCTAGTTCCAAAGAGTAGCTTAGTGATGCAATATCTGTTGGTGGACGTATATGATTTGAATACTTAATGTGTGTGTTGCATGTGCACAAATGTGCCTAAACCCTAAACCCTAAATATAAGTTTAAGGGAATATTGAGAGACCATGAAAATGAGAGAAAAGTACCAAAAAGTATAGAATTTAAAAATAAAGAAACCATGACACAAAGGAAATTACTTTAAAACAATTCTTGAACAAGCATTTTGTTAACTGTGTTAGCGGGACTAAAGCTGTGTTCTCAATTATTGCTCTTGTTTTTGTTCTTCTATGTCTTGGCATGGTCTTTCGTCTAATCCCATAATTCTCAACCAATAGTTTTGGTAAACTCTTGAATTATGGAAAGAGTTCTATTATTTATGTGGACGAGGTGGGTGAGCCATGATAAGGGAAGTGAGATGTGATGAAAAAAAAAGTAGAGGTCAAAATATTAAAGAGAAAGCATAATGTAGATGACATCTAAAATATCTTATTGGTAACTTATATATGATAATGAGTACATGAGTTTGGGGGTCGAGTTCGGGTCGGTTAAGGTTTGGATATAGGTACAGTTACGAATACAGGCCGGGGGAAATCAATAAAATTCAAGATTGCCAAATTGGGCAGATCTTTAAAAACTAAAACTAGATCATCATCTTCCATATCAATTCGATCAAGCAAACTTATTGGTTTTGTGGGCTTTTCAGATGTCCTTTTTTAGAATTTAGACTTTCGTACACTACGCTTTTGGTATGTATCTTTGGTTGTTTGGATTTGTGTCAATTTGATAATGAATTCCTACAATGAATAATTAGATGTATTTTGTCGGTATGATCATAAAATCTTTGTATGTGCTTTCTCTTCCCTTACTCTTTTATTTTTAGCATTGTCAAATTTATTTTATTTTTATTTAATTGAGGCATTAGATTAAATTGTTGTGTGGTTTGCTTACCTTAAGTTTTAAAAACTCAATTCACACCCCCCATTTGGTTTTATAATTATGAAAAATAATTCTAGACCACAAAATTTTAAGTGGACGTGTTTTATTCTTAAACACAAATGATTAGGTGTACCTAACAATATGTGTACTTGACTACCTATCAAAATAGACTATCTAGAATGGTATAATTAGCCTAATTTGGTGGATGCATTAATAAAACTATTAGAAAATAAATATTGGGATAAAGGCACAAATAAAGATAGTTTTAATTGTGGTACCAACCGACCTGCCTTGTACTCAAAAGTCTCCTGGTTCTCATTATACATATCTACAGAACAAAAATACAAAGGGACATATAAGCAACATTATCAAAAACATAAAAAAGTAATGTCAACTCCTTGCTTGGATGCAATTCCTTATATGTGATCTTTTTTTTTTGTAACATCCCTTCTCTAGCTGACCATATATGACTATATGGTAGAACTGTAAGGCATACTCATTTAACTAATTGCAAGGCAATTTATATCCGCTAAAATCTTTTCCTTACCCTTACCCTTACCCTTGAAACTTCCCAAAGCTTGAGTAACACTTAAATTATTATCATATGTATACCAATAATTCCCATTTATCCCACTAATCGTAGACATAAACAATAAATTAACAAAGAAATTGGTAAAATTGCAATAAACTTGAAAAATCATCATTTCAAAAAATTTAGGCATACCAAATTTTGATGTACTTTGTATTTGTTTAGTTTTTTTTTAGTAGTGATCTCCTTAACAGCTTTTGATACTTTCTCACAATAATTGATTAATGATTGCAAAGTTTTCAAGGAATTAAGAAAAAAACAAAATAGAAAGAAAGAAAGAATTAATAAGTGTTAAGAGTATATGAAAGCAGATTATGAAGGTTGATCTCCCGTTAAAGATGATGAAAGCTTAATAGCCTTTGAAGCTTCTCACATCTAAAAGGCTTTAAAGCTTCTTCACAAGTACTGGCCTTTAAAGGGTACAAGATAGATTAAAAAAATTAAGAAAAAGCATAATGTAGATGACATATAAAATATCTTATTTGTAACTTATAAATGATAATGAGAGCAGGAGTTTTGGGGTCGAGTTTGGGCCGGTTAAGGTTCGGGTACGGGTATGGTTACGAATATAGATTGGGGGAAATCATACAACTCAAGATCCCCAAATTGGGCACATCTTTGAAAACTAAAACTAGATCATCATCTTCCATATGAATTCGATCAAGCAAACTTATTGGTTTTGTGGGCTTTTCGGATGTCCTTTTTGAGAATTTAGCCTTTCGTACACTACGCTTTTGGTATGTATCTTTGTTTGTTTGGATTTGTGTCAATTTGATAATGAATTCCTACAATGAATGATTAGATGTGTTTTGTCGGTATGATCATAGGACTTCATTGGTCAATCCTTTAGTATTTGCAACTATAACATATTTAACTATTTTTTTAATTTTATAATAAGGTTTTGAGATTAAAAAAATTACCAACTTAATTAAATGAATAAGCAACTTGTTAATTAAGTTCAAATTCTTGCATTCTCAAGGAGTAAGTGTGAAAAATAATACACTCATAAAAACCTTTTTATTTATTGAAAAATATTTTAGCTTTAGATTAAACTAATATAACATAATTTTAGATAGAATTTCATAATATATTTATAAAAGCCTTGTTGATAAGGTCAAAAACTGAGGTTTGGACTTTATTGCAAACTAAAGAGACTTTTGGTGTTTTTCTGTAAATACACAAACTATATAATGCTATATGCAGGAAAAACTGTAATGGGCTTAACGATTTTACTTAGTAAGGTTGACTTAGTTTGATTTTGTTTGATTATTTATCATATTTATATGTTACAAGAGTCCACAATATTAAATCATAACTAGTTGACCACATCCTAAAAAATTATCTCAAATGATATAGTATTTATCAATTAATTATTGAGACAATTTAATTTTCAATTATAGTTTTTAAAAAAAATTACCAATCATTAAATAAATAACACATCAGTTGACATAAAATTTAGAATAAAAAATTTGGAACATCAATCTTTATTGTTTTTTTATTTAAAGGGATTCTAAAAAGAGTTAAGTCAAAGTTAGATGGAATAAACAACCCGCATACTTATCATGAGTAATATTGGAATATAAACCAGGAGATCAAGAAAAATCTAAAGACCCAAAGGAATAAAAAGAGCATATTTTGCCAAGAAATCAGTTGCATGATTAGCTTCACGATAAACATGTCAAATGGTGATATGCCAATCTTGCTTGATGAGGCCTTTTATAGCTTGAAGAGGGTGTGTATACTCATTTGCTTGAGCCATAGGATTAGAAACAAGTTGTGTAATGCTCGAACTATCCACTTCAACAGAAAACCAACGACATCCGTGCTACCAGGCCATGGTCAAACCTTGATAGAGACCCCAAAGCGTCGCCACTGTAACCGAGTACATGTTATATTCATGCCAAAGTCACTGATCCATTTCCCACTCTGTTTTTTGTTCCCATCAGTGTTTAACTTACACGAAGGCTAGGATAGTGGACTCCAACCAAATCATTTCTCAATACATCTACTGCCCATAAATAGAGGCTTGTTAAACAAATGATGAATCTTCTTAACTCTTAGTTGAATATCATTATAAGTGATGACACTATTCCAATAAGTGTGATTGAAAATATAACTACTGCACCAAAACCATAACCTCTAGACAGCGACCCCAAACAAAGTACACCAATTCATACCCCAATTAAGCCTCCAGTTACTCACTAGATTCTACTTCATCCGATCCCTGAGGTTTAAAGAGTAAAAAAAAAATGACGGATGTTCATAAGAAGAAAATAATTCCAAATCTTTTAAAAAAATGACGGATGTTCATAGGAAGAAAATAATTCCAAATCTTTCTAACCACCGTGCAGTTTCTGTGAAGCTTGGAGAAGTTATATTCTGCTAAGAGTAAATAAGGTGGCATGCTGAGCTGGCGTGAGTAAGACCATTGGCTGTTAAAGTTGTTATTATAACTAACAGCTTATTCCTTCTCTGTTGCTAAGTGTATAAAAAGGGAAAAAGGTCAGTAGATGGGTGATTAAGTTTTTTATCAAATTGTGAGATTCTTTGTGAGGGAGTAGAAAATACTCATTTGAGAAGTTGTAATCTCATAATCTTCTGTAACTCATCTCATTCTAATAAGGCTTAAAGTAGAGCTATTTCAACCGTGGATGTAGGCATCTTGTTGCCGAACCACATTATATTATCTTATCATTCTTGTTGTTCTTTATGATTACAGATCAATTGATCAAGTCTTTATTTAGTTTTTCATCTTACTTTCTGGTTTGATTCTCATAAAAGGTGCTTCAAGTTTTAGTCATTTTTTTAACAAACTGGTATCAAAGCCATAAAACCCTTTGTTCTTAATCTTCAATAATGGCCAGCATTAGGTTTGATCTTGAAAAAATTAACGGTGAGAATGACTTCTACTTATGGAGTCTAAAGATAAGAGTTATCTTGATTCAACAGGCTTAGATAGTGCCCTTGATAATGATGAAGAAACAAAGTCCAGAAAAGAAAAGGAAGAATGATCTTCAAGTTCAAGTGGAGACTCAAGAATGATAAATAATAAAGATCACAGCACAATTATACTACACCTGTCAGATGAAGTGTTGAGAGAAGTAGCTAAAGAGAAGACTGCCTCTGGTTTATGGGCAAAATTAAAAGAACTCTTCTTGAAAAAATCCTTAAATAAAAGATTATAGTATCAGCATTAATATGTTTGATGGAAAAAACCAAGAAGTTAAAACAAGTAAGGTATGTCCCTGAATTGAAAAAAAGCCTAATTTCTCTGGGGATGATTGATAATATGGGCTATAACATTAAGGCTGAAAATTGGCAAATTCAGATCTTAAATAAGGGTGAAGTTATTATGAAGGGTATTAAAAGAAATGGTTTATATGTTCTAGTTGGGTTAGTACCTCAGCCTGGAGTAAATGCTAGTATAAGTAGTAATAAAACCAAGCTTTAGCATATGAGACTTAGACATATGAGTCAGAAGTGTATGAAAGAACTACAAAAACAAGGTTTGTTTAGTCATGATCACATTTCTCAACTGGAGTTTTGTGGAAAGTGTGTGTTTAGTAAAGCCACCAGACTGAAATTCCACACAAGCAACCATAAAACTAAACAAACCTTGGACTATGCTCATTATGATATATGGGGACTCTCTCAAGTTCCATCTCATGGTGGAGCAAGATACTTTATCACCTTTATAGATGTCTACTTAAGAAAGCTTTGGGCTTATATCTTGAAGCATAAAAGTGAAGCCTTAGATAATTTCAAGGAATACACAACTCTGATGGAGAATCAATTTGGGACGGAAGTGAAGAGACTCAAAACAAATATTGGATTAGAATACTGCAGCAACGAATTTGATGAATTTTGTAAAAGGCATGGCATTATAAGACACAAGACAGTGAGGAACACACCACAGTAAAATGGCCTTGTTGAAATGATGAATAGAACCTTGGTTGAGAAAGTCAGATGCATGTTGTTGAGCTCAAATCTCTCCAAGTATTTTTGGGCTGAAGTTGTTGTTACTACTGCATATCTTATTAACAGAAGTCCATTATCAGCTTTGGAATTTAAAACACCACAGGAAGTCTGGTCTACTAAACCACCTGACCTAAGTAACTTAAAAATCTTTGGTTGCCCTGCCTATGCATATATTAGTTGGGTAAAACTGGAACCAAAAGCTATAAAATGTTATTTTATTGGTTATTCTGAGGGCATTAAAGGGTACAAAATTTGAAGTATGAATGGGAAACCTACCAGAACTTTTGTTAGTAGAAATGTTGTGTTTAATGAGGAAGAATTGACACTGTCAAAAGTAAAAACTAAAATCACTACTCCAAATACATATGAGAAGGAAAATTCTAAACTAGAAGTAGAGTCACCTAATAAAGAAAAATAGCAGAGAAAACAAACACATTTAAAACTAGAATAATACGAATTAGCAAGGAACTGAGAAAGAAGAACCATCAAAATGCCTGAGAGATATAGAGTAACTGATTTGATATCATATGCTTTGGTGGTAGTTGGAAATGTAACAAGTGAAGAACCAGAAAACTTCAAGCAAGCTATGAAAAGGAAGGATAAGACAAAATGGATAGCTGCCATGGAAGAAGAAATGGCATCTCTGAAGAAGAATAACACCTAGACCCTAGTAAAGAAACCTACTGACCAGAAACTGGTAGGCTGTAAATGGATCTATAAGTTGAAGGAATGAGTCATAGATGTTGAACCAGCCAGGTACAAGGCTAAACTTATAGCAAAGGGATTCACTCAAAAAGAGAGAGAATGAATTTTAATGAAGTTTTCTCCTCTGTGGTTAAACACAACTTAATAAGAATCTTGTTGTCCATTGCAACTTATAATGACTTAGAATTGGATTACATGGACATTAAGAATGGTTTTCTCCATGGCAATCTCAGTGAGAAGATATTAATGGAACAACCAGAGGGATTTGTTGAAGCTGGAACAGAAGACATGGCTTGTTTGCTAAATAAGAGCATATATGGATTAAAACAGTCACCTTGGCAATGGTATTTGAAGTTTGATAAGTTCATGATCACACATGATTACAACAGAAGTAAATATGAGAGTTGTGTGTATTACAAGACTCTGCCTTCTGGAAATTTCATCTATCTTCTTCTCTATGTTGATGGCTTGCTCTTAACATGTAAACAAATGGAAGCACTAGAGTGGCTTAAGGATGAACTGAGCTCTGAATTCGAAATGAAGGATCTAAGTCCAGCAACCAAAATATTGGGAATGCAAATTATCAGAGATAGGGATTCAAAAAATTTATTCTTTTCTCAGACAGGTTATGTGGTGAAGGTTCTCAGCAGATTTGGAATGAAAGACTCCAAACTAGTTTCAACACCATTGAGTGCTCATTTCAGACTCTTGAAACAACAAGAGCCTAAAGAAAATGCAAAGGTTGAGCTAATGAAGAAAATACCATACTTAAGTGTGGTAAGATGTATCATGTATGCCATGGTCTACTCCAAGCCTAACTTGGCATATGGAATTGGAGTGCTAAGCAAATTTATGGCATATCCAGGAAAACATCATTGGCATACAGCTAAATGGATGTTAAGGTATTTTAAAGGTACCGTTGGTCATGGTGTAGTATATGAAAGAGTTAACAAGAGCTCAGACCAAGTACTGGGATATGTTGATTCAGATTTCCCAGGCGATCTGAATAAGAGGAGATCAATCACTAGATATGTCTACACCTTATGTAGTAGAGCAATTAGTTGGAAGGCCCCTCTACAGTCAATAGTTACTTTATCAACTACTGAGGCAGAGTACATAACTCTCTTAGAAGCTGTGAAGAAGCGATCTAATTAAAAGGGTTAGTAACAGAGTTAGGACTTGAGCAAGGATCAGTTTGCATTAATCGTGACAACTCTAGTGCTATTCAATTAAGCAAGAACCCAAAATTCCACGAGAGGACAAAACATGTTGATATAAGGCTACACTTTATCAGAGATGAAATTGCTCAAGAATTGGTAAATGTGGTTAAAATTCCCTCAGAATATAACTCTGCAGACATGCTTATGAAGCCTCTGCCATCAATCAAGTTCAAAGCTGCAGATATGCTTATGAAGCCCCTGCTATCAATCAAGTTCAAAGCTGCTTTGAATTTGATTGGTGTGGTCAGTCTATAGGTCAATCTATAGTTGTTGATTCAATGTCTAAAAGAAGCTTTAACAACATAGAACTATGTGGAGAATTGTGAAGCCTGGAGTAGTTATATTCTGTTAAGAGTGAATAAGGTGGCATGCTAAGCTAGCGTGAATGAGACCATTGGCTATTAAAGCTGTTATTATAACTAACAACTTATTCCTTCTATATTCAAGTGTATAAAATGGGAAAAAGGTCAGCAAATGCGTGATTAAGTTTTTGATCAAATTGTGAGATAATCAAGTTCAAAGCTGCTTTGAATTTGATTGGTGTGGTTAGTTTATAGGTTAAGCTATAGTTGTTGATTCAATGTCTGGAAGAAACTTTAGCATAATAGAACTAGGTGGAGAATTGTGAAGTCTGGAGTAGTTATATTATGTTAAGAGTGAATGAGGTGGTATGCTGAGTTGGCGTGAGTGGGACCATTGTCTATTAAAGCTGTTATTATAACTAATAGCTTATTCTTTCTCTGTTACTGAGTGTATAAAAAGAGAAAAAGGTCAGCAGATGGGTGATTAAGTTTTTGATCAAATTATGAGATACTTTATGAGGAAGATAGGAAATACTCATTTGAAAAGTTATAATCTCTGTAATCTCGTAATCTTTTGTAACTCATCTCATTCTAAAAAAGCTTAAAGTAGAGTTGTTTCAACCGTGGATGTAGGCATCTTGTTGCCGAACCACGTTATATCATCTTGTTGTTCATTATGATTACAGACTGATTGGTATGGTCTTTGTTCAGTTTTTCATCTTGCTTTCTGGTTTGATTCTCGTAAAAGGTGCTTCGAGTTTTGGTCATTTCTTAACAGTCTCGAATAGCGTGCGGCTGATCCTCAAGACACCAACCACAACGATCACAAGAATTATAACAAAGGAGTTAGATTTCTGAGAATTGTAAATGAAGAAGATGAAGCTCTGTATTTTTATTATCACAGACTTAATTACAACAATGAGCTTAGCTCAGTATTTATATTGAAAACAATGCTAACTAATCACGCCAATCTTGCTTTAGCTATCTTGCTAACAAACTACCAAATACACAATTAATAATAGCTAAATTGTTAACTAATTTCAACGGCATCCAGCAGCATGGGAATCTCTTCATAACAGTTTTGTCAACTGTGATTCTCCAACTTCTCAGGTGTCTCTGACTTTCACTCCCAGGCTAGCTACTGGATTTGCAGTTGGCACTCCCATGTGAGTTGCATGAAGTTCAACTTCATCAACTAATTCAACACCCCTTTTCAAACTTAAGTCTTTTGGGAAAACTTTAAGTTTGCTTCTAAAGAAGCTGAAATTGGGATGAGTAAGAGGTTTAGTTAATATATCAGCAACTTGATCATTTGTAGAAACAAAAGCAATCTCAACTTCTTTTCTCTTAACTTTGTCTCTCACAAAGTGAAGGTCTATTTCTATGTGTCTAGTCTTAGAGTGCATTACTGGATTTGTTGCTATAGCAGCAGCACTTGTGCTGTCACTCAGCAATAGTGGAGTGTTCTGAAGCTTGACATCGAGTTCTTTAAGAACTAAGCAAATCCAAGTTAGTTCTAAACAAGCCAATGACATAGCCCTGTATTCTGACTCTGCTGATGACTTTGAGATTATGCTCTGCTTCTTTGAACTCCAACTGATTAAGTTTTTACCCAAGTATACACAATAGCCATTGGTTGATCTTCTGTCATCAATGTCACTTCCCCAGTCTGCATTAGTATACATCACAAGGTCTACAAACTTAGTTCTCTTGAAGGTCAAGCCCTAATCTAATGTTTCCTTAGGATACCTTAGTACACGTTTACAAGCAATCTAGTGAGGCTGTAAAGGATTAGCCATGAACTGACTTAATTTGTTCACAGCACATGCTATTTCAGGTCTTGTTCAGACTGCATATTGTAATCCTCCAACAGCTTTCCTGAACTGAGTTGCATTAGTAAAGACATCACCCATGTTTTTGCTCAGCTTCTCTGTTGTTGCTAGAAGAGTATCAATTCCCTTGCAGTCTCTTAAATCAAACTTAGCAAGTAAATCTTTTATATACTTTGACTGGGATAAGACCAAAGTTTCATCATTTCTAATAACTTCAATACCAAGAAAGAAATTAAGATTTCCCAAGTCTTTAAGAGCAAAGGTACTGTTGAGGTTACTAATGAGTTGTTCTATCTCAGCATTGTTATTTCCAGTTACTATTATATCATCAACATAAATCAATAGCAAGATCATATCATTTTCACTTCTCTTAACAAATAAAGATGTATCTGACCTGGTTCTGGTAAAATTCCAAGACTCCAAAACTGATATGAGCTTATCAAACCAAGCACTTGGTGCTTGCTTCAAACCATAGAGAGCCTTTATTAGCTTGCACACATAGTTTGGATGCTCTAGATTCTCAAAACCTTCTGGCTGTAGTATGTAAACAGTTTCACTAAGTTCTCCATTAAGGAATGCATTATTGATATCTACTTGCCTCAACTTCCAATTGTTTATGACAGCAAGGCTTAGTACAATTCTTATTGTTACTGCTTTAACCATTGGGCTGAAAGTCTCTTGATAATCAATTCCTTCTGTTTGTAGAAACCCCTTAGCTACCAAGCGAGCTTTGTATTTGTTAATTGAACCATCTGAGTTCTGTTTGACTCAAAAGATCTATTTGTTCCCAACCAGTTTCATATTCTATTCTGGAGGAATTAAACACCAAGTCTGATTTCTCATTAAGGCATTGAATTCTTCCTGCATTGCTTGTTTCCATTTCTGGTTATTCAAGGCATTAGCTACACTTGAGGGTGTGTCAAGGGACATGGATTTTTCAGTGTTATAAGTTTTTGGTTTGAAAATGTCATTTTTAGCTCTAGTTATCATAGAATGTGATGGTTTAGGTGAATAAGTGGGCTGAGAAGTTTCTGGAACTTGGTTGGTTGATTCAGAAGGAATTTGGTTGTTTGGTTCAGAAGGAAAAGAGATTTGAAGTGAGTTATATGTGTTGTCTTCATTATTATGTACTGAATTTATTTGAACAAGACTGTTGTCAGGACTTTGTTCATTAAAGGAATTATCTGAGACAGTTGTGTCATCTAATAAATCTATACTTGCTGCTGGTGACTCATAGCTTTAAGTTTCAGAAGGAAATGAAATGGAAAGAAACTTATGAAATGAGTTTGCATATTCTAAAGCATGAGTAGTCTTAATGACCTTGAACTTAGAATTATCTTTGAAAGGAAAAGAATTCTCATTAAAATTCACATGAGCAGCAATATAAATTCTGCCATTTGAACTCAAACACAGTTAACCTTTCTACTGTTTACTGACATCTAAGTTGACACATTTTGAGGTATGAAAATCAAGTTTATAACTGTTATATGGTCTCAAGAATGGATAACACTCACAACCAAAGATTTTGATTTGTGAGTAGCTTGGTTTATTGGAATAAAGGGTCTCAAAAGGAGTTTTGTGACTCAATGTAGGTGTATTGATTCGGTTGATAAGATAGGTAGCATTGTAGAAAGCTTCCCACCAGAACTTAAGAGGCATATCAGCTTGGGCAAGAAGTATGAGTCCAGTTTCAACAAGGTGTCTATGTTTCCTTTCTGTTTTCCCATTCTGATGATGTGTATAAGGGTAGGAATATCTTATATCTATCCATTCATTTCTGAGATAAGGTTCAAAAGCTTTGTATTCTCCCCTCATGTCACACTGAATGGATTTGATTTTCAACTCTAAGCTTTTTTCAATTTGGTTTTTAAAAGCAATGAAGGCTGACAGTGCTTGAGACTTGTTAGTTAATACATAGAACCAGGTGTAGTTTGTTTTGTCATCAATGAAGGCAATGTAATATCTAAATCCCTGGTTTGAGATGGTTGATGCTGGACCCATAGATCACTGTGTATGATCTCAAGGGCAGCAGAAGATTTTGACACACTGCTTTTGAAAGACAGCCTATGCATTTTTCCATATTGACAAGCTTTGCAGAAAGACAACTCAGACATTTTATTTCCAAATGAAATATTACAAGTTGACAGGGTTTTTCTAAGATCAACAGAATTTGGATGACCTAATCTCATGTGCCAAAGATCAAGTGTTTTGTTGATTCCTTGATCTTTACAACTTGTACAAAGTTCTTTAGAAACAACTGACATCATAGACTTAGGTTTATTTATTTTACAAATTGAAAACAAACTGGAACATGAATTTGAAGATAACAGAACAGACTTGACTTAAGAATGGTTTAAAAGCAAGTCCAGCAGCTTGTACAGTCCACTTTTAGCCACACCTTTCATGAGAACAATCCCCTTTCTCTTGTCCTTAACAACACAACATGTTTTGTTAAACTCAATACATATATTGTTATCATTCAAAAGTTTTGATATGCTGATCAGGTTTTTGGTTATTTGAGGTACATAAAGAATATGGTTTAGTTTAATGTGTTTCTGGATATCAAGTTCAAGTGTGCCTAGCAATGTATAACCAACAGAAACAATCTCAAGCTTAGAGCCATTACCAACAGCAAGCTGATGATTACCTTTGTATTCAGAACTTATGCTCAAGTTGTTGAGTTTATTTGTAACATGATCTGTTGCTCCACTGTCAAGATACCAACCTTCATTCTTAGCTTCTGCACCTTCAGCCATATAAGCACTTCTTTTGTTCCCCGCAAAATTAGGCACATAGTTTTTCTTAAATCTATACCAACAGGTTACAGCAGTGTGATTCTTCCTGGAACAAATCTGACATGGTCCTTTAGGTAATTCTTCATCAGTTGGAGCCTTCCCTTTCATCTTATCTTGAGTTGGATTAAAATTTCGACCACCAAAATTGTTTCCATATTGTCTTCCATTCTGATTAGTCAAATTTCCAGAATTGGTAAAATTTAGTTGCCAATTCCTCCTCTGATTTCCTCTGTAGTAGGCTATGTTTGCTTGATAATCTGAACCACTGACAGAGTTTTGTTGTTCAATCCCATTTTCTTGGCTTAACAGCATGCCATAAACTTCAGATGGAGTTATGCTTTCTGACTTAGCATTGATTATATCAACAATGGAATCATACTCAGGTCCAAGACCAGCAAGTAAACACAACACAAAATCATCATTACTCATATGATTACCAACAGCTCTAAGAGCATCTAAATTCATCTTCATCTTAGTATAATACTCATGAACATTCAAGGATCCTTTCCTAGTTGTCTGGATCTGAGTTCTTAAGTGAAGAACTCTTGATCGAGACCTGGCACCAAATTGTCCAGCAAGTGTTTGCCATACCTCTAGAGATGAGCTTGCTCCAATAACAGCACTCAACACTTCTTCACTTAGAGTTGAAAGCAGCCAGCTCATGAGTTGTTGATCAACTTTCTTCCAGATCTGGAATTGTGGATTTACCACAGTAACTACATTCTGATCATTATCAACATTGACAATCATCCGACTTGGTGGATTCTTAGTGTTGTCAATCAGATCTTCAACCTCGTTGGCATTGATTGTGTCAACCACTTGAGAATGCCACAGCAAATAGTTGTTGTTTGTGAGCTTCATTGGAGTGTTGAAGATCAAAGAATTAATCGATGAATTGTTGAATGAGTTTGTGACTGGATTTGCATTTGAGCTTGAAGCTCGAGTGCTTGTGGCTTGAAATTCACTACTAGCCATTGAAACAACTAGCTCTGATACCAAGTTAGATTTCTGAGAATTGTAAATGAAGAAGATGAAGCTCTATATTTTTATTATCACAGACTTAATTACAACAATGAGCTTAGCTCAGTATTTATATTGAAAACAATGCTAACTAATCACGCCAATCTTGCTTTAGCCATCTTGCTAACAAACTAACAAATACACAATTAATAATAGCTAATTTGTTAACTAATTTCAACGGCATCCAGCAACATGGGAATCTCTTCATAATAGTTTTGCCAACTGTGATTCTCCAACTTCTCACGTGTGTCTCTGACTCTCACTCCCAGGCTAGCTACTGGATTTGCAGTTGGCACTCCCACGTGAGTTGCATGAAGTTCAGCTTCATCAGCTAATTCAACAAAGGGAAGTACCTCCGGGACAATTCAACTTTTGTTTTCAACCGATCATGCATAACCAGCCAAATGAAGATTCATTTACTTTGAGGACCTTTCCAACTCCAAGCCAGGCTCCAAATCTTATCCTCCATTTTGTTCTTGTTCTTTGAAATTGCATGGTAAGCCGATTTCACTGTGAATGTGCCGTTATCAGATTTAGCCTAGTAAACTCTGTCCTCACCTCGCTCTTGCATTGGTGAGTGAACAGAAGTAATTCTAGGGATGACGTTACTAGGAAGTAGATGGCTAAAACTTATCCATTTCCAGTTCCCATTTGGAATTGCAGCAAGAGCATAGGAATGCGAAGGTTGAGAATTTGTTACCCAACAGTCCCTCGCAAAACGGACCTTTGGACCATTCCCGATACTCCATCGAATCCCCACTCTGATATCAGACAAAACTTTCCCAATGGATTTCCAAACATAAGACTTGTTCCTCGTTGGCAAAGTTGGAGGGAGATTAGCAAGGTCCAGGCTCTACTAGGTGAAAAGCACCTTTGACCAGAATATGTGGTGATAAAATCATGCTCCAACCCACTTTCAGTAGCAGTGCTTTATTCATCAACTCGAGAATCCTAAAAAGCCATCACACTTTTTATGTTGACACATCATATCCTAGCCAACCATGCTCATCTGCTGGAGTTTTAACACCACTCCAAATAAATCTTTTGCACGCTTGATCAATCTTAGACTTGACTGTCAAAGGAAGATTGGTCATTTGCATGGCATAGATGGGAATGTCTTGAACGATAGACTGAGCAAGGGTGATTCTTCCAGCTAAAGACAAACGGGCAGCATTCCAGCCGGAAAGTCTCTATTGCACTCTATCTATAATATCCCTGTAAGTATTCTTGGATACCCTGGAGTGAAGGAGGAGCATTCCACGATACTTCCCAAGGTTATTTGTGATTGAGACACCAAGAAGGGAACCATTACTATTAGCCTCGGCAGTAGAAATATTTTTTGAGAAGAAGACTTGAGTTTTAGATTTATTAACAGTTGCTCCTGAGCTGTTGCAAAAGGCATCCAAAACCAAATTAATGATAATAGTTTGTTCACGCAAGGCAACAAATGAGTGAGAGGGGTTCCATGACACGAAAAATATACTGGATTCCACCTTCCCAAATTCACCTCATGGCAGATACCGTGGGTTAACCTCTCGATACATAGAGAACAAATATATAAGGCGATATAGGATCCCCTTGTCTTATACCCCTAGAAGGCCGAAAATCTTCTGTGAGCTCTCGTTCCCAAAGAACATTCATCCGAGCAGTAGTAATACATTCCATAGTGATTTGAACAAAATCTGAGGGTAAAGAACAAAATATAATATCCCTGTAATACATTCCATAGTCATTATTCTTAAATCATATTTCTACCTTAAAAAAGGCAAATGTCACCATCAGAGACCAATAGTTTGATTTATGTGCACTGAAATTTGGCACTTTTTTTCATATAGGAAATTATTAAAATATCCCATTTTTGTAGGTCCCATACACTTGGATCCTGCTCGTCTCCCATCTTTTATGATTGAGGAATTGAGATTCCTAGGCAATGGGTTCAAGTTCACTAATTGTGCTCTGGTAGTAGTGATGGTGATCGGGCAAATTCCACCATCTGATTGTTGAGTTGTTTAAAAGTTAATTAAGGTAAACTTGATTGCCATTCGTTGTGAATGGGATCATTTTTGCTGATTGGCCAGACAACATTTTGGTTACAAAGTAAACCGACCAAAAATATAAGATAGACTTTGGCTTTGCAGCGAGCCCAGCATTTTGATATGAACATGAAGAAAGATTAGAGATTGTTAATAATTAAGGCCATGCACGAGGATAATAACAGGCCATTTTTCAGCTTCTTTTTGATAATGCAATAAATTTGTAATGGTTCAGTCCCTCTTTAATATTTACCTCTCGGATTTTTTTTTGGGGTCAAAACCACGAGATGGTCCTAAGTAGACCCTAATAGTTAAATATATTTTTAAATCCATAACACATCTCAAACTAATCTCCGCTCACACCGAATTAGCTTATAAGGAATAAAGTACTAGTCAAAGTGGCGATCTATACGAGAGCAGAGCCTGAAACCCTGATTTAAATGTAAATTTATATATGCAAATGTGTGTACCTATGATGGATGTATTCTTCTGAACTTTCCCTAATATATGCAAATGAAAGCCATTAGGCAACAATCTCTCAATAATGAAAGCCCCGTTATCCGTAACTAAGAAGTGAATGCAACCGAAAAATGACATTAATTTATGCATAATGGCTGACTGAAAATTGAATTGCTACTATATTTTTTTATTGCTCTCAAGGCAAGTTTATGAAGAACATTGGAATTCAGAAATCTCAAGCAATAAATTAATTGATAACAAAATGGTCAATTAATTTACGGCTTTCACGTGACTTCGTGAGTTCGTGTAATGAAAAACACAGTTAATTTCCTCAAACGAAAAACAAACCAAAGAACAATTTGTGGGGTGAGAGAGGCTCGAACTCTCGACCTCAGGATTACTCGGAAAGCTATGAGACCTACGCGCTAGCCAACTGCGCCACCACCCCATTGATGGTATTATCGAATGAAACATAATATTTTAAGGTAAGAACTTTGTATTAGGCGAAGCAATACAATCCCCTGTGCTGTGGCTCTGGTAAATCCAAAAATAATTTATAAATTGTTTCAGAAATATATCAGTTGTGCAGTTGCAATATTCACCAGATCATTTATGATGTTTTATAACATCATGAATTAGTTTGGACCGGAATTAACATGCTTGAATTGCAGAATGAACAATCAAGGGATTAACATCATAACAAGAAAACAAATTAACCGCGTGCATAAGTTTTCAAAATTTAGCTCGAGTTCATAAAATTAATAAAAGTTCCATCAAAATGGTATATCAATTTCGGTAAATCCTATTGTTGAAGCTTTTCCATCATCTGCTCTATTTTATTCACAAGGTCCAACTTTTGCCAGAGAAAGTCATCAGTGTTGTAAGTTTGAGAATGTTACTTGATGGGGAAGCAAAGACTTCTTATCATTATCATCGATATCAGTGCTTTCCTCTCCTCCATGTTCTATGTCAATATCAGTTACTTTCTTTTCATTAAGCTCTTTTGATTCTGAAAACTGACGTTGAGAGTATTTCTCCGATGAAGGAGCGTTGTCCGCTTCTAACTTTTGCATTTCAGATTCTATCAATGCATCCATCCTCGCTCTCTCACGGTCTCTTGGGTACGTGTGATATAGGAAGGAGTAGATGAAGCAACATATAGTCATTGGAATGCCAATTGCAGTGTATAGTGCCTTGGCAAGTGATGCTGCATTCTCTCTATCTGTTTCAAGCTCCACAGAGTTTGATGCTCCTTTGGGAACTGGTTTATAGCCATAAACATTCTGAGCCAGAAGTCCAACAACAGGGGGAGCAAATGATGCTAGTATGGACTCAAATGATCTGTCCAATGCATAGATGCTAGTTCGAGATCTCTCAGGAACTATCTCTGCAAATATTGGACTGTAGGCAATGGTTAAATGCTATGAAATAACATTAAACAACATATATAATATCACAATGATTTTCAGACAGTATTCCTATAGAAAGGAGAAAGAACATAATGCTGCAAGGTAACCACCATTCAGATCTTTCCTTGGATGTGTTATCTGAAGAAGAAGTCTTAACAATTATGATCAAATGTCGACACTTCTTAGTCAACCAAAGAAGTATAGTGAATTGAAGATTGCTTATTTTTCGGAAAAAAACTAGAATAATTCATGAATCATGTCTACATAGTTCTGTCCTTGTAATAGGGTGCTGACAATTTGATGCAGTCCATTAGTCTGATTTCTTGCTGTTATATGGTGCTTATTGAAAATGTTACCAGTTCCCAACATACTTATTTGAAAACTCATGGGTAATATATCTTCAGGTTCTGAAATTATCAAAATAAGATTTGAACCTTTTGAGTTTCTTTAGAAATTTCAGACTAAAAACTCACATTTCAGCAGAATGGTATCCTAGACCTAGTGATCATGGTGATTTATATTCCAATAAGCATTTATATGAGCATATGACCTAGAGTAGATCAAAGTTTCCCACCTCAAAAAGGGTGCAAGTTATGCTCTGTTTAAACAATGCTATTGCAGCCATTGCGCCATTTACTCCTTCAAAGGGAAACCCAGACCATTGTTTGGTTTGGTTGTGTTTTAGTGGACATTTACTGTTAACACTATGTTAGAAGATGATTAAGATGACTTAGAGTGAGACTATTGGAGTTTTGTTCTGGACTACGGATATTCATAAACTTTTCTGCCATGATAAATGATGAAGCAATGGTTTATTGCTCTTCATTATCTTCCACACCCAACCCTAAAACAAAAAACTGGCTTCTAGTTAGTACTAGGACAACGGGAATAATAACCATGTGGTCAAGCATACGTACTTGTTTGTCGCGGGAGCGTTCCAGGATATGCACAATCCCATGATGACCAAGACCAGACCATGCATGAATCCAGTGGATGGATCATCAGGCAAAACCAGTAGCAAAACAGCTGCTATAGGAATGGCAGAGCCAGAACTGATTTGAGAGAGAATAATTCTCCCAGAATTTGGTAACCGTTTGGCAAGAGTATCCCCCATCCATCCACCAAATAGACCCCCAAGAGAACCAGCAATTGTAAATAGGGTCATGAGAAATGCTGTTAACCCATGGGAGAAACCAATGAGTTCTAACCACATAGGCGCAAATGACAAAGCTGACCAAGGAAATGATCCAGATACACCTTGAGCCACAATTATTTGGAAAGACGGGATATTTATAACCATCTTCGCTTCTTTGATTAAGTCCTTCATTTCTGACCAAAAGGCCGAATGCGGTTTCTGATCTTTAGCTCTACTCTTACCATCTGAGCAGCGAGGATCTTTAGCAAATAGATGGACTAATATGCCAACTATAACACTTATAAGTCCTACCAGATGAAAAGCAATTCTCCAACCGGGAATTCCCATGAATGACGTTGAAGCTATTAGTACTGAACATAGTCCGCCAATGATGGAGCCAAAGTTTCCTGTTAGTTGTAGCCATCCAAAGGCCATACCGCGGTTGCTTTCATCAGTTGAATCAGCAACAAGAGACTGAATAGCTGGTGTGACAATGGCAAGTCCTATACCATTCAAACCTCTTGAGACTGCCACCTAATGAACCAAAATGAAATATGCATTTTGTCAAGCCAAGGAAAACACAGATTCTTACAGTGTTCGTTTGTTCTAGAACTTGGAAAGATTTAAACTCAAACAATCAGGCAGACTTTATATTGTATAGTTTTTTTTTTTTCCTGTACAAATGAATTCACTTTATATATGTAATGTAACCCCCCAAAACAAGCCAACAAGTTCCAGATCTGTCAATCATAACCCACAAAGCCAACTCAAAATCCAAAATAACGTCAACAAGAAACATATAATAAGGAACCCCATTTAATCAAAAATAATTTTTTGAGAAGGAAAAAGAAATAGAAAAGAGGAAAAACCTGAAAAAAAGTGGTGGAGATGGCAACAAGAAAGGTGGCAGCAGCCCAGAGAAAAGCACCAAGAGCAATGACATGGGCACGGTTGTGATGCACAGACAAGTAAGCAGCCAAAGGGTAACAAGAGGACTGCACAATGGATCTAAACAAAGTGAGTGAGCCCAACCCTGTGGGGTCTGTACGCAAAGCAGCACCAACTTCTTTGTAAACTCCCGGTAGCAACGACTCATCAGCTCTCTCCATTATTCCTGCAAGATTCACTAGAACCATCGTTAAAGTTTCTGATTTCATCTTGTTAATCCTCTGTTTTCCCGAAGAAAACAGAGGATTTGATGTAGTTGCTCTGTTTTTTATTCTCAGTTTTGACTTTTGACTTGGAATATTTTAGGGTGGGGCCGGCCAATAAGAGAGCTTGTGAGTTTGGATACGTGGAGGTTTCTGATAGGTTAATATTGGAGACTGCGAGAGTGCAGTAGTTGTGTTCTTGCCTCAACTTTGTTGGACAGAAAGTGGCAGTGGCTGCTGCAAGAACTTTGGGATTCATCATCTTTAGGTTAGTACACTCTTATTTAATGTCTAGCAATTTTTCATCGGTTTCTTTCCATTTGGATAAATTTTAGGTAAAGGGACATAACCGAGATTTTAGTTCTCAAAAATAAATTTGTCCTAACAACTTTTTTGTTTACTTAACTATTTTTTTAATTTTAAAATAACGTTTCAAGATTAAAAAAATACCCACTTAATTAAATGAATGGGCAGTAAGTTAATTAATTTCAAATTCTTGCATTCTCTAAGGAGTAAGTGTGAAAAATATTATACTCATTAAAGCTTTTTAATTTATTGAAAAATGTTTTAGCTTTAGATTGGACTAATGTAACATAATTTTACATAAAATTTCATATTGATACTCATGAAAGGCTTGTTGGTAAGGTCAAAAACTTAAGTTAGGACTTTATTGAAAATCAAAGAGACTTTTGGAGTTTTTCTATAAGTACACAAACTATACAATGCTTTATAGGGCATTTCCAATGCTTAACACCAATTTGGTGTAATACCAACACAAAAAATATATCTTTTTCACACCAAATTATTATTTTATTTCCAACCCATTTACACTAAATTTTACACCAAAAAGAATATTCTTCTTTTTATTCTTTTAATTCTCAAGAATTAATTCAATTAACACAATAAATATTATTATTAATATAGATAATTAAGTAATAAGCAAAACTATTAAATGTGCATTTAATTAACTAAATTAGTACTTTATGAAAATTAAACATTACAATAATATAGAAAAATACAATAACAATAATAATATTGTAGTTATTCGAATTACTAAATTCATCCCATAAATGATCAATTAGTGCATTTTGGAGATGGTCACATATCGTGAAGAAAATAAAATTTTACTTAAAGATTTAAATTCGATAAGTGGTCCGAGTGTACGTCAATATTTTTAAAATGAACAAATTAAGATTTTATAGAGAAGATCTCAGTAAGGCCAAGCATCTCAAAATACTTCCAATAATATTGGCCAATATTTTGATAATATTAGAGGATCTAATAATGATCTCTCAGATTGCTAAATAATTGTTCTAATTTATGCTAGTAGTAGTAGCTTTTTTAATTTGTGTTAATTTAATTTTGTAATATGTAATCTAGTAATTAATGTTATTGGCATTTTATTTTTATTATTAATTTTTGTGTTGAATTTTTTAATTAAAAATATTAGTATAATATTCAACAATTAAAAAATGAAATAAAAATAATAATAACTTAAAATATTATATAAAATAGGATATATGTATATATATTTATATATATATATATGTAAATAAAAAAGAAGTAAGGATATTTGAGACTTTTTTTCCCATAACACCATTTTGGTATTACATTGGAGAAGCATTTTACACCAAAAATGATATAAAAGATTAGTTGGTGTTAATTTTGGTGTTACATTAGAGATGGCCTTAGGCAGGAAAAATTGTAATGGGTTTAGTGCCTGTTTGTAATAATATATTTAATGATGATAAGTATTTATTTAATCTTATAAGATCTTATAATAATTTTTGTGGTTATTTGGTTATTTTTCTAATAGAGTTTTTGAAGTTTAAGAGCATATCCAAAAAGCCTCTATAAATTTTACTCTTCAAATATCTATTTGCTTACATATGTGTGGCAAATAGAAAGATGAAAAAATATATTATTCTCCAAAAGAATCTTTAAATATAACTAAATTAATATTATTTTAATCAAATTTTTTAAAGGAAAAGTCAATAGCAATTAAAGTATTTCTCTCTCTTTCTTCAGTGAAAAATAATAAAATATAAATTGAAGCAGGAGAAAACAACTCTCCAAATTTGAAAAAAAATTTATTTGAAGAATTTTAATTAAAGTATCTTTTGGAGCCTTAAATATTGATGTGGTTCTTCAAATAAGTAATAAAATCTTATTTGAAGAGTCTTTTGATAATGCTCTAAATAAGCTATTTTATCTCTACTAGTAAAAGTTTAAATTTTGAGTATTTTAGAGTAAAGGTTGAAAATTCATTTTTAAATGTTAAAATATATAAAATATCTTCTAATTATTTAGCAATCTTATTTTATTTTTTTCATAACATAATTTTAAAAAGATTGTCTATTAAAGTAATTTCATAAATTTTTAATTAAATATCTTATTGACAACCAAACAACTAAAATTTTATTAGTAAAAGCTCTATTTATAAAAGTTCTACTAACAAAATTCTACTTAAATAACCTCTATTTGAAAAATTGTATCAAACGGAGCCTTAATGATTTCAGTTAGTAAAGTTGACTTCGTTTTACTTTACTTGACTGTTCATCAATTTTCTACGTTATAAGGGTCCACGATATTAAATCATGATTAGTGCAACACATCTCAAAAAAATATCTCAAATGAAATGATATTTATCAATTGATCATTGAGCCAATTAAATTTTCACTTATATTTTATTTAAAAAAATCAACCATTTAATAAATAATACATCATTTGAGATGAAATTTAAAATTTGAGATGTCAATCATTATTCTTAAACCATTTTTCTACCTTCTAAAAGTCAAATGTTAGTGTTGTGGGGAGATCCAGAACTAGAACTATATAGATCATTATCCCAGTAATAGAATTAATAATCACCAATGTGACCATGAGAGACCAATAGTTTGATTTATGTGCACTGAAATTTGGCACTTTTTTTTTATTACTCTTTCCCGTATAGGAGATTACTAAAATATCCCATTTAGGTAGGTCCCGTACACTTGGATCCTGCCCGTCTCCCACGTTTTATGACTGAGGAATTGAGATTCCCAGGTAATGGCCTCAAGTTCACTAATTTATGCTTAGGTAGTATTAATGGTGATGAGGCAAAGTGCACCTTTTGATTGTTGAGTTGTCTATAAGCTAAGATAAACTTGATTGCCATTTGTTGTAAATGTGATCATTTTTGCTGATTGACCAGATAACATTTTGGTTTCAAAGTAAACCGAGCAAAGGTATAAGATAGATGTTTGGCTTTACAGCGAACCTAGCATTTGGTATGAACATGAAGAAAGAGCAGAGATTGTTAATAATTAAGGCCATGCATGAGGATAATATCATAGCCATTTTTCAACTTCTTTTTGATAAAGCAATAAATTAGTAATGCTTCGGGATCTGGTCCCTCTTTAATCTTCACCTCCCCGATTTGAATGCAATTATATGCAAATGTGTGTACCTATGATAGGTGCATTCTTCTGAACTTTTCCTAGCATATATATGCAAATGAAAGCCACTAGGTAACAATCTCTCAATATGAAAGCCGCGTTATTCCTAACTAAGAAGTGAATACAGCTGAGAAATGACATTAATTTATGCAGCATGGCTTACTGAAAATTGAAGTGCTACTATGTTTTTTTAATTGTTCTCAAGCCAAGTTTATAGAGAACATCGGAATTCAGAAATCTCAAGCAATAAATAAATTAATAACAAAATGGTCAATTAATTTACGGCTTTCATGTTACTTCATGTAATGAAAAGAACAGTTAATTTCCTCAAATGAAAAACAAGCCAAAAAAACATTCATGGGGTGAGAGAGGCTCGAATTCTCGACCTCAGGATTACTCAGAAAGCTATGAGACATACGCGCTAGCCAACTGCGCCATCACCCCGCCTAAAGTTTGTATCCAAAGAACTATAAATCTTTTATTGCAGTGGACTCTATTAGGCCGAGGAATACAATCCCCTGTACTATTGCTTTTTTTTTTTTTTTTTTGACTATGAGGTATCCTGAGGGTCCCAATTGTAGGAGGCATTTTTAAACTCGTACCACAACTTAAACTAGAAGTCTCTGCTCGAATCGAGAGGCACAGGTTCTTCCAATAAAGGCAACTTCCTTGCGACTCGAACTGGGGAGCAAACTCAATCAAACCACTTAAGAAGACTCCATTGCCAGTGGAGCCAACACTTTATTGGTCCCTGTGCTGTTGCTTTGGTAAATCCAAAAACAATTCATAAATTACTTTAGTTGTGCGGTGCAGTATTCACCAGATCATTTATGATGCTTTATAACATCATAAATTGTTATTCAAGCTAGGGGTTTGGACCGGAATTAACACACTTGAATTGCAAAATGAACAATCAAGGGATTAACATCATAACAAGAAAACAAGTTAACCGGGTGCGTAAGTTTTCAAAATTTTGCTCGAGTTCATAAACTTAATAAAAGTTCCACAAAATAGTATATCAATTCGGTAAATACTGTTGTTGAAGTTTTTTACAGGATCAAAATTCAACTCTGCTAGAGAAACTCATCTTTGTTGTAAGTTTGAGACTGCTGCTTGATGGGGAAGCAAAGACTTCTTATCATTATCGTCCAAATCAGTGCTCTCCTCTCCTTCATATTCTATGTCAATATCGATTACTTCCTTTTCACTAAGCTCTTTTGATTCTAAAAACTGATGTTGATAATAATTCTCCAGTGAAGGAGCGTTATCTGCTTCTAACTTTTGCATTTCAGATTCTATCAATGCATCCACCCTCGCTCTCTCACGATCTCTTGGGTACGTGCAATATAGGAAGGAGTAGATGAAGCAACATATAGCCATTGGAATGCCAATTGCAGTGTAGAGTGCCTTGGCTAGTGATGCTGCATTCTCTCTATCTGTTTCAACCTCCACAGAGTTTGATGTTGCTTTGGGAACTGGTTTATAGCCATAAACATGCTGAGCCAGAAGTCCAACCACATGGGGAGCAAATGATGCTAGTATGGACTCGAATGATCTATCTAATGCGTAGATGGTTGTTCGAGATCTCTCAGGAACTATCTCTGCAAATATTGGACTATAGGCAGTGGTTAAATGCTATGGAATAACATTAAACAACATATATAATATCACAATCATTTTCAGATAGCACTCCTATAGAAAGGAAAATAACATAATGCTGCAAAGGAATCACCATCCAGATCTTTCCTAGAATGTGTTACCTGATGAAGAAGTCTTAACAATTATGATCGAATGTCGACACTTCTTGGTCAAGCAAAGAAGTCTAGTGAATTGAATATTACTCATTTTTGTGAAATAAAAATAAAAATAAAATAATTCATGAACCATGCTTATTTAGTTCTTCCCTTGTAATAGAGTGTTTATTGTCTTGTGTTATTGACAATTTGATGCAGTCCATGTGTCTGATTTTCTTGTTGCCATACGGTGCTTATCGAAAATGTTACCAGTTCTACTAAAATGTTCATCTTCAGGTTCTGAAATAGTTTAAATAAGTTTTGAACCTTTTGAGTTTCTTTAGAAATTTAAAAACTCACATTTCAGCAAAATGGTTATCCCATACCTGGTGATCATGGTGATTTAATAAGCATTTATATGAGTATATGACCTAGAGTAGATCAATGTTTCCCAGCTTAAAAAGTGTGCAAGTTAGGGGAAATTTGTTGGGAAAATATACTCTTTAAAAGCATATGTGTTTATTTAATTGTAATAAATATTTTTCTGATTAATAAAATTGATGAGGTATTTTATTCAAATATCTTAATTACATTTATATTTGTATTAAAGTACGTTTAATCATATTATATGTATTTATATGATCACTATGTGGATTCACAGAAGACATAAATACAAGTTATCTTATGATTAAATAAATTAAGTTCGCAGTTGATAAATAAAATTTGGCACTTTATTTAGGTATAGACTGTAATAAATTCATTGAATAATTTGTCTTAATCATGTATGAATTTATTGATGTAGTACGACTACATTGAACATGATCACATATGAGATTTAATTAACTTTGTAATAACTGTCAGACTTATTAAATCTCATAGGCATTGATTTTACTGTAATCTTAATCTTGAGTTAATTATGATTTCATGATTGTAATTGTTATTCCATTTGAGTTATCAATGGGCAGGACACATCCTTGTGGTCAAGATTACCCGGTATTTTGGTGGGAGCAATTATGAGTATTGGAGTTATGGATTAATAATATAGAATTTTGTACAACACATCTCTTAATAGGTTTTCGGCACTTGATCATGGAATTCTCTGGTCAGAGTGTGTCAACACATTTAGTATGTTGAAAATGATCATTAGAGAAAACCAGTAAGGATCAAGAAATAAGATGTTATTAAATTGATTGGACAGTTGAGATATCAATTTAATTAACGATGTAGTACAAAGGATTATGCGGTAAAGAAATCAATGTGGCTTGGGACGAATTATTATTCGAGCATATAATTATAGAAGTCAGTTCTAATCTTTTAGTGGAGTAGATTTGGAATTAAATAATTGAACTAGTTTAATTACAGGCCTAATTATTGTAGCCACTATTGTATGTTCCCAAATGATCCCCGGGTTAGCTTATTTAATTGATTGCACCACTACTGGATTAATAAATAAGATAACTAGCTATTTGGGTCAAAAACCTAGATATATCATTTAGTGGGAGGCTCCATTTAATTAGCTTTTGTGTAAGGACCTTATGTTATTTTACATTATGGGTCCCCTATTAAATGAAAAGTAAAGTGAGTTTTAAAAGAATACACTATTTGGAGCCTAGGGTTTTTCACTAAAAGGTGATATAAAAAGCTTATTTTTCTCTAAAGAAAATGTGAAGCCACTTTATACAGATCAGAGAATAAGATTTTTCTCTTCATTGTTGAGAGAAAAATTCTCTCGTGTTAGTTGCTTCAATAGTGATAAAGGTGCCCACACGTCAAGTGCAGATCGAACCTGAGTCATAACCTGAAAAATCATTAGTGACAGTTCGTGATCTAACAAGCGTGGTGGTGATGGATCGTGATTTAGGAGCATAAATCACTTCAATAGAAAAAGCTAACTCGGATTTTTAAGGTACGATTTATGAATTACGTATTCTTATAAATTATATGAGAGTGATCTTAAAAAGATTTTATAAAAATTTAAAAATTTAATTTTTCTCCAACAGAATTGTCGAAGCTACGCTCTGTTGAAACGATGCTATTGCAGCCATTGCGCCATTTACTCCTTCAAAGAGAAACCTCAACCATTGTTTGGTTTGGTTGTGTTTTAGTGGACATCTACTGTTAAGCACTGTGTTAGAAGATGATTAAGATAACTTAGAGTGAAACTATTGGAGTTTTGTTCTGGACTATGGATATTTCATAAACTTTTCTGCCATGATAAATGATGAAGCAATGGTTTGTTGCTCTTCATTATCTTCCACACCCAACCCTAAAACAAAAAACCTGGTTCTAGTTAGTACTGGGACACCGGGAATAATAATAGTGTGGTCAAGCATACGTACTTGTTTGCCGCGGTAGGATTCCAGGATATACACAATCCCATGATGACCAAGACCAGACCATGCATGAATCCTGTGGATGGATCATCAGGCAAAAACCAAAGCAATACTGCTGCTATAGGAATGCCGGAGCCAGAACTGATTTGAGCGAGAATAATTCTCCCAGAATTTGGTAACCGTTTGGCAAGAGTATCCCCCATCCATCCACCAAATAGACCCCCAAGAGAACCAGCAATTGTAAAGAGGGTCCGCAGAAATGCTGTTGATCCATGGGAGAAACCACTGAGTTCTAACCACATAGGCGCAAATGACAAAGCTGACCAAGGAAATGATCCAGATACACCTTGAGCCACAATTATTTGGAAAGACAGAATATTAATAACCATCTTCGCTTCTTTGATTAAGTCCTTCATATCTGATAAAAAGGGCTTATGCGGTTTTTGATCTTCAGCTCTACTCTCACCATCTGAGCAGCGAGGATCTTTAGCAAATAGATGGACTAATATGCCAACTATAACACTTATCAGTCCTACCAGATGAAAAGCAATTCTCCAACCGGGAATTCCCATGAATGATGTCGAAGCTGTTAGTATTGAGCACAGTCCACCAATGATGGAGCCAACGTTTGCTGTTAGTTGTAACTATCCAAAGGCCATGCCGCGGTTGCTTTCATCAGTGGAATCAGCAACAAGAGACTGAATGGCTGGTGTGACAATGGCAGGCCCTATACCATTCAAACCTCTTGAGACTGCCACCTAATGAACCAAAAATCAAATATGCATTCTGTCAAGCCAAGGAAAACGTAGATTCTTACAGCATTCGTTTGTTCTAGAAAATGCAAAGATTTAAACTAAACAAGCAGGCAGACTTTACATTGTATAGTATTTTTTTGTTCTATAAAAATTAATTCACTATATATATGTAATGTAACCCCCAAAACAAGCCAACAAGTTCCAGATCTGTCAATCATAACCCACATAGCCAATTCAAAATCTAAATAACGCCACGCGGAAACATACAATAAGGAACCCCATTTAATCAAGAATAATCTTTTGAGAAGTACCAAAAGAAAAAAGACCTGAAAGAAATTAGTGAAAATAGCAACAAGAAAGGTGGCGGTAGCCCAGAGAAAAGCACCAAGAGCAATGACATGGGCACGATTGTGATGCAAAGACAAGTAAGCAGCCAAAGGGTAACAAGAGGATTGCACAATGGATCTAAACAAAGTGAGTGAGCCCAAGCCTGTGGGGTCTTTATGCAAAGCAGCATCAACTTCTTTGTACACTCCCGGTAGCAACGACTCATCAGCTCTCTCCATTATTCCAGCAAGATTCACTAAAACGATCGTTAAAGTTTCTGACTTCGTTTTGTTTGTTTATCTCTAGATCAAAATCGAAGTCAAAATCCTCTGTTTTCCGGAAGAAAACAGAGGATTTGATGTAGCTGCTCTGTTTTTGATTCTCTATGTTGACTTGGGATATGGAATATGGAATATTTTAAGGGTGGCGCCAATAAGAGATCTTGGGAGTTTGCATACGTGGAGGTTTCTGATTAGTTAATATTGGAGAAAGTGTTTTTGTCTCAAGAGAAGGTGTAGTACTGGTGTTTTTGTCCCAATTTTGTTGGAAAGAGAGTGGCTGCTGCAAGATCTTTGGGTTCATCATCTCTAGGTTAGTACACTCTGATTAATGTCTAGTAATTTTCCATCAATGTCTTTCCATCCGGATAAATTTTAGGGAAAGGGACATTACTCAGGATTTTAGGTCTCAAAAATCAATTTGTCCTAATAATTTATTGTCTTGCTTGCTTCACAAAAGTAAACATTTCAAAAAAGCAGAATCTACTATTTATTCGATAGTGAGCAATAAAATTTATTTATCCATTTTAAAATGTTGTGATTTATGTGTACATAGATCGATTTTGAGAGTTCAGGTATCTTTTTTTCCTAAATTTCAAGACATGCCTTCTTCTAGCATTGATTAATACAAAAACCCATATTTAATAGTTCATTGTTTTTTCTAAAAAAAAATAAAAATTAGATTTTGGATCATTCTATCATGAAAATGCATAATTTAAGGTTAAAAAGAAATGCAACTTGCATTTAAATGTCCAAGAAAAGTGTACCCAATCTTTTTGTTTGCGTTAGTTTGGTCCTTTCATCATTGTATTTCATTATTATTTTGAAGTTCAAATTTCGCGTGACTATAAGGTTAGAGTGATTCTTGGATCCAAACTGAGAATATTAGATGAACTTATACATTATTTTCAAAAAAAAAATTAATTCGTCAATTATAATAAGAAAAAATTGCAAAATAGCTTTAATTAGGGTCAATTTATAGAAAGTAGGGTTTGTGAATTGAACAATAATACTCCAATGTAAGACACTATCAACAATCTATTAGATTGTTACAATAGACATTAGATAATGTTTTACAACAATTGATAATAGAACATATTGTCTATTATGATCTATAATAGACATAATATTTGTTGTAGTCAATAGAGACAGTTGATTGACCATTTTCTTTAAAGAGATTATTTTTTTATAGGGAAGTTATCTCTGCACCATATTTATTTTATCATATGTAAATTAACCAAATCAAAACTTTAACATGTTATTTGCACCAGTTTTATTTTTAAATTTGTATCAATAAAACACTTTGACACTAAAAAATAGTCATTTTACCCCCAAATGAATTGAAAGACCATTTTATTCTACAAAATTTTGAAAATAAAAAATACAATTAAAGAATACCCATAAATTTAATAAAAATAATTAAATCTTAAATCCAATATGTTAATTTTTAATAATTATAATTTCATTTAAAAATTATCATGTTAATTTTTTTGTTATTATAATTTCATTTAATTTGTATAGGGAAGTTTTTTATATTAATTATAGCAAAGTTTTACAATAATTATAGTGAGCTTTTCTCTTCACGTTATTTTTTTGTAAACTTCTCTATACTTAATTTAATTACAAAAATTAAATGAAATTATAATTATAAGATGTTAATTTTTTATAATTATAATTTCATTTAAAAATTATCATCTTAGATTTTGAGATTTATTTGTTTTATTGAATTTAGGGGTATTCTTGTAATTATAATTTTTTATTTTTCAAAACTTTGTAAAATAAAATAATATTTTAAGTCATTTAGGAGTAAAATGGTTATTTTTAACGTCAAAGTAATCGATTGATACAAATTTAGTAACAAAGGTTGTACAAAAAATATGTCAAATTTTGAGGGAGTTAGATGTACAAAGGTGATGCAAAAATAATTTCTCTTGTTTAAAACTCTTATGTTTTGTTACTAAAATAATAAAAATTGTAAATGGACTATTCTTTGTAAATTTAACGTAATTTTTCTTTGGTCATCTCTTTTCATCTAAAAGATAAAACAAGTTAAAATTGAGGGTTAAATTTTTTAATAATTATTATTGCATTGTAACAAACACAAAAAAATGCTTCAAATTTGCGACTGATTAAAGCGGTGGACGTAAGTGACAATTAACGTTACTACAGAGCACATTTTACAAACTGTTATCTCATATTTTGATCCAATTTCCTTGAATATATAGACAATGCATAGCCCCTTTCCTCATGAACTTAAAATGATCTACCAAATGAATGAATCAATTTCATCAGTCTAGTCCGTTTGACATTAATGTTAGCTAATGAGAAAGCAAAGACTTTTGCTCTCCTTCATGTTCCCCATCAATTCTATCTCCTTTTTCTTCCTTAGCATTCATCTCCACTTCCAAAACATGAACATGACAACATTTTTCAATCGAATCAGCCACTAACTTCTGCATTTCTGACTCTTTCAGTGCATCCGTTGTTGCTTGCACACGGTCATTAGGGTACGAGCAATACAGGAAAGAGTAGATGATGCAACATATAGCCATCGGAATGCTCATTGCCGCATAAATGGCCTTGGCAAGTGATGCTGCATTCTCTCTATCCGTTTTAATCTCTACAGAATTTGATGCGTCCTGAGGAATTGGCTTGTAACCATACACATGCTGAGCTAAAATCCCAACAACCGCTGGAGCAAATGATGATGGAATGGACTCGAAAGATTGATCCAATGCATATATGCTTGTTCTGCATCTCTCAGGAACTATCTCTGCAAATATCGGACTATAGGAACAATTTAAACTGTAGTACTAGTGAATCGACATTGTAACAGCGCGTTACAAAAGGTATATCATACGTACTTGTTTGTCGCGGGAGCATTCCAGGACATGCACAATCCCATGATGAACAAGGCTAGGCCGTGCAAGAATGCAGTGGATGGATCATCAGGCAAGACCAACAGCAAAACTGCAGCAGTTGGAATTACTGAGGCAGCACTAATCTGTGATAGAATAACTCTTCCAGAATCTGGTAAGCGTTGGGCAAGCATGTCTCCCATTTTGCCTCCGAATAGACCCCCGAGACAGAATGCAATGACGAAGAGAGTCATGAGAAATGCTGTTAACTTGTGGGAGAAACCAATGAGTTCTAACCACATTGCGGCAAACGCGAAAGCTGACCCGGAAAATGAACCAAATACACCTTGAGCCACAATGATTTGGAATGTTGGGATTTTGATTACCATCTTCGCATCTGTGATTAAGTCCTTGATGTCAGCCCAAAAGGGCCTACGGGGATTATGATCTATTTTGGTACCATCCTTTGCCAAGCAACGCGGATCATTAGCGTAGACATGAACTAGAACACCAACAATGACACTAATTAGTCCTACCAAGTGAAAAGCAAGTCTCCAGCCGGGAATCCCCATGAATGATTTTGAAGCTATCAGTACTGAACAGAATCCCCCTAGGACTGAGCCGAGGTATCCTGTTAGTTGTAGCCATCCAAAGGCCATCCCGCGGTTGGTTTCATCAGTTGAATCTGCAACAAGTGATTGAATTGCAGGAATCACAATGGCTAGTCCTATACCATTCAAGCCTCTTGAAACTGCTACCTATTGAACCAATTGACAAATTATGCACCCCTCGAGAAAATGAAAACTGATTCTTGACAGCATGTTTTTGTTTCCGAAAATGCAAAACTTTTTATTTTTGTTTCTGAACCTGCAAAACTTTTTTATTTTGTATGTTCAAAGTCTAACAAATCTTTTCAACATGGAATTACCGAGTAACATTTAAGCAATGTTTCAAAATCTATGGGATCTGGGTACATAATCATACACAAAATCAATTTGCGAGCACAATTTTCCATCAAAAACAGATCAGACCTGAAAGAAAGTGGAGGAAAAGGCGACGAGAAATGTGGCAGCAGCCCAGAGAAAAGCACCAAGAGCAATGACATGGGCACGATTGTGATGCGCAGATAAGTAAGCAGCCAAAGGGTAACAAAAAGATTGAACAATTGATCTAAACAGAGTGAGCGAGCCCAGTCCAGTGGGATCTGTATGCAAAGCAGCACCAACTTCTTTGTACACTCCTGGTAGCATCGATTCATCAGCTCTCTCCATTATTGCTGCAAAGTTCACTAGAACTAATGTTAAAGTCTCTGATTTCATTGTGTTTGTTGATGAAAAATGACATAGAAAGTATTTTGTTTTGAGTTGGTGCAGAGTGCTCTGTTTTTTGGCTTTGGATGCGGGAGGGAGAATATAATTTAAGGGTGGGTCCGGCCAATTATAGATCTTAAAAGAGTTTGAGAATGATGTTTACTTGCTTTCTACGGAGAATAAATAAGGATTAAAGGACACTGTGCTGCTGAAATCTTATTTTAATATCGTGCATTACAACAACATATTTTAACGAGATTTATATTTCCAAGTTAAAGGTTCTTTCCTAAGTCATTGTTAAATGCTTTCCTTTACCATTGGTTCTTACTTAAGGTCTTCTTATAATAGTGTTAGTTGTTTTATTAAATTCGAATTTGGTTCTTTATCATTCTGTCATTAACAAGTTGTATTTTATGATGATAAAGAAATGCAACTTGATTTAAAAAACCCAACAAAAATTTATCACCACTTTCAGTTTTTTTTTTAATTTATTTTCTTTTACTGTATTCAATAATATTATGCTTGATTAGAATAATTAATTCGTATCGGATTGATGTGACATCAATAAAATTTTATTAATTAAAAAAATAATAAATAATTATTTCCTAAATTAATTAAATAATGTCAAATAATTTACCACATCAACTAATATACTAATTAAGTATCTCAATTAAATATTACATTACTTTATTATATTTTATTCTTTCATGGGATAGTTTCAATGTTCAAGATTGTGGTTGAATGAAACACAATGACGTGGATTGTATGAGGTTGTGTTCAGCCCAAGCAAATTTGGGTTAAGGAAGTTGGGCCCAACGACCATTTTATTGGAGAGTGACAGCACCCTTAAGAACATCTTTATCAAACCCCCTGTTATAATTACAATTTTATCCGCATTTTAATTTACAATAATACACAAAAGATAAAAGAGCATTTTCTCTGTAAGTGTGAAACCAAAACCCACCGAGATTCCTCAATCTACGTAGTGATTGCTTTAGATTCTAAAAAATTTATTCTTTCTTGTTATGGTGTGTTTGCTTGAATGAGAATGAGAATCAAAGAATAGGTATGAATTATGTATTTACTTACTTAAATAAAATATAAAATGAGAATCAAAGTAGTGGCCTCACTTAAAATTGAGAATGATTAGTAGAGTTCTCATTCTCATAGGAAAGGGAGGAATGAGAGTCTCATTTTCTAAAATAACTAATTATCCCCACTTAAATTTGGAAATTCTCATTTTATATTGCCTTATATAATTATTCTTATTATGAAAATTTTATTTTTGATAACAATCATCATCATAATAACACTAATAATAATATTGTTGCTACTAATATTAATTAGTGTTATTAATCGTTACAATTAATACTTATCATTATTGTTGCTGCTGCTACTAATACTACTAATAGTAAAAGTAGCAGTAGTACTAATAGTAACAGTAATATTAATAACAATAATTATTATTATTATTATTATCATCATCATCATCATCACAATTATTATAATAAGTAATGACAATAATCAACTAAGGTCAGTTTAGTTATTTGTAACAATTCATTTAAATTCTTATTTTCATAATTAAAATAAATAATTTATTCTGATTCTCTTTCCTTATTTCAATTTCAACCAATTTTGATTCTAGCTCATTTTGATTATTAATTAGTAAAAACACCATTATTGTTAAGAATAAATCTCATACTATCAATAAACAATAACCATATACATTGGTCATTATTCGATATTTAACATTTTTTTCTCTTTATTTTTTCTTTTGTTCTAAAGAGAAATTACAAAGATCTTCATTGGGAGCGAATACCTATTAACGGTAATGAGTGGATGGTTCGTATCAACCAAAAAAAAAAAAAAAAAATTGTAAGAGACTTGTTTCTCCGAAGGAAGAGGAAGAAAAAAGCGTGAACATGAAGTTCGAATAGGGTGTAAGCCGGAAGATGCTAATAGCTCTACTCTAAATTGGATCACAAAGAAATCTATTTGGACGTCGGTCCTAAAACTAGAGATGGCTTTTCTGGCTTGGATCCTAAAATGCAAAACCAGGTGCTGTTTCGGGGTCGGGTTCATGTGTGTTTACAAGGTAAGCTTGTGGTTGTATGTCTGTAGTGGGTAAATCACAAGCACGCACATTACAAAAATAAAGGAACAGTATGTGATCATGAAATATATGCCCCACTATCAGGCTCCAAATGATCGCCTAAATCACTATTGATGTCAAAACTTTTACCATGCTCATCAAATCAAATCAAATATATATTTAAGATGATTAATGTAATGGGAAGTGACTCACCGAAAGTATTGTTCTTGATCCATCTAATCACATCCTACTCAATTGGCCTCTATTCATTTTCAACCCTATATGCTATCGCTATCCTATCGTCATCACTCTCTTTCTAAATTTTTTTTTCATTGACAAAACATGCTTGTGTGGATCGGATTCTAATTTGTCTGTAACCCCATATTGGTTCTTTTCTTTTGCTTCCCCTTTAGATTTACTTTCCACTTTTTAATTTCTTATTTACCTGCCCTTTTTCCATATAGATTAATCCAAAATTTCAAAAAATATGCTATTTTCCTTACAATACCAACCATTCAAGTAAAAGAAGTGAAGGATATCTTTTGGCATCAACTCTTAACTTCATAACCATAGAAATCAGTACAAACATAAATGGAAAATATATGAAAATACCCAAAATCGAAGGAGCATGCAGTACTAATTAATTTACCCAACGTTTTGTTCTCATCTCTTTCAAAGCCAAAAACACATGAGCGAAAAAAAAAATTGCTCTAAAAGGAATGTGTCTAAAGTTTTCCTCTCAAAACAAAACAAAAAAAAATCATAAAATGTCAAAGTTCAGAACTAAATGGCCTTGTTTGCATGGGCTGGATAGCTCTTCTAGGGATATTTTTACAGGTATTTTTGTCTGTTTAGATAAATAAGAATGGGAGATTCAGATAGGGATGTAGAAATTGCTCTCAAATTTTGTTTTTGTTTTTGTTTTACTAAAAAAATTCCCAAAATAAATGCTATTAGATTATTAAAAAAAAACGTTTTGAGATTTCTCAACTCACAATTGTCTTACGTAGTGAACTTTCCACTCCTTTTCATTGGGATGCACTAAGATTTGGGGTGAAAAATGGAAGCGGGCAAGCTATAAAATTGCATTGAAAAGAAAATTAAAGTTACCCAATGGGGGTTTTTGAGTCGGACAAAGAGAAATGATGAGAGTTTCTGTGCTGAGTCACTAGCCATGATTTCATTAATATGGGCACAGGCAAATGGCATCATTAAGAGGGAAGCAAACATGATGAAAGGAAGGACGGTTTGGCTTTGATAAGGGTCCACTCAAACCCTCCTGTTCTTTGTCTCTTGTTGCTTCACATTTTCAATGTCAATGGCACCCAAAAAGGTTTTGTTGGGAGACAAATCTCATCCATTTTACACAAAAGAAAATTTACAAATTTGCTTTCCTATTACCCTCTCCCATGTGGGCAAATGAGCAATGGATTGCAAAACAATCGATGATGATGAGAAGATTTTTAATACTAGTTCCGAAAAAGATGACATAGTTGATTGGATTTTTTTATATTGAGATGCAGTGTACGCGGATGAAACAATTATATCATTTTTTTAAAAATTTAAGTATTTTGATCTGTAACGACCAGCTTTATTGTACTAATATTTGTGACGATACATTACCTTCTAAATAATTTAGAAGTAGAGTCAAAAGGGTGGTGGATTGTGTACCTTACGGGATTCATCTCAAATATGAAAAACAAAATGTTTAGTTGCCATCCGTCTATTAATTCAGATGAATGGTTAAACTTATCACGTCCTTGTATCTATTCCTCATCATGTATTAAATGACTCTCTTATTTATAATAAATAACAGAAGGGTTATGATTAAACTTTTGAGCCGTCGTTAACTTATGCAAATGAGATCCAAACTAGCAAAAACAAACTGTGATTTTGCTGATTATATGGGGTGCAATCCGAAGGACCATTGAAATTTCAATAATTTCAAAATCATGCAAATTGCACAAAATGAAATAATTACCAATAAAGTAATTTGGATGCATAACAATTAATTATACATGTAATTTTAAAATCATTATTCCAGCATCTTTTCTACTTATTCATAGTTCTATCATCCTTCTTTTAACTCTTCACATTTCTTGTAACAACATTAATTATGAATCATTTATTTAAATGGGTAGCTTTACAAATCAGTTTAACAGAAAGTTAAATCCTAGCCAAACTGTTGAAGAATGACAATGTTGGATTCTTGGCTGCCTATCTTTTTATAAAGAGTTGAAATTTTAGCTTTTATATAATAAACTATTGGTTACAGTTGATAATTCTAATGGCAGACAATATGGGCCTGCTGCAAATCATCTCTGGCCCACTTGGTGCACAAGAAATGATGGAGATCCAAGTAACATGTAAGTTTAGGATAATTTAAAAAAAAATAGAGTGAAGGATTTTTTTTAAATTAATTTTACAAGGCGAGGGGTAATCGAAGGCCAATCTTTTTTTTTTCTTTTATAAGATTCAAACGAAAATGAACTTATTACACTCTATATATAAGAGCTTAATCTAATGTGAGCCATCACATACATTATGATGCACAATCATATGCGTGGTGAGTTCCGATTGAGAGAGATCTATTGTAAAATTTAATATCTTCTAATGAGAGTTTGTCACGCACACCATTACACGCTGTAATGTGTAAGATCATGCGCATTAGATCAGATCCCCTATAAGTCTTATAATTTTCAAGTTCTATGACAATCTAAATTCATATCCTTATATCAGAAACCAAAGGTATTTAAGTATAGTTTAATAATTTACACCAACTAGAAGTGAGACTTGTACCCCTTGCCTAAGGATATTAAAAAAAAGGATTTATTGGAAGTAAATGTTCTTTTTTGAAAAAAAAAATGGAATACATTAGAACTTCTTGTAATATATATCCGTTGAATCCCTTCAACTTTTATTGAAATCATAATGGTTTTAAAGATAAAAACAATTTAAAATTCACCTCAATCCTCCTGTTCATAAATATTATTTATTATAAATCTTCTCAATTAAAGAAAAAACAAGGAAAATTTTATAACTTAAAAGTGCCAGTTTTGTCAGCAGTAACATTTAATTTCAATCACCAGCATTATTGTGTGATAAGAATTGATATTGTAGTGCCTTCGATTGAAGAAAAAAGAAATACTGAATTCAGAAAACGGAGTAGTTACGTAGTCATTATCTTATTAATGGAATCAAGACTGTTGTGTTGTGATTTCATAGCGTAGACAATGGCATGTCATATTTTTATTTGGTATGTATAGCCGTATATATAGGAGCATGGAGAGAAATATTTGAACCACCCTAAAGAATACAAAGCAACGGTACCCATGGCTAGTTTAGGTGATAGGGTTCCCCTTCTTGAAATTTGAAGTCCATAATTGCCCATAAATACAAGTGTGCTATAGCTAGGTAATGAATTGCATTAATTGATCAAATTAATTGTGTATTTCTGTTATAGATTTTAGGACCAATTGGATAATATACTATAAAAAGATTAATGTTACGTTTGTTATTTTTACTTAATTCAGATTACAACAGTTCAAATCATTTGTAATAAAACACAGATTAAGATATCGGAAATTATTGTTAAAATTCAAGACAGACGAATTGCTAAAGTTTATGCTATGTTTTAGATAAAAAGATTTTGAGCTTGACATCAAATTATATTATAATATATTTAACTTCTTTCCGATTAAATTATTACATGTCTCTCAAGTTAAAGGTGTATATATGGCCATTGTAATTGTGCGTGCCTTAATGTTAATGTAGATTCTTATCCTTTGTCTTAATTCCGTTTCAATGACAAGGGCAACTGACCCATAATTTATGTGCTTATAATTTTTTGAGGGGTGTCCTATCCAGATGCTAGTTACAAGTAATCCAAAATAATGCCATTTTATGGGTTCGATACATGCCAATGCCATATCTAGCTATTACATAATTAAATCCTAAGAGCAAAGAGCGATTATATACGTAGGACCTTCTTGGGGTTTCTGCAATGAATTGGGTACTTATATACAATATTCGATATATATATTACCTACTCATTTATTACTACAGCCCGTAAAGTAATCTTAAGTAAATTTATAAATAAGGGGATGATGAAACATGTCATTTGTCCTTACAAAATTGAAATTTAATTCTTTATCATCTCTCCATTAAAGGAGAATCTTCTTTACCTAAACGACATAATTCAGGTACCAATGAAAAATAAATATTTAAGATATTTTACTACCTTACATGTAATGTAAGGTACAATCTCTCACAAGGCTGTGGGCTCAAGTGGAACCCACAACTAAATTTATGAGAGGTTGTACCTTACATTACATGTAAGGTAACAGCTCTTATATCTAATATTCAATTTTTTTTAATTATAAAATATTAAAATTTTATGGAATAAATTATTTTTTATTTTATTATTTTTTGTGTTACAAGAAATAAATGGTATTTAAGTTCGCTAAAAAAATCATAGAATTAAGAAAAATGACGACATTGGGAGAGATTTTATGTGAAGGAACGGTGATATCATACCTATGTACAAATAGTATGTAATTAATTAATAGAATAATGGCCCTTATTCAGGCATCTACCTCAAATCAAAGGTGCGGTGGCTGCAGCCAAAAGCGTAGGCTGAAGACTCGCGCCCAAGTCTTCAAAGACCCACTGCACATACTCTCGTCATCTCGCAATCACTATATACTTTAATCATATGTTTTTGCAATCAACTGAAAAAATACCATGATTATTCCAGCACTCTCATTATGGTTAAGTTGCTATTGAGCTATCTAAGTTTGCTTTTGGAAAGGAGGTTAAGTGGACCATTTGAAATGTGACACATAGAGTTATCATAAAAAGAATCTCATCCACTAATTATATAAGAGCAACGTTTAACAAGAAGCTAGGATTGCAACTCTACAGTGTTAAAAAGATAATCCCGCATGTGCTCTCCATATAAACTTATGGTAACTATTAACTCACAAATTAATTTTTGAGCGGAGTGAAATTCATAAGCTTTTACATCAAAACCTGAAGAGATTAAAAGGGTTAAGGTGAATTAAAAAGAAATGGAGGATAGAATAATATTCTCCGATCATTCCATATCATTTGCTTATTACCAAATTATTTGTATACAATCCATTCCAAGTATTTGAGTGATTATTCCAAGAACAAAGAGGGATTTTGGAACTCCTCAAAAGCAATTTTAGGCTTAAGATATTGTTTAATGAGGGCATTTATTTCAGAACTTCTTTTCCGACAAAGTTGATGTGTAATTGGCACGTAATTAACAACAAGATCAACATAGAAACCTAAACTCCCAAGAAGGAAATAGTCAAAAGTTAAACAAGCTGGATCAATTAGTTCAATTGTGCTGTTAGCAAAATCTAACACAAGCTTTGTGCGTACTATTTGTAGATATGATCCAAAAGAACTTAGATATAGGTAAATTTAATCAAAGATATTTGTACTTTGGAATATTTCGGCGTTATACTATCTGTAAATTAAACACAAAAGTTTGTCCTCTTCTACTAGTATAATGGGCACTTGAACATATGCCTTAAAGGTGTTGGGGATACCAAAAGATGAGCATCCTTTTGAGTTCAGGCTCGAAATTTGTAGGGCATTTTTATAAGTAAAATAGATTGTCTTCGGCTCTTTGCCAGTTAACTAGCTAGCCACACTACTGTTTCAGCCTTTGACAATTTTACATCAATTCTGTTCCCGTGGGCTAGCCATCATTGCTAAAGAGCAAAGGCTATTCATTCACTGGCATGGGCCACCATGACGCTAAAAGAAAGTTGCCCGTATCACAGGTCACAACACCACTCTGGGCCCCCCTTTAAATCTCCCAAAATCCCATGGTTAATCATTTCAATTTATTTTATAAGATTTATAAAAGATGTAGTGACCAAAAAGGTTCATCTATATCTTTTTTTTTTTTTTTCATTTTTTGTCTCTCACACCTTCGCCCCAAAAAGATTCAAAATTTTTTGAAACTAGCTACAAGCCATCATTCAAAATTTAAACCCAAAGGTATAGTGAAAAGGATTTATATAATTGGAAGTGAAAAAGATCATGATCTCTCAATCAAAAGAAATCAAAAAGATTATCAACTTTTAGAGAAATTTACATGCAAAAGATTCATTACCCCTTACTTTTGATAATGACAACATTTTCAGGATTGCTTGGATTTGCAACTTTTTTTTTATAGAAAATTTCAGAAATTTGAAACATTTCAACATTACGCTTGTCAACTTGTCAATTATATAAATTCTCTCATGCCTCAGCCTCTTTCTCCCTTGGCGCTGGCGGGCAGGAAAAGCTTTCATAAGATCATTACTGCAATTGCTTGGCAGAAACCTCTACATGGCATATTATGTAATTATTTTTTATAAGTTATTTTCTTTGGAGCGATACCTTAATTAATTAGCCTCATGCCAGGGCATTGTTTAGGGGAAAAAGATATAAATGGTCAATGTATAATGATGAAGTGGGAATTAGTGCTTATACTCAAGTACTTTTAGTGATGTTTAAGTCTCACCTTGCCAGATGATTCAAAACCAATAACTTTGAGTAGTCCACGTATCATATGTCTTCTTAATGATATAATCATCAAACATATATAACTTAAATCATACTCCAAAATAAAAGAAGACAAAAGCTACTAATCACATTGTCATTATATTAGCTTCAACTTTTTCAAGTTGAAGCACCCCTCCACAAACCAACCCCCCTCCCACAAACCACAATATTAAGAAATCGAAAATTACTATGGCTAGTTTCCCTTTTGTAAGCACTACCACCAAACACTTGCACAAACTAATAGCTTTTACAAATTGGTATCATTGTGATACATTCACACACAGAAGAGGAAGCATTAACCGTTATTACTTTTCCATATTACATTTTCTTTAAGCATCGCACAAGCAGCACGAGAAACACGAACTATTAAAAGGGTATCATATTCTTATAGCATGTGATCAAAATATTCAACAGCCAAATAAATTTTTCATCTTGCGATCGAAATTGGCCGGCCTTTTGCTTGCGGTAAAGGAAAATTGAAAAGCAAGAAATTCGAATTCCCATGGTTGTACTTTAAACACCAATTTATATAAAAGGTCAGTTTTGTCCGAAAGTGCAGGCACGAACAGATATTTTAACGTACGTGCGAAATGTGCCAAACTCTAAAATATTGGCTTAGTAGAATTGGAGTATTTTATTCGTATAATGGCGTGTATTATCAAATAACATTTAGGGTATATCTATATATCATCAAAGTAAGCAAAAGACAATAATTGTGAGAATAAAAGAAATTTATGCATCCATGAATAGATATTTGAATAAGATTGCGGCGGCTAACGATTCCCCAAATCACGCCACCAATCACTCCTAAATATGTTACATAGAAATTTTTAAGCAAATATAATATATATCAGTCAAGTTTAGGTACGGACGTTCATATAAAAAATGTATGTATATAGAATAAAACGATAAAAATTTTAATATATTAGAAATAAAAAAATTAAAATTCATATTTTTCTTATCTTTTTACTCTATTCACAATTTAACACAGTTTAACTTTGTGCGGAAATCCGCATGAAAACCACTGTATATATTCTGTGAATTTCCCAATGGTAGATAATGATAGAATAAACCAGCCAAAACTTCAATGCCATTTGATTTGCTTCGTTCACTTTTTTTTAAATATATGAAAATTTTCATGTGCAAACGTTTCTATTTTACAAAATATATTCGAGGCAATATATTAGTATTTTACTATAAAATAATGACACAGAATTATTGAAATAACAACACAGTATTATTTCAATAAACTAGTATTTTCAAAATTGCGAACCTGTGTAGAAGAAAAAAACTATTAAATTTAAATATCTAAAGAAAAAGGAGGTTATGGAGAGGGGAAAAAGACAGTTTCATGATTTTGCTTCTAATTCGATTCTTGCAGACCCATCAAGAAAATCATCAAAAACTTAAAAATAAAAAATAAAAATATTATATTAATGAGAAATTGCGGAGAGCAGGCACATTGAAAAGAGGCCATTATCGTTTGTATTAGGAGAGAACGTGTGTGTGTGTATAAAGAAGAAAAATAAATAAATAAAAGGACCAAGTATTATTTACATATAATTAAGAATAAAAAAGAGGAAAAAAAGAAGGGTGCTCTAATTATGTTGGAAGTCATGGTTAAGATGATGGAGAACATAAAGATTCCATCTCTCTCTTCATGCATAATAACTATGTATATCATATTCTTTAATTGTTGTGATCATCATCATCATAATCAAATTGCATGATTCTAAAACTATATCAATCAATCAATAATAATTCTAATTAATCCGAGGAACATATCCATGATTCCACCATACCTTCAGTTCTTGTTGTAGCGGACGCTACATTCACACTCTCCTGTCCCTTGTCTCTATGAAATTCTGATGAAGCTTGTGAGAATCTGCTCAGTTTCCCATTTGCAAATAGCCCGGCTGTTGCTTCTTCATTTTCATTTGACCCCACGGCAGCCGTTGCGCCGGTTCCAGTCCCATGGCCATGCCAGCTTGTAGGACTGTTGTTGTTGCCTGATGATGACACTAAGCTTTGAAGTCCACTCATTAGGTTTGTGCTAAGATGGGAGGCACTAACAGCAGCAGCATGACTTAATCCAAGCTCCTCTAAAGAGCTGCCTTGTGGTGGTGGTGGTTTGGTTTCAAGAATGGGGGAATTTGCAAGTGGGTATTTTGGGGGGGCTTGAAGGAGTGAGTGTAAGTTGAGAATTGGATTATTATGTTGCATGTTCATACCGAAAAGATTTTGTTGATGAGAAGGTAGTTGTTGGTAGTTAATGTTAGTAGTGGTAGTCGTAGCAGTAGCATTAGGAGTAGAAGTAGAAGCAGAAGCAATAGCATCAATAAATATGGAACTATTATTAGAGGTGGAAAATGGGATTGGGTTGATGAGTTTTTGAGCGAATGGTCGCAAAAGATTATAAGAAGGGGGTGGTTGTGGCAGTGAAGAATCCAGATGGGAACCTATAGTTGATCTCATCATCAAGCTAGAAGAAGTTGATGAAGAATTACCAAATAGATCAAGCCTTGTTCTTGGGAAATGTGAAGATGTAAAGGGTGGTGCAGGAATCCCAGTGAATTCTTGAACCATAGCTCTAAAGTTGGTAGTGTCTGTTGTGAGCACAGTTGTTGGAGCACGCCTTGAAGCCCTTGATCTCTTTTTCGGGTTCCGAACCATCATAGTACTGTGCTGGTTGCTGCTGTTGTTAAGGTTGATATGGGATTGGTCGATATTTAGACCAGGCCCTGGAGCCGTCGCTAAAAAAGATGGAGCTTTTGATGACACGCTTTCAGTTCCTCCTCGAGGAGAAACGTGTAAAGCTGGAAAAGCAGTTGCCGACGACGAAGAGGAGGGAACAAACAACCCACCAAGATCGGTGCAATTGGGCTCAGATCTTAAGCTTTTGGACCAAACCATATCAAGATTAAGGAGAGAATTTGGGTGATGGTTTGTATTGAGTGGTAGTGATGATGATAATCTTGATGATGACGATGACGATGCTGATAAAGGATCAAAGTTGTAGTTTGATGACAAATGGTCAAACAAAGAAGGCTGGTGAAGGTGGTGGTGGTGGTGCTGCTGCTGCTGCGCCGGTGCCGGCGCCGGCGGTGGGGGGTAACTTGATGAGTTATTATTCAAGAAAGAAGAAATGGAGTCAGCGCGTGAATCATACTCTTCATCACCACCACCACCACTTGAAGATTGCATACTATTGCTATTACCAGAATCCATTAGACCCCCCAAAAAGAAGATAAAAAAGAAAGGTAGACAAGAAACTGAGATTTTCTTTTGCTTACTTTGCTTACTTGCTTGGTTGCTTGCACACAAAGAGACTCATTTAAAGCCGCATGGTGTGTAAATAAATACAAGGAAAGAGACAAAGAGAGATCTTCTGGAAGCAAAGAGATATGAGACGTATCAGAAAGTACCCGTGTTCTTGTTGTTGTTGCCTTTAGAGCTCTGATCTGCAAACATTTGGACTTTGAGCAACGAAAGCGTATGTGAAACGATCATCAAAACAGAAACTTATTTGGTTAATGAGAAAATTAGGGTTTTGTATTACGAAGAGTGAGAGAAAAAGAAGAGAGAAAGAATTTTTTTTTTTTCTTTTGAGAGGTTTCTGGTTATGGATTTGGAGCCAAAGGATTACAAGAGTGGGGCAGCCATGAGAGAGAGAACCAAAAAAGTGAGAGCTAGCTTGTTGCAATATCTAACTGGTCAAAGTCCGAGAGAGTTGTGGTTTTGATTCATAGTGTGAAAAGAAGAAAAATGTTTGAGGTTAAGTGAAGTTGATAGTATTTTTTCCTTTTTTTCTTTTTTCCCAAATTAAAAGAAAATTAAAAGTGAAATTTGAATAACAAGTTCCCTTTTTTTATATAATTTGTGGGAATAATGAGGTGGGCAAGCAAACAAATTAGAGAAGATGGTTGTTGAATGGTATAAAGAAAGAAACGATAACAACCATCACAGCCATTACCTTTCAAAAGATATTTAGAATGAAAAATAAAATTGATTCATCAAACATTATCTAATAATTTTCTCATGTTTTGTACAACAATTATATTAATATTGCTTGATGGTTTCAGTGTTAAGGGATTATTAGATTAGTTAATTTGCATAACAAACTAATAGTAAATTAATAAAGATCAATAATAGATTAATGTTCTCTCACACCCACAGCCTTTGACCAATTCAGGAACTACAAATAAAAATAAAAATTTAAATCTGGGGTTATAATGGAGGAACCTCAGAGCATCTAGCACAGTCTTGTCCATGATCTCTGCTGATATTTTCTCTCACTTTCCTGATAATTTTCTCAGTACTCTTCCCAATTTCATCACTTTTTCTTATATTTAATGATAATTAATTTATTAAGTATTTGTTTGGAAGAAAGCACAAGAAAATGATCGAATAATCTCATTCGTTTCGATGGATAGATCAGTTCAACAACAACAAAGTTCGCTGCAACTATCAAAACCAAAAAGAAACTATATTTAATGATAATTTATAACAATTAATGACATGTTTTAATTACACAACTTGGGTTCGTATTGATACTGTGCGTCTTTATCATTTCTACGTCTTATTTATTTATTTATTTTTATAACCTATGGTCTGTATTTGCCCTACAGGACCAAGCCCCAGCCCTTAAATCCTGAATTTTTACGTATTCCAAGTTCCAATTCTGCACGTAATGCTTCCAAAAGCTGCCATTATTGATCCCTAATTCCATTAATGTACAGTTTAGAGTTGTTGATGACAAAGACAATCTATTTGATTAAAAAAAAATGTAGCAAGAATATAGTAAGTGGTACTGAAATTGTTTGATTAATTCACAATTTCAATAATATAACATGCATATAATTATTCACCATTTGGTCAATTAATGTAAATATTCATTAAATTATTTTGTCAAACATATAAACATACAGTGGTGCTGTATACTCTAAATTGTTTATTTTAAAAAAAATAAATGATGTGTCATTCATCATGAATTACTTATTATTTAAAATAAATTTTGAGATTAAAACATTTAGATATTTATCATTATCCATAAATATATATATTCGCATGACAATTCTTTACGGTTGATAATTATAAAATTGTACTGAGTCCTACAAAATTACACAGGAGCAATTTAGCAGGCGGCATTGCCACGTGTCACTGTTTGATAGTTTCAACAAGATAACGCGCGCGCGCGCGTGCCTTGCCGCTCACCACATGAAATGAAGGTAACATCGTCCAGTAGAATTATTATTTTTTTTTCTATTTTAATCAGATGATACATAATGATCTACGTGGCGATATGAAGACTTTCAAATCACTTACCTAACTATGTCTCATTTAAGTTACTTGAACTTGTAAAACTACTAACTTTTAACTGTTTTGTTTGGGAGCGCAATCTCTCGGCCAACTACAAAGATTTCGATCGAGCGAGCTAGCTAGCTATCTATCAAATTCAAAAATGTGGATTGATGGGACATCGATCCTTTTCAGAGAAGCTGTGGCTCACACAAGATTTTGCAGCAGTCACTTTTTTGATCATCTGAACCGTTGATCTGAATTGAATTGATGGGGATATTCATATTCTTTGATGGCTTCCTCCCCCGTGTCATAATTTCAGCTCCTGATAAAAGTGCCTTTTAATGTAAAATATAAAATATACAAGGAAGTGATTGTAAGAGAGAGTCTCCACAAAAAGTAGGGTGAGCTCTCGGTTCATTGCATTATCATTGGCCACAATATTGACTTCTTTGTATCGGTCATGGGGGTGTGTGTGTGTGTCTCTCTCTCTCTCTCACTCTATATATAAAATGCTTCTAATGGAGGAGGCTTGCAGCTTTGGGCTTCCAAACAAATCTCAAGTTTCCAGTTGTGGGCTTGGACAATGAGAGATAAAGAGGAAGAGTTAAAAGAGATTGTAGATGTGCCTTAAAATTAATTTTCATAAATGATTGCTTCAAAATAAAATTACTTTTTTTTTTTACGCACTAGTAATAGTAACAATTTTTTCAATAAAAGTGAAATAGTCTCCTGTACTATGCTTGATAGACTTCTAAACTATAAATGTTTCATCTATAGTTTGTCAATTCTTATTTAAAAATTATAATTTTTTAACCACAGTTTAGACAACTGCGAATGATTTAGTGAAATTTAAACTCTAAATAAATAAATAAATATATTATTATTATTATTATATACAATACAATTAAAATTCGATAGATAAGGATCCTCTCCTGTTACGAGAGAATCTTAATTCAAACATAATACATAGTATAAATGGTCGATGGAAACCTAACAAATAACTGAAGCCCACTATAAAAAAAATCAAGAAAATACTCTCACAACGACTGGGAAGACTCGAACCCTCCATTTTAGAATCAAAGGTAAGAGGTGACGACCAACCAAACTAATGAATTGTTGACAATTTCTAGAAGATATTTGATTGGCATATCTATGGATTGTGATTTAATAATAATAATAATAATAATAAAAGAATCTTTGATAATAACTAATTGAAAGAAGTGCTCTTCTCTTCAAATTCTTAAGACAGTATTGAAAGAATTCCATTACTCAATAAAAGGCATGGATCATCCTTATAGGAAAAAAAAATCTATACATTATCAACAGCAAAAAAAAACTTGGGTACTCTATAAAATAATATTGTTAAGATTAAGAAAAAAATATTATTTTAGTGAAGTTATTCATTTATCAATAAATGAATAATTTATAATTTATTGATAAATTAATATATATGAATTTAGACCTTTTTTTTTGTTGTTGTTGTAAGAAGAGTTTTATTAATATATGTACATACTTACCAATAAAAGAATACAAATCGTGCTTCCTCAAGCCAACAATATCTCCTTCACCAACTATTATCCATAATAGTATAACATAGTTTTTAAAAACTTGTAATTACATAATTTCTTTCTTTCTTTCTTTATTTAATTTATGTAATCATATACATATATACCTAATGTAGTTCAATTTTAGAATAAAAATAAAAAATAAATATCTTTAATGGTCTAGCTATGGTACCACTGTGGTACAATAGCTTTTCCCTATCTTTAAATGCATATTTTATAAAGAGTTAAATTCAAATTATTGAAGTCATAAGGGAAAAAAAAACTGTTCAGTGTTATGGAATTCTATATTTTTATTCATTACTAATTTATATTTTCATTGGGCCCTATAGGATTAAAAATAATAATTTTATGCATTTAGGGACATTTTTTTATTTAGTATACTGGCCCAAGTCTTTAATCAAGGTTATTAATTTCTCAAACATATATTTATTGAGATTTTAATTTATTAAATTTTTTATAATAACTTTACATGTAAAAACTATATATACCGTGCAGCTGCCCCAAATGGGTCTAAAATCTTTTTTTTATAGAAGCCAACGTACTTTTACGGATCAAAGAACAAGTCATTGTTAACCAAATGAATTATTTATATGCTGCGTAGCTTAAATAGTACTTTATATAAAATATTTATCTAATTGTGAACATGTTTCAAGTAGTTTTCTATCGATAAATTTTTGTTAAATGTAGTCCAACTAAAACAAGCAATGTAGCAAACCCAAAGCTAATTATGGGTACAATTTGGTGGAAATATTATTAACCGTTAAACCCCAATTATCTGCTTCGGTTGTCGTCCAAACTTGACCTAACAGGTCCCATTTGACTACATTCTCGTCAATGGCAGTATTTTATTTTTATTTTTTCAGTTGCAGGTAGAATAAATTGTTGAGCTTTTCAGGAAGGAAGGCAGACATAAAATGTATTACTTGCTTTAGAAGCTGCTTCAGAATTGAGATATCCCTGCAAGAATTGGATTGCCTTGTGTGAACCAATTATGTAAGGCATAAGCTAAATTTAGCTAGGAAACATGGACTAAAAGATATTATCATTAATTCTTTGCGATCTTTTACTTGATTCTCTAGGCTTAATAACCTATTCTTGCATTTTAAGATGTAGGTCTAAGCTTCAAACCCCCACACCCCCCCCCTCGGCCTCTCCTCTTTTTTATTTAAGAATAACCTAGGTTTGGATGCATCGAGCCACTTCAACTTTATTCTATTTTATTCTAGGGATTTTATCCTTCAACTACCTCAGGACTATTAAAAGTATAAAGAGCTACTCAAGTTTTAAATATTATCTCAAAACCACCTCAAATTTTGGTCCTATATCAACTAGTTACTATTCCATTAATTTCATTACCCATCATTAATGAATCTAAGGTAAAATACTATTTTTCATTATTTTTCCTTGTTGAATAAATCTAATTGCAAAATGATATAAGATAGTTGTGTATTACAAGTGAGATAGCTTTCGAAGTACATAATTTAGGCTACAAATATTTATTTTTGGCGTATAATATATCATTTCAAAACTTGTCACGAGACATATTTAACCTATCTTTGTGTTACTTTACCCCAGTGCGGAACCAAAAATCTAATCGCAAAAGATAGTTGTGTATTACAAGTGAGATAGCTTTCGAAGTACATAATTTAGGCTACAAATATTTATTTTTGGCGTATAATATATCATTTCGAAACTTGTCACGAGACATATTTAACCTATCTTTGTGTTACTTTACCCCAATGTGGAACCAAAAATTATGTTTCTTTGTTGGTCGTTTTTTAGTTTTAATTTTTTTTATTTTTCCTGATTCTTTTATAATTTTTATCTTTTTTTTAGAACTCGTATTTGAGTGTCGTTTGTTTTCATTTTCTTATTTTGATCAGGAGAGTTTTGTTAATAAAAAATATTTTAGATTTGTCTATTTTAGTAAATTTACGATATTTGGGATTATTATATAAAGGTTTAAAACCCTAATTTGTACTATTCATAATTATTCAATAATTTTTTTTATTCAAAAACTTTGTTTCAACTATATTCAACCCTTTTACCCTTTCGTTTCATCATAAAATAGTTTTTTACCTTTAAATTATTTAACAATAGCTAACAAAATTAAAAGAAAAGTGGTTAGTTGACATAAAACTAAAATTTGAAGTGGTTCTAAGATATTATCGTAAGCTCGTGGTAATTACTTGCACTTTTAATATTCTTGAGGTGGTTGGGGGATAATTTTCGTTTATTCTATTTTTAACTCCTACCCACTAATCTTTGGATTCAAGCTCAGTGATCAACTAATAAAACTATTTGGAAAGCACTTATGTAGGCCCCTAAAGAGTAAAGGCATGCTTAGGTTAACCCTGTTTATAGTACAATCGTGAATTATATTATAAGAAATTATACTATCTCTTTATAATATTTATAAGTATATGGATGTATTTGATAGTATATTTGTTATAAGGGTACTGCTAAGTTATAACTGTTGTAACTTACAACTGTTTCAAAATAACATAAAAAGTTATAACATATGGTAAGACCCGCATAATCTTTATTGTAACTTACAACTCCTTTAAAATAATATAAAAAGTTATAACAGATAGTAAGATCTGTATAATCTTTGAAGAGATTGTAAGTTACAACCATTTGAACTTAGTCAAATCCTTATTATAATATCTCTTCATAAAGAAATTATACTTTTCAAAAAGTGATTTTAAAATATATTTCAAATACGTATTTTCTTTGATGCGTGATGCTCCAAGTATTGCAAGTATTTTTTTTCATTCTTAAATTTTTTTCTATGTATAATATGATAGATAAAGATGCAAATTCATGCTTCTGTTTATATTTGGGAGATTACCACTTTTCTCCCTATAGTAATCAACATATACTATTTACCTCCTTACTGTTTTTATAATGGCCAAAAACCCCCATGACAGCATAAGTTTATAATATCACCCTTATTTTTAACTAATGTTTTATTTACATTTATTATAAATTAAATAAATTACATGAGTAGAAAATAAATAAAATATTAAATATTAAAAAAATATATGTTTTGACATGAGATAAAAATTAATAATAAAAATTTTCTTGTAATGATTTATTTTGTGAACATTTTCTTATAATAAACATGGTGTAATATTTTAAAATTAAATGTAAAAAGTATAGGCAAAATATTTTATTATTTATCTTATAATAAATTTTTATTTGTCATTCAAGTTTTATTATAATAATTTTTTTATCATTTTACAATAATTTTCTTATATATTTATTATAAGAAAATTTTCACAAAATAAATAAGAACAAGAAAAAAATTTGATTATTAATTTTTTACTCACATCAAAACATATATTTCTTATTTTTAATACTTAATTTTTTATTTAAATTCTATTCATGTGATTTATTTAATTGATAATAAATATAAATAAAATAGTAGTTGAAAATAAGGATAATATTGTAAACTTATGCTGTTAATGGAGTTTTTTGCCATTATAAAAACAATAAGGGAAAAAATAATATATGTTGATTAGTGTGGGGGAAAAATTGGCAATCCCCCTTTATATTTTTATAATTTGGATAGAGACCCATGGATAACATTTTTTCTGAATAAAAATTGTACGTGGTTATTAAATATATTATAATAATTATACAGCTGGTTCATGATTATTCCTAGCAAATAATTTAAAGCTGTAGCATATGCTCAGAAATTAGAACTAAGAGTAACGAATTGAAATATATCGCTACAGTCTTAGACATATTAAAAAATGCTCAATTGCTCATTCTCCAAAAATATATTCCCCAAATCAGAATTTCTACAACCCACACAAGAATATTTTTCTTCCGTCTTTTTTCTTTTTCTTTTTCTTTTTTTGTGGTTCCCTATCTGGTATTATTCTTCACCACCTATGTAGAATCCAAGCAGCAAAAAAGATGGATACGAATTAAAGTTACTAGAAAAAGAAATTAAAAAAAATGCGGAATACATGTATGAGTGTATTTTATAAAAAATAAAATCTATGAGATCATAGATTTTTATTCAATTTCAAAAATTTAATATGCTAAAGAATTCCCAAGGTGACAATTTAAAGATGATTCGAAACTTTTAAAATTGTAGAAAGTACGAATAAATCGTGTATACAAGAAAATTCCACCAAAAGAAAAGAAAAAAAGAATTAAAAAAGAGAGAGATGAGATGAATTATCTTAATAAGTTGAAGATTAATTCTATTTTAAGTCGTTTCCGTCATTGATCAATTTATATGTTTCAATATTTTGATTGGAATAACTCAGCATGATTGATCTTAATCAAAGTCTACCTAACATGATGCAGTTAAATAATTGAAGTTTTAGACTACTTACATCTATGATTAGACTCCACTACGCTCTACCTTTACTATTTCATTTTTTTTTTCTTCCTTTCTTTTGACTTAATTGTGAAAGCGCACCTAATTAACCATGATTAGTTCTTGTATTTTTCATGTATGTCAATTATCAAATTCCAAACTTTTATATAATTTGGCTTTTATTATTTGTCAGATGTTTATTGGTATCTTGCCATTAATTCAAGTCGATTTTATACTTAGAGAGGAGGTGTACAGATATATAATATTCAGGAAAATTCTAGTTCCAGATGGGGATAATTAAGAGAACCAAATAACAAAACTCGTGTAAGAAGTCTGCTCTTGAGCTAAATGATTTTTTTTTTTTGGGTTTTATTTTTTGGATTTGATATGAAAGTGAAGCATATACTAGCAGTTGGATCAAGATGTATGATAGTTGTCTATTCATGCTTAAGAGGATACAATTTGACACGGATCGAGAAGAAATTGAACTTTGGACACTTCCATGATGTTGAAACGAAGGCATACTAGACAAGTCTATGCCCAATTTTACCTAACAGCCTCAAGTTTTTGCTGAATTTTCAGCTTTTTAATATTTCAATCCATTTTTGAAAACACGTTGTGCAAGCTTTTGCGACATGTTGGGCTTAAGGATCACGGATGACAGATTCACAGCCAGGAGGCTGCTGCTAGGGTTGAATTTTCAAATGGGATTATTATTATTATTTGAGTTTTGGGATCAAACATTTTTAAAAGTCTAAGTGGTCCTGGTGACAATGTTAAATAATTTTTGTGGCAGAATTTGACTATTGACCTGTCTTCCAAAATTTTCCTTATCCCAGGATCCAAGGCACTGACCAACTGGTCACCATTCAGCAAAATGTTTGACAAAATCGGAGCCAGCTTTTATCTGTGTTTTATCTTAATTTAGTTCTAGATTTTACCTCGGGACAGCTCGAGGTAATTAGCAACCAGGCCAGTGTGGGAATTGGGATGAGCTTAAGTTTGGGTCCCAAGAAGGCCCAAAATTTCAAATGAGCCCAAAAGCCGAATAATCACTTAGCTTGATGAATCATTACATCAGTGCTTATATTACCCAAACACGTATGCACTCATACAACCACGTGTCGCTTGCCATGCAGAAGCACTAAAAATTATAAGAAAACTCCAAGCTGTCGGTAATTCAATCACACATGCAGATATGTTGAGAAGCAGCTTCCTCCGCCGTGGATACAACAAAGTGGCCGGAATTTTTGGCCTAGCAGAGGCCAAGAAGCAAGATTTTCCGGTGCTTGAAGGGCACCCAGCAGCAGAAGAGAGTGCTGAAGTGGCTTTGGAATCTCGTGTGACTGTGCAAGATAATGTAAAGAAGGTGATGAAGGAGTTCAGGATTTATAGATGGAATCCTGACCGCCCTGATAGCAAGCCCTTTCTTCAATCTTATCGTGTTGATCTCTCCGAGTGTGGACCTATGGTAATAAGTTAGTTAGTTGATTGCTTTATTGGGAGTTTCATTTCATGGTTAAAGCTAATTAAATGTTAATTTCTCAGTAAAAGCACTATTATGTTCAAGTGCGCATATATGTAGAGTTCGAGTAGAGTTAATTTTTATGAATAGGGATAGACAAGTGGAATTGAAAATCTTTTGTTTTTTAGGTTTTGGATGCATTGCAGAAGATTAAAGCAGAGAATGATTCGAGCTTGAGCTATAGAAGGTCATGCAGAGAAGGGATTTGTGGGTCGTGCGCGATGAACATTAGCGGCACCAACACTGTTGCATGCCTTAAGCCAATCGATGGCGACACTAGCAAGCCAACTATTATAACTCCTCTGCCTCACATGTTTGTCATCAAAGATCTTGTTGTTGATCTCACCAATTTCTACCAGCAGTACAAGTAAGCTAATCATGTCTTGATTAGTTAACGAAATGGGTCTTAATTAAACTCAATTGACCATACTGCACTTACATTATTATTTGAGATCTTGTTGTCTGATATGTTTGATTTTGAGATGCTATCGTTTCTTAATTTAAAGCTGCTTCAAAATGAAATTATAGCTGTCAGGTATATTATGCTTTGAAAAATAATCACGAGCAAAACATTAGTTTACATGCTTGTATACCGCCAATGGGTTTGTTACACACCATTGTCATGTAGATAAATATGTTGTGCTTTCAAGTATATATGTTGTACTTTGCTGTTATGTCATATAGATCGATTGAGCCCTGGCTGAAGACAAACATGGTGCCCAAAGATGGGCGAGAGTATCGGCAATCACCCGCAGACAGAAAGAAACTAGATGGTCTGTATGAATGCATACTATGTGCTTGCTGTACCACTTCATGCCCCTCATATTGGTGGAACCCTGAAGAGTACCTTGGCCCAGCCGCCTTGCTCCAAGCTTATCGATGGATTTGCGACAGGTAACATACTAATATTGGATGGCTGATCCTATCTATCAGGTTAAGCGTTTGGATAATGTGATCTGTCTAACAAAGTGTGCCCCCCACCCCCCTTTACCCCCCCCCCCCCCCCACAAAAAAAAAAAAAAAACACAAAAACAAAACCCTCTCTGACAGCCGGGATGAATTAACAGAAGAAAGATTGCAAGCATTAACAGAAGATGAAAGGAAATTGTATAGATGTAGAGCTATCAAGAATTGCACAGCAACATGCCCCAAAGGTTTGGATCCAGCTGATGCAATTCACAAAATGAAGACTAAGCATATGGTTTCTCAGCCTATGGAAATGGTTGAAAGCATGTAGTAGCGGCTCTAATCTCATACAGAATGCAACTTGAGCCACTAAATTTTCCTTTGCTTGATTTTTTCTATCTTTTCTCATTTTATATGATGCAAATGTGCCTATTTCGAGGTGTTACAATAGAAAGTTTGACTTGGAACATGCAAAATTGGGATGAGATTGACAATATGTTGCAGTACTTATTTCACCTCACTCGGAACAAATTGCTTATTTGTTGAAATTGATGGGTGATGGATTCTCGTTTCGGTTGATTATGGAGCAATTTAGTACAAAATTGATTCAAGCTTCAATTTTTGAACTTCTGTTATTTTGTAGAACATGAAATTAACTATTTATTGTATACAAATCTCCGGAAATTGATCACATGTCGTGAAATTATTGAAATGTGCCGAAAAATATTTGTGGGCTAGTGTTTCTCTTCATTGTTTTTCTAATAGGAATTAAAAGTAATCTATTTTCTGAACAAATCATTTTTTTTTTCAAAAGATAGTAATTTTTTCAATGGAAATTAGAATAATTCTATCATCTAAAAACTTCTAAAGATTTGTAAGGATGAAAAAACTTCAAAAGATTAGGATGAGTGGTCATGTCCTCATTATTAATATGCTGTGTAGTTTCTATTAGAATTCAAATGACTAAATTGTCCGCTTCTGTGTATTTTTTTTTATTAATTTAGTTCAAAATTATAAAATTAAATAATCGAATTCATTTTTTTATTACTTCGATTTTGAGGTTTTACACTTTTTTTAAGTTACACTTGAATGTTAGAACATAATTAAACTTTTGGTGAAAACCATCGTGGAATCATATCTAAATTTATAATAATTAATTGCTTTTTAAAGTTGTGTATTTTATTGTTGTGCAATTAACCCTTAATCAACAAGATTAATCACTCCTCAAGACTTAACTCTGACTTAAAGAATCAAGAATCAATTTAACGTAACAAAGATTAACAACCCAGATCAAAGAACACAACCCAATCAATAAAGAAACATAGAGAAATTAAGTGGTTCAGCACCTTGTGAAGGTGCTTACATCCACTGGAGAAATCCAACACAGGGAGCAGTTTATTATTGCCTTCAAGATTACAGAGACAATGTGCATAATACAGAGAACACTCAATCCAGTTTCTCTCTCACTACAAACGCCTTATCTCTTTCTCATTCGACGACGAACCTCATACTAGAACCAGCTCTTTTGTATCAGTTGGGCAGCTGGGAACAATTCTGGTTTCCCTCCAAAACTAACAGCTTTCCAACTAACCGAGGCACGAGCTCCGCACGTGATATCATAAAGCCTCCCTTAAACGACTGCTAGCTTCGTCGTTTAAGATTTAGTAAGGCACGCGTTTGTCACGTGAGCTCAATGGTAATGAACGACAGAGACAAATTGTCAGCTCTGGTGTATGGCTTAAATGAACCGACATTCCACTCAACCTTACAACGTGCAGACGACATGTTGTACTGTCAAGTTTGAGTTCATTTCAGCAATCTCCACCTTGAACTCAACACTTCCAGCTCCCTCCTTTCTTGTTGTCTTCTCCCCATCTGCAGCTTCTTAAATCCTGCAGATTCCTACTAAGTTCATGCAAAGGATTAACTTGGCAGTTGGCACAACCTTGGTTAGCATATCGGCTGGATTCTCTTCAGTGTGAATCTTCAGCAACTTTACAGCCCCCCTTGCCACCTCAAGCCTCACGAAATGCAACTTAACATCTATATGTTTCGTTTTCTCGTGATGGGATTGATTCTTGCTAAGGTGTATAACACTCTGGCTGTCACTGTATACTGTCACTGATTCTTGCTTTACACCCAATTCAGTTACCATACCCTTCAACCAAATTGCTTCCTTTAGAGCTTCTGCTGCTGCAGTATACTCAGCCTCTGTTGTGGACAGTGCTACCACATTTTGTAATGTTGCCTTCCAGCTGACTGTATAGCCTTCCAGGGTAAACAGATACCTTGTTTGGGATCTCCTTTTATCAAGATCACTAGCAAAATCAGCATCCACATAGTCAACCAATGTGTGTCCCCTTTTGTCTTTTCCACCATAAACTAAACCAACTTCCAGAGTTCCCTTCAAATACCTCATAATCCACTAAACAGCTCTCGAGTGTTCATATCCTAGATTTTCCATAAACCTACTCACCAAACTCACAGCATGTGAAATATCAGGTCTGGTGAGCACCATGGCATACATGAGGCTACCTACTGCACTAGAGTAGGGTATATAGGCCATTCTCTGTTGTTCTGATTCAGTTTGTGGACACTGAGCAGCAGACAACTTGAAATGGCTGGCCAATGGTGTCTGTACATGCTTAGCTTCACTCATTCCAAATCTCATCAGAATCTTCTGAATGTAGTTTTGTTGAGTTAAGAACAACAAAATTCTCTTGCTCCTGTTTTTGATAATATCCATCCCCAAAATTCTCTTAGCTTCTCCAAGCTCCTTCATCTCAAATTTCCTGCTCAGTAGCTTCTTTAGATGGTTGATCTCTTCCATGTCATAGCATGCAATTAGCATGTCATCTATATACAGGAGAAGATATATCATTCCCCCTCCATTTACCTCTTTAAAGTACACACAGTAATCATAACTGCACCTGTTGAAGGCATGTGTTATCATGAAATTATCAAACTTTAGATACCATTGCCTAGGTGACTGCTTTAACCCATACAGAGACTTCTTAAGTAGGCAGACATAATCTTCTTTTCCAGATGCTATATACCTTTCAGGCTACTGCATTACAATTTCCTCTTGTAACTCACCATGCAGAAATGCTGTTTTTACATCCATATGCTCAAGATGCATATCTTGAACAGCCACAAGTGCAAGGATGACTCTGATGGAAGCATGTCTTACTACATGTGAGAATACTTCTGTGAAGTCAATTCCCTCCTTTTGTGTGCAGCCCCTTGCCACTAGTCTAGCTTTAAATCTTCTAGGTTCAGCCCCAGGTATGCCATCTTTGATTTTGAAGATCCATTTACAGCTTACTGTTTTCCTCTTATCTGGTTTTCTAATCAATGTCCAGGTCTGGTTTTTGATCAGGGATGTCATCTCTTCATCCATTGCCCTCCTCCATTCCAGCTTATTCTTGCCTGTGATAGCTTCTTGATAGGTCCTAAGTTCATCCTCATTCAGCTCTTGAGCAGCATTTAAAGCATATGCAATTAAGTCAGCTACTGCATATCTTTTAGGTGGCCTATTTGTTCTTCTCTTTCTGTCTCTAGCCAACTGATAGGTGTCATCTTCACTTCCTGCTGATTCATGTTCTACACCAGTTTCAAGCTCTGCATCAGCACCTTCAGTTTCAGACTCAGATTCTTTCAAGCTTTGTAGCTCCACCTGAAACTTCACTCTATCAGTCTCAGTGCCTGATTCAGTGTTGTTATCAGGTCCCCTTGGTTTGTTCAGTAACTCTTCTTCATGGAATCTTATATCCCTGCTTATGATGCACTGTGGTGGTTTTGAGTCAACACACCACAATCTATAGCCTTTGACACCCTCTGGATACCCCAGAAATCTGCATTTTAGTGCCCTTGGCTCCAGCTTACCCTACTTGACATGAGCAAATGTTGTACAGCCAAAAATTTTGAGTTTTGAGTAGTCAGCCTTTTTACCTGACTAAAGTTCCATTGGTGTTTTACATTTTATAGCTGTTGATGGGCTCCTGTTGACTAGGTAGCATGCTGTGTTTAAAGCTTCTGCCCAAAGGGTTTTTGGGAGCTTATAATAGATTAGCATGCATCTCACCTTCTCCGCCAAAGTCCTGTTCATCCTTTCAGCAAGACCATTTTGTTGGGGTGTATAAGTGACAGTTTTGTGCCTCTGAACACCATTCTTTTCACAGAATCCTTCAAACAACTTGTTGCAATACTCCAATCCATTATCAGTCCTTAGAGTTTTCACCTTCAGACCAGTCTGATTTTCTACAAGTGTTTTCCAGTTTTTGAATTTATCCAGCACCCCATCTTTGCTTTTGAGTGTAAAGACCCAAACCATCCTTGAAAAATCATCTATAAAAGTTAGAAAATATCTGCACCCACCTAATGAATCCACTTGTGCAGGCCCCCACAAATCAGAGTGTATGTATTCAAGTTTCTCTTTGGTGGTGTGAGCTGCAGACTCAAACCTTAAACTAGAGGATTTTCCTAGGATACAATTCTCACAGAACCCCAAAGATCCTATCTGATCATCCCCAAACACTCCTTATTTTTGTAACTCTCTCAAACCTCTTTCACTCATGTGCCCCAGCCTTAAATGCCACAGCATTGATCTGTTCCATCTGCTATCAGTTGTGCTTGCCTCTCCAGTGGCAGTATGGCTATCCATTACATACAGACCATTTTGCTTTATTCTTTTCATGATCACCATTGAACCTTTAATCACTCTTAATATACCTTTCTCAGCTTTAATCACACAGCTTGTTTGATCTAGCATGCCAATTGAGATTAAGTTCCTTTTTAAGTCAGGAACATGCCTCACTTGTGTTAACTCCCTTATCACCCCATCAAACATCCTAAGGCTAACAGTCCCAATACCAGTTACTTTACACATTGAGTTATTACCCATTAGAACCATACCCCCATCACATGGCTGATATGTTGTAAAATAGCTTCTATTTGGACACATATGAAAGGTACACCCTAAGTTAAGGACCTACTAACCTTGAGGTTTCTGATTTATGGCAATGAGTACTCTAGCTGTTTCAAAGTTACATCATTCTTCTGTGGCTATGGCTACATTTTATGTTCTTTCTTTGGTTTCTTTATTCTTGCCCTTTCTCTCTGGGCAATCTCTCTTGAAGTGCCCTTCTTTATGGCAGTGAAAACACTTGAAATTCTTCTGCCTTGACTTTGATCTGCCTTGCTTTTTTCCTTTGCTATCTCTCTTCTCAGGCCTGCCTCTTGCCATTAGCCCCTCACTTGATTCACTTTTTGGATTATCTTGCTTATCTTTCAGCTTCTTAGTGCCAAGTGCTAACTTAACTTCTTCTAGGGAGAGTGTTTGCCTCCCATACAGTAGTGCATCCACAAAGTGCTCGTAAGACTTTGGTAAAGAACTGATTAGTAGCAGGGCTTTGCTTTCATTACTCAGTCCTTCATCTATTGTCTCTAGTTCATCACAGACCTTATTGAACTCATCTATTTGTTCAGTCAGTGATGCCCCTTCAATCATCTTCAGTGAGAACATTTTTTTTTTTATATAAAGTCTATTAGCCAGGGACTTTGTCATATACAAGTTCTCCAACTTAGCCCACAAACCAACAACAATTCTTTCTTTGGCCACTTCTCGGATTACAGAGTCACCAAGACTCAGTATGATAGTGCTTCTAGCTTTCTTGTCCATCTCTGCTACTTGTTTTGGGGTTTTTGATGATGAAGCCTCACCTCCTTCAAGCTTGGTTACTGGATCTATGGCTTCTCCCAGTCCTTGAGTAATCAAAAGGGCCTCCATCTTTATCTTCCACATATTGAAATCATTTTGCCCTATGAACTTCTCAAGATCCACCTTAGAACCCATTCTTGGAACCTTGAGTTCAGAGTTTTAAAGCTCTGATACCAATTGTTGTGCAATTAACCCTTAATCAACAAGATTAATCACTCCCTAAGACTTAACTCTGACTCAAAGAATCAAGAATCAATCTAACGTAACAAAGATTAACAACCCAGATCAAAGAGCACAACCCAATCAGTAAAGAAACACAAAGAAATTAAGTGGTTCAGCACCTTGTGAGGGTGCTTACATCCACTGGAGAAATCCAATACAGGGAGCAGTTTATTATTGCCTTCAAGATTACAGAGATAATGTGCATAATACAGAGAACACTCAATCCAGTTTCTCTCTCACTACAAACACCTTATCTCTCTTTCATTTGACGACGAACCTCATACCAGAACCAGCTCTTTTGTATCAGTTGGGCAGCTGGGAACAATTCTGGTTTCCCTCCAAAACTAACAGCTTTCCAACTAACCGAGGCACGAGCTCCGCACGCGATATCATAAAGCCTCCCTTAAACGACTGCTAGCTTTGTCGTTTAAGATTTAGTAAGGCACGCGTTTGTCACATGAGCTCAATGGTCGTGAACGACAGAGACAAATTGTCAGCTCTGGCGTATGGCTTAAATGAACCGACATTCCACTCAACCTTACAACGTGCAGACGACATGTTGTACTATTAAGTTTGAGTTCATTTCAACATTTATCTTCTAGATAAACCTGTTCTCTTAGAATTTTTTTTAAAGTTTTTATATATGCTTTCTATGATAATGGGATATCAGAAAGAATAAAAATGATATGTGTGACTTATAAACTATAACCATTTGTATAAACAATTTCTCCTATTATCCTCTGGTGTTCATGTTTCAACTTATCATAGAAATAGAAATTATCTTTAAATATCTACACATTAAAAGTTTACACCCTATTAAATATATAAAAGCTCAATTTATTGAAAAATCTTAATAGATATCTTTTAATTGTATTTAACATTATACGAGAGTTTGCAACACATAATTATTCATATATAAGCCCAATATTAAATTAAGAATCCAACGATACTGGATTAAAGATTCAACAATTTTTCACTTAGGCTAGTTATGCGGTATTATAATTTTGTTTTGCAAAGGTAACGCTGCAAATTTGGGAGCAACAATTTGGAGAAATCAATTGCAGAGATTGGAGAGAAACAACTTCTTTCCCTCTTTTCTATTATCTTGCTTGAATGTTCCAAATTAAATTAATGGATTCTCTTTATATTCCCATGAACTAATTTATTTTACTAGCACTACGATGTAGCCTAACTATGAAGATTTAATTCTATAAATTTATGTTATTTTTAATTTATTATTTCATAGTTGAGTGTTTATTATTGTGCTTAATGCTTTTAAATTTCTGGCCAATATTTAAATAATTTGAGGATACATAATGAGATCGAAAAGAGATTTATATATTTTTGCTATGTGTAATGGATTCCATGAATTGAACGAAAGACAGAGATGTGCCAACGTGATTCGTGCAGTTTTTTCTAAGAATTTCCATAGAGCTTAATGAATCTTTGCATATTTAAATTCATATAGAGATATAATGGGTTAATTGTGAATGTATTTTTAATATTACTCGAGAGAGGATTTTAAATGAATTAGGGAAATTCACTCTCAATATGAGTAATAAATTTGAATAGGATAGATGGATAATTAAATTAGATTAGTTATGGTGAAATCGAATGTCCTAGAGTTTTAATCTTTTGGTATTTTCTGTTATTGTCTGTATTCTTATTTAATTTTTAATTATTTTATTTTATTTTAATCTAAATTCACTTATTGAATTGTTCAAATGACTTCTCTTCTTCTTCTTTTATTTTTTTTTTTGCTCTCGGTTTTCTCTCCCAATTCTTACGGCCGCTGCTTTATTCTTCTTTTTCTCTTAGCTCCAATTCTTCCGGCTGCCTTCTCTGCACTTTTCCTTTTATATTGTTGCACCTTAAATCCTCACATGGAAAGGAAAAAGAGCAAAAGCCCAGCCGCCACTTTTTAAGCCCATGCACGTGACTTGTAAAGTTTAATTGGCCAATTTGCAAATTAATTCTTTAATGCTCCCCCACTTGATGCCATATTTATCAACCAAATATTCAATGCTTCCTCCACGTGTTGCATGCATGATGATTAAATTCAATTTGGTTTTTTATTTCTTTTCTTTTTATTTTTATATTATTTTTATTATACTTCAATTTATTTTCTCTTTAAGTTTCTTTTCTCATGAATATTCTCAATATTCCTACAATGACAAAATATAAAAATTAATATAATAAAATATATTTTAACATAAAATTAAGTTATAAAAATATTAAAATAATAGATAAATTATGAGCACATCACATAACATGTTATAAACTCTACTGCCATAGTAGAATAGGCTATAAAAGCCTGCTCAGCATTCTTCTGCTGGGAGACAACACTTACAGCTAGTAAATAGATGTAGCCCGATGCATACTTTATCCTACCTTGGCATCCAGCAAAATCGAAGTCAGCATTTGAATTTCGATACACGAGCATGTAGTTTTTTATTTTCTATAGGTATTGTATGACCACCTATTTAGCTGCTTTCTAATGGCCTACTCCTAGATTAATTAAATACCTGCCCAACATATTAGTAACATATACAATATCTGGTCATATACAGCCCTGAGCATACATAAGACTTTTTACTATTGACGTATAAGGAATCTTTTCCATTTTTTTCCTTAAAATCATTTTTGAGGCACTGATTGAGACTAAACTTATCTCTCTCAAGCATAGGGATATCATTTAATTTGCAATCTTGCATGCCAAATCTCTTGAGAATCTTTTCTCTATAGTTTTCTTTTTTCTGTGATAATCCAAGATTTTCCTAGGAATGATCTTGGTGTATGTGTATTCTGAATACAAAAGAGGTGTTATCAAGATCTTTCATCTCAAATTCTTAGGTAGAAATATCTTGATGTCATGCAATAAGCCTATATCATTGTTAGCAAGCAAAATGTTATCGACATATAAAAATAGAAAAATATACTTGCTCCTACATAATTTATGGTATATGTAATCATTTACTAAATTCATCTAAAATCCGAATGAGATAATCATTTGATAAAATTTAGAATCCATTGTCAAGATGCTTGCTTAAGCCCATATAATTTACTAGGAATTTGACACAGGGTGGAAGCAATACTAGATTTTGGTTTAACGTACATTCTTGAAACTTAAGAAGGGGACTGTCACAAAGGAGAAAAAATCTCATTTGAGAAATACTGAATATTATTAATCAAATGCTTGTGAGTGTTACCATAAACTCTGAATAATAAGCCTATATATATTAGTAGCTAATTTAATTCTAATCTTTCTCAAATAAGAGAAATAATCTAAAATCTTAATTAAATTAGGATTACAAATACGACTCAAATAAGCATAATAAAATAAGATAAATCCTAATAAAATACTAAATACTAAATTGACCCGAACATTAAAATGAAATACTAATAAGGCAACCCAAGAGGGGGTGAATTGGGTTTTTAATAATAATCACACTAAAAATAAATTATCAAGCAAATCTAATACGAAATTAAAAACAGTAATAAATGAATCAATCACAAATTAAAAGATAGAGAAAGAGAGAATCAAACAAAACGATGTTTACGTGGTTCGGCCAACCTCGCCTACGTCCACGCCTCCAAGCTTTCCGGGCTTGAGGTTTCCACTAAGCAAGCCTCCAAGGCTTCAATAGCTTACACTTGACTTTCAAGGTGTCAATAACCTTTACAACTAGAGATTTTCCCCAATCTCTTAACCCAAGTGTATCCCAACACTTACAATCCCTCAAAATAAAAGATTAAAATTTGATTTTCTCTCACACTAAATCAAAGATTACAAGTTGATGCTCAAAGTGTGAATAGATGAAGTGAAATTTTGTTTCTAGCTCTTGTGAAGATTGCAAACTCGAGTATATGCTCAATGGTTGTGTTGTGATCAGTCCTCTTTGAATTTGAATGAGCTTATTTATAAGTAGAGCTGAAAAACTAGCCGTTATTTGCTGTCTGCCCGAAAACAGTTCACCGTTAGTTGTTAACGGTTAACCGTTTGTTTTGGTCAAAGTTACCGTTAAGACAGAATTCAAATAAACGGTTTGCCGTTTTTGGGTTACCCTTTCGCCGTTAACGTCCAGTGACCTGAAAAAGAATAACGGTTATCCGTTTCAAGCAATCGGCTAAGGCTTTGCATGAGATGACTGTTGAGTGTTAGAAAGTGCATATTTATAAAGGAGAAATCGTTATTTTATATATCAAGTATTGCTAACAACCGTTACTTTTATGTGTTTAAATTTCTTGTACTTTAATTATGTGTGTTTTATTCTAATTAAGTATTTGATGTATTTTAGGGGCATCATAGTCATTTCACAATAAACGAGAGATCAAATGGCAAAACGGACATCATTTTTGAACTCAGGACGGTCGAAAACCTTAGGAGGAGTATAAAAGGAAAAATGACACTGTTCACACGTATGGTACTATTCACATATACGGGTACTGTTGGCGTTACTGTGCAAATAGTGGCGGTTGACTGTACTGTACAAATAGTGGCGGTTGACTATACTGTGCAAATAGTGGCTGATGACGTGGCGAAATCCTGATCGTCCAAACTGTTTTTAATCCGATGGCCATGATTTACTCGATGTAACTATAAAAAAGGGGGCCTCCCCCCTAATTTGGCACCTCTGAATCCATTTTTGGGATTCATTTTCTGTAATTCTCTCTCTATCTTGTATTTTCTTCGTATTTTAATAAATTCCCATTTTGCCCCTAGTTCAACTATGAGTGGCTAATTTTCTTTCAAGCTTGGGTTGAAGGTGAAGTCTCAACATGTGTCATGGGCTTGATTTGGTAAATTTATTTTCTCTTCCCCTCTAGTTTTTGTGGATGTTTTGACTTCTCGTCAACAAATAATACTAATCTTGTCTAGTACTGCCCTGGTTTCACCGGCACCCTAGTATAAGATTATTATTATTTGGCACGATAAGCCCTTAGCACCATATTTATTAGAGCGTGGTTCATGAGGCGTGGATTCCCCTCTCATGATTTAATTGGCATTAATAAGGATTATTTAGCCCATGATGCATGTTGATACGGATCCAGATACCCAAGTACGTCATCTCAATAGATTTATCTTCAATTTATTATTGCCATTTAAATTCCAATTTTAGAATTTATTCTCGTCATTTTAATTTAAGTTTTAGGATAATCAAAATCATTTTCACAAATCCAACCAATTTACAGAATTAATTCTATAAATAATTAAAATCCACCTCCTCGTGGGATCGACACTCGCACCATTAAGCTATACTACGATAGATTCGTGCGCTTGCGAGTTCAATAAAATTTGCACAACAATGACTTTCTGGACGTTATCGGTTCACCGTTTGCAAATAAACGGTTCACCGTTAGTGTACAGTAACCTGCAAAAGAACAACGGTTATCCGTTTTAAGTAAACGGCTAAGGCTGTGGGTGACATTACTCTCTGGACGTTATCGGTTAACCGTTTATAAATAAACGGTTCACCGTTAGTTTCCAGTAAGCTCTTTATTTCCGTTTTCATAATCGGTTAGAGCCTAGACAACCCTTTGCTCGCTGGTTGTAATCGGTTAACCGTTTATAAATAAACGGTTCACCGTTAGCGTCCAGTAAGCTATCCATTTCTGTTTTTCACTAATCGGTTAAAGCCTAGACAAACCTTTGCTCTCTGGTCGTAATCGGTTAACTGTTTATAAATAAACGGTTCACCGTTTTCTGCCAGAAACATATTTTAAACCAGTTTTTGCAAAGAATCATTTTCCAAATTAAGATCCATCTTTTATAAGCATGCAAGGAATAGTTTTAAGATTTTTATTTGTTTAGGAAATAACTCCAATAATTTTATCAAAAATCATGTAAAGTTTGGTATTATCAAAATCAATATTATTAACATATTTATGTTAACAATCTCCCCCTTTTTGATGATGACAAACTTTTGTTCAAAACTTGGCTCCCCCTCAATATATGGCTCCCCCTTAGTATATGGCCAAATTAATAGATGGCCAATAGAATGATTTTTGCTCAAGTAAACTGTTCCCATTTATATCATTCTTAGCTTTGTCAAATCATTTTCAAAAAAAAACTTTAGGTTTCTTCTTCCAAAGTTATAAGTTATCTCCCCCTTCATCATCAAAAAGAAAAAAAATGCAAGTCAGTGGATGAGTAAAAATTTGGGCAGAGTTTCCCCTTAAAGTGAGCAAACCAATAAGAAACATGAGAGAAAAACACTTCCAAAATTGTCATTTCAAGCAACTCCATCACCATCTCAACAACTTCATGAAGCAAAACAAACACTTCAATAAGAAAAATCCATAATTCATATCAAGCGTAACCAAGACATCCAATATGAGAAATAAACATAATATCATGGCATCCAAATCCATAAGTAGCATATAAGAAAAAAAATACACATGTCAAAATACAAATAAAAAGATAAAACTGTTTGTGCGAAATATAAACAGAGAACTAATGAGGAGGAGAGGATGAGCTCCCTGGATCATAATCAAGGATGCGGAGAATGATGCGCTGAGCATGAAGAATCTCGTACTGATGATTGATGCTCTGCCGCTGGAATGTCTCAAAATCGGATCGCAGCTGCTGATGGTCTCGAGAAAGAGTGTCCAAGCGCTCGAGAATCAGCTGCATGCTGTCAGAAACAGGTGGCTGAGCTGGAGCTGAAGGTGGCACGGAGGCAGCAGGCTCCTCGGGAGGATCAGAAGGCTGCACAGGTGCAGTAGATGACTCCGGAAAGGAGGATGGCTCGGACGCAGGAGGTGGCTCAGAGGCAGATGGAATATCAGCATCCGTGGCACGCTCCGCAGAGTCAATATCAGCAGGTGGCTGAGGAACAAATCGGCGACGTGGAGGAGGTGGCTGAGCTCCTAATCTAAAGTCAGGAAGCTCATCGGGCCGATAGACATCGTTGAGCATCCTATCATCCTCCGGGGCTATCAAGGTGTCCCGATTTTTAGAGCTACTAGTTTTGATCTACTTCCCATTTTTCCAAGAGAAACTGATACTTGTCATTGCCTCGGGACCCATCCGTTTAGTCTCCATATGTCCAGTATCAATAAGAGGCACATGAAAATAGCGAAGTATCTTGGTAATAATACTACTATATGGAAGCAAGCGGTGATTAACCGTAGGGGTACCCAGCATGTGCCGCAAAATAATATAGGAGAGGTTTATAGGACGACCTGAAAGGAGGCTATCAAGGATGCCCACGTCTAACCTCGTGACCTCATCCGTGTGACCTCGCCTAGGTGTCACTATGTGCTGTAAAATAGAATGCAGAATACGGACTTGGAGAGGTAAGAGTTGAGACCGAAAAGGAAGTAGGCAGATATCATCAGTGAGGTCTCTACGTCGACATATATGATGGACTGCATCCGTGTGCCGAAAGTCGTCGAACCACAAAATTTTCCTAGATGTGTAAATCTTATGGCCCTCATGAGAAATACCAAGATTTCTCCTAAATCAATATGATCAAATTCAATAGGAATACCGTGGACTTGAGTAACCACCCTATGCTGAGTGGTATGAGAAATATCCATGTTTGAGTAGAAAACTCGCACCAAGTTAGGGTAGACACGCTCAGCAAAATTAATACCAGACTCCCAAGGCAAAAGCATATCACGAACAGTGTTATTACACACACTTAAGTTCCGGAAATCATTAAGATTAACAAAGTAAGTGTCGATTACCTTTCGCCCATCAAAGCGGTTCTCGAACCGTTTTGCTAAGGGAGGAGTGGGGAAGTGAGTCCTGGTGAATTCAGAGACTTCCCTAGGCTGAAAGGGGTGAGCTGAAGGTGTGGATTTGCGCCGGACACGTCTCCGAGAGCTTTCAGCCATGGAGGAGTGAGGTGGGATGAACACAGGCGAGAAAGGAAGAAATTAATCGGTGGTTGGATGAGAAATGAGTAAGGAATGCGAGTGTGATGCTCAATTTGGTGGAAAAATGAACAAAAATGGATCAAAAAAGCATAAACCCAACTCGCGGCAGTTAGGGTTCAAATTTGGGAATTTTTTATTTGGATAAAGATTTTCGGTTTTGAATCGGTTAAATTGCTTAAAAAGGATTAGGAAATGATTTAATCGGTTTTTTTTTACGCAAGATGCAAGAAAAATGAAGATTTGAGGAGAGAAAAAGCTTCGGTTGCGCAGGTATGGAGAAAACGGTGAGAGGGTAACTGGAGAAGAAGAGGAGAAAGGCTTGGAACAGTATAAAACTGAGAAAACGGTTAACCGTTTACAATAAACGGTTAGAGGGTAACGAACAGAAGCTTAAGAGTAGAAAACGGTGAGAGCCTAAGCACTTAACGGTTAGAGGGTAACGCTTTAACAACTTACTGCCCGAAAACGGTTAACCGTTTGCGGCAAACGGTGAAAGAGTAAGTGACAGACACAAAGCTCTAGTTTCTGGAGCTAAACGGTTCACCGTTTATGAGAAACGGTTATCCGTTTATTTTAACAAAATTTTCGCACACTTTATTTTAATATATGGCTAGTAACTAATAGATTCCCAGATCATTTAATTGATCGAAAAATATATTATGAGCCATTTTAATGCATGATTTATGAACATGTTTTCAACCAATGTATTCATACAATCAAGAAACAACTAACCAAATTCATATTTTAACAATCATTCTCATGCAATTCATGACCATTGTATTCACAATTATAAATCAATCAATTCAGTACACTCAATAGCATAGATAGAGACATTAATGAGAAAATTTCATCATCCCAAGTTCATGCCGAATTTTGAAAAATTGTTCTTCGCAAAGGGGTTTAGTGAAAATATCGGCAAGTTGTTTTTCGGAAGAAATAAATTCTAATGCAATATCTCCCTTTTGAACATGGTCTCTTAAGAAATGATGTCTAATTTCTATATGCATGGTTCTAGAGTGTTGAATAGGATTCTTTGAAAGATTTATAGCACTAGTGTTGTCACACTTAATAGGAATTTTTTCAAGATGAATGCCATAATCTCTAAGTGTTTGTTTCATCCAAAGTGCTTGTGCACAACAACTTCCGGCGTCTATATATTCAGCTTCGGTTGTTGAAAGAGCAACAGAGTTTTGTTTCTTACTAGCCCATGAAACAAGTGAATGTCCTAGAACAAAACAAGTTCCACTAGTGCTCTTCCTATCCACTTTATGACCAGCAAAATCCGCATCCGAAAAACATGTCAAATCTATATGAGTTCCTCTAGGATACCAAAGGCCAGCATCTATGGTTCCAATCAAATAACGGAAAATTCTTTTAACAGCAAGCAAGTGGGATTCCTTGGGACAAGATTGAAATCTTGCACATAAACATACACTAAACATGATATCGGGTCTACTTGCAGTCAAATAGAGTAAGGATCTAATCATACCTCGATATATTTTGATGTCCACTTCTTTACCTTTTTCATCTTTGTCAAGTTTGATGGTAGTGCTCATAGGAGTGCTTTTTGCCGTTCCATTTTCATAGCCAAACCTTTTGAGTAGATCTCTCACGTACTTGGCTTGGTTTATAAAAATGCCTTCCTCGTTTTGTTGGATTTAAAGTCCGAGGAAATACTTCAACTCTCCCATTATACTCATTTCAAATTCTTTGCTCATGCATGATGAAAATTCTTTGCACAAAAGCTCATTAGTAGAACCAAAAATAATATCATCAACATACACTTGAACAATAAATATGTCTTGGTTCTTATTTTTAACAAAAAGAGTTGTATCCGCTTTTCCCATGGAAAAATTGTTATCCATCAAGAAATTTTTAAGCCTATCATACCATGCCCTAGGGGCTTGTTTTAAACCATATAAAGCTTTAGAAAGCTTATACACATGATTTGGAAATTTTTCATTTTCAAAATCAGGAGGTTGTTTCACATAAACTTCCTCCATAATGTATCCATTTAAGAAAGCACTTTTAACATCCATTTGATATAGAATAAAATCTTTATGACATGCATATGCTAACAACATTCTAATGGATTCTAATCTAGCTACAGGAGCAAAAGTTTCATCAAAATCAATTCCTTCTTCTTGGTTGTAGCCTTGAGCCACTAGTTTAGCTTTATTTCTTACAACCACACCGGATTCATCCATTTTATTTCTAAATACCCATTTAGTCCCTATAATGGATTGATGTTCTGGACAAGGAACTAATTCCCACATATTATTTCTCTCAAATTGATTCAGTTCCTCTTGCATAGCCATAATCCAAAATTCATCATTTTCGGCATCCGCAAAAGATTTTGGTTCAATTTGAGAAATAAATGCAGCATGCTCACATGTGTTCCTAAGAGAAGATCTAGTGGTAACGCCTCGTGAGGGGTCTCCTAAGATTACATCTTTAGGGTGAGAGGAAACATACCTCCACTCCTTGGGGAGTGTTTGAGAAGTACCTTCATTTTGCTCCACATTTTGTTCTTCATGATGCTCTTCTTGAACTCCATTTGTTGTATCTTCTTGGTTGTCATTTGATGCTTCTTCTTGTTGTTCTTCTTCTGCATTATCATTAACAACTCCTTTCTCCGCAGAGGAGGGGTTAGACTCATCAAAAGTAACATGCATAGATTCCTCCACTACCAAAGTTCTTTTGTTATAAACTCTATAAGCTTTGCTTGAATTTGAGTATCCAAGAAAAATACCAACATCAGATTTTGAATCAAATTTACCAAGATTATCTTTTGTGTTCAAGACAAAACATTTGCATCCAAAAACTTTAAAATAGCCAATGTTGGGTTTTCTATTTTTCCAAAGCTCATATGGAGTTTTATTAAGATTAGGTCTAATCAACACCCGATTTAAAACATAACAAGCGGTGTTGACGGCTTCGGCCCAAAAATACTTAGGCAAGGAGTTTTCATTCAACATGGTCCTAGCCATTTCTTGAATAGACCTATTCTTTCTTTCTACTACTCCATTTTGTTGTGGAGTCCTAGGTGATGAAAATTGATGTTCAATGCCAAAATCATTACAAAACTTTTCAAATGCATGATTTTCAAATTCTCCACCATGATCACTTCTAATACAAGAAATAGAATACCCTTTTTTATTTTGAACCTTTTTATGGAAAATTCGAAATGCGTCAATGGCATCATCCTTATTAGCTAAGAACAATACCCATGTGAATCTAGAAAAGTCATCCACAATTACAAATGTGTAATATTTACCACTTAAACTAGCATATCTAGAAGGTCCAAACAAGTCTAAATGAAGTAATTGAAGTGGTTTTGAAGTAGAGATATGATTCTTGTTTTTGAAAGAGGTTTTGATTTGTTTTCCAAATGACATGCTTCACAAATTCCATCTTTTTGAAAACTGATTTTTGGAAGTCCTTTGACTAAATCATTTTTCACAATTTTAGAAATCAAATCCATGCTTGCATGTCCTAATCTTCTATGCCATAGCCAACTATCATCATGTAATGCGGAAAAACATTTTTCAAGAGTAGATGCACATTCTATATCAATGGTATAAACATTACCACATCTAGTTCCCACAAACACAGTTTTCCCATCACATGCATTTTCAATAACACAACTTGATTTATCAAATACAACTTTATAACCTTTGTCACACAATTGACTAATGCTTATTAAATTGTGTTTCAAGTTTTCAACCAAGCATACATTCTCAATTAAGGTTGAAGATACTTTACCAACATTTCCAATTCCAAGAATTTTTCCTTTTGAGTTATCTCCAAAAGATACGTCTCCACCGTTCTCAATTTTGGTGAAGCTTGAGAACCAAGAATAGCTCCCTGTCATGTGTCTTGAACAACCACTGTCCAAGTACCACTTATTCTTCTTCTTCTTCAAGCCCTGCAGAGAAAATCTTAAGTTTTAGGTACCCAAACCTTTTTGGGTCCTTGAGAGTTAGCAATGGTTCCTTTTGGAACCCAAATGCACTTCATACCATAATATGCATTTCTCTTTACTGCACATCTGTTTTTCATATGACCATCTTGATTACAATAGTGACATGTTATTTTATTGCTAAAAGATGTATTTTTCACAAAATAGCTCTTGTAGAGTTTTTGTTTCAAATCTGGTTTATAACCAATGCCACTTTTATCAAATACACATTTTTGTGAGTTTAGCAAATTGTCCAACATTTTTTGTCCATTTGTAAATTTTACTTTGATCTCATTTAACTCACTATTCTTTTTCTTGAGCATTTCATTTTCATTTTTCAACTCATCTATGTGTGATTCTAAATGCTCATGTGCAATGCTAAACTTTTCAGTGGATAACGTAATTTCATCATGCAAAGTTTTGTTTCCTATTTCCAGGCATACAATTTTTGCATTTAAAGATTCATTTTCACTTTTAAGCTTTCTCATTTCCTTTTTAAGACATGCATTTTTTTTACCAATCTTCATTAACTCATTGTGCAAATCTTTAAAGGCATCATATAATTCATCATAGGTAGGATCACTTACCTCATTGAAATCATCATCATCTCCTATTGCCATAAGTGCTGGGTTTGAGACTTCTTGAGATCCTTCCTCATCACTTGAATCTTCCTCGCTATCATCCCAAGTTGCAACCATGGCTTTCTTCTTGTGTTTGTTGATAAGTGGACACTCCGACCTAATGTGACCGGGCTTCTTGCATTCATAGCATGTGATTGCCTCCTTCTTTTCCTTATAATTTTTGAAGTTTCTGAAATTTCTTCGCTCTCCGGTTTTCTTGAAGAATTTTCTGAACTTCCTTGCTAGCATGGCCAGCTCTTCATCATTCGGTTCACTCTCCCCATCACTCTCATGTTTTGAGGCTTTGAGAGCAATGTTTTTCTTCTTCTCCTCATGCCCTTTTTCAGCTGCCAAATCTTCCTCATATGAAATAAGGGAACCGATTAAATCATCAAGAGGCAAAGTATTTAAATCTTTTGCTTCCTCAATGGCAGTCCTTTTAGGTCTCCATTCCTTAGGTAATGACCTAATAATTTTCTTAACTTTTTCACTATTTGAAAAAGTTTTCCCTAGGGCTCCTAGAGTGTTTACTATGTCCATGAATCTAGTATACATAGAGTACACATTTTCATTTTGTTCCATTTGGAACAATTCATATTGCCTAGTGTACCTACTTATTTTAGATTCTTTCACTTGATTTGTCCCTTCATAGACAACCTCAAGTTTGTGCCAAATTTCATGAGCACTTTCACAACTAGACACTCTATAAAACTCTTTCTTATCAAGTGCGCAAAATAAGGCATTCATGGCTTTAGAGTTTAGAGAGGCTTTTCTCTTTTCGAGTTCATTCCAATCCCGTGATGGTTTTGGAATATCTTCTCCGACTTCATTTTTAGTCAAGAGCATAAAAGTACCATCACTAACAATTTCCCAAATCTCATAATCTAAGGCTTGCAAATAAATTCTCATTCTAGTTTTCCAATAAGGGTAATCATTTCCATCAAAGAAGGGTGGTCTAGTGGTGGATTGTCCTTCCCTAAATGTGGAATCATATTGAGTTGCCATTGATCTTTAACTCTAGACGATTAAGTCTAAACAAGAGCACCAAGCTCTGATACCAAATGAAATACTAATAAGGCAACCCAAGAGGGGGGTGAATTGTGTTTTTAATAATAATCACACTAAAAATAAATTATCAAGCAAATCTAATATGAAATTAAAAACAGTAATAAATGAATCGATCACAAATTAAAAGATAGAGAAAGAGAGAATCAAACACAACGATGTTTACGTGGTTCGGCCAACCTCGCTTACGTCCACGCCTCCAAGCTTTCCGGGCTTGAGGTTTCCACTAAGCAAGCCTCCAAGGCTTCAATAGCTTACACTTGACTTCCAAGGTGTCAATAACCTTTACAACTAGAGATTTTCCCCAATCTCTTAACCCAAGTGTATCCCAACACTTACAATCCCTCAAAATAAAAGATTACAATTTGATTTTCTCTCACACTAAATCAAATATTACAAGTTGATGCTCAAAGTGTGAATAGATGAAGTGAAATTTTGTTTCTAGCTCTTGTGAAGATTGCAAACTCGAGTATATGCTCAATGGTTGTGTTGTGATCAGTCCTCTTTGAATTTGAATGAGCTTATTTATAAGTAGAGCTGAAAAACTAGCCGTTATTTGCTGTCTGCCCGAAAACGGTTCACCGTTAGTTGTTAACGGTTAACCGTTTGTTCTGGTCAAAGTTACCGTTAAGACAGAATTCAAATAAACGGTTTGCCGTTTTTGGGTTACCTTTTCGCCGTTAACGTCCAGTGACCTGAAAAAGAATAACGGTTATCCGTTTCAAGTAATCGGCTAAGGTTTTGCATGAGATGACTTTCTGGACGTTATCGGTTCACCGTTTGCAAATAAACGGTTCACCGTTAGTGTACAGTAACCTGCAAAAGAACAACGGTTATCCGTTTTAAGTAAACGGCTAAGGCTGTGGGTGACATTACTCTCTGGACGTTATCGGTTAACCGTTTATAAATAAACGGTTCACCGTTAGTTTCCAGTAAGCTCTTTATTTCCGTTTTCACTAATCGGTTAGAGCCTAGACAACCCTTTGCTCTCTGGTTGTAATCGGTTAACCGTTTATAAATAAACGGTTCACCGTTAGCGTCCAGTAAGCTATCCATTTCTGTTTTTCACTAATCGGTTAGAGCCTAGACAAACCTTTACTCTCTGGTCGTAATCGGTTAACCGTTTATAAATAAACGGTTCACCGTTTTCTGCCCGAAACATATTTTAAACCAGTTTTTACAAAGAATCATTTTCCAAATTAAGATCCATCTTTTATAAGCATGCAAGGAATAGTTTTAAGACTTTTATTTGTTTAGGAAATAACTCCAATAATTTTATCAAAAATCATGTAAAGTTTGGTATTATCAAAATCAATATTATTAACATATTTATGTTAACATATAATTCTTAGAAAATTCTAATTTATTTCATCTAATATGCTTCCTACATTAGTCTAAATATCCATTTACAACCAATAGGTTTCGCACATCTGGCAATGGGATAAGATCCCATACGTCATTGTCCTTTATGGGTTTTATCTTATCATTAATGGTATCAATCTACTTATGAAAGTTAGAACTTTGCATAGCTTGATAGATATAATCAAATCATCCTTTATCACTTCATTGTCTACCTCATGTTCTTTTAGAAATGTAGTGCCAAAATACAATGTAGTCATTTGGCACCGCATTTCTTTTTTCTTTATTGGATCTCCTTAATGCCATAGATTCTTGAGGTGGTAGAGTTCGTTCTTCTAAAACGAATTCTTGAATTGGGGGCTCTCCAACATTATCTTGATATGTTAGGTCTTGAACAAAGTCAGAAATGAGATATTGATCAATGTCAATAATATTTATAGGAATATCAACGTATTCCTCTTTAAAGACAAAGTCTCTAATTCTATCTCTCCCTGAAAACTCGACATCCTGAAAGAACTGAGTATTTTCCGACTCGAAAATAGACTTAATCGCAGGATCATAAAACTTGTACTCTTTGGATCTTTCAAAGTATCTAATAAAATAACAACTCACTGTCCTTGAGTCTAGTTTCTTCTTATTAAGTCTATAAGGTCCTTCCTCAGCTGGACATCCCCAAACTTACAAGTGTTTTAGACTAGGCTTTTTATACGTCTAAGGTTTTTGTAGTCGCAAGTGTTTTTGCATAGAGTGACAAATTATACTCTTTACCATATCTTTAAGCGCCTTGCTTCGTCCTTCAACAACGTTATTCATAGTGAGCGAACACAGTATAGTGTGTTATTGGACAATACTGCATTCCTCTAGGAATTTAGCAAATGGCCCTAAACGTTTTTCACTCGAATCATCACATCTGTTATATTATTCACCATCATGGTAAGGTTTGACACTTTTGATGATTTTGTTGAGTTAGTTCTCAACTTTAGCTTTAAATTTTTTTAGCATATCCAAGAATTGTGACTTTTTAGGAAAGAGATATATGTATTCATATATTAAAAAATCGTCTATAAGCATCATAAAATATTGTTGACCATTTTAAGTAACCATAATTAATAGCCCAAAATATTTGTATGTATGAGTTCTAAGACATCAAAGGTTCTGTTAGCTTCAAATATTCTTTTATTGGTTTGTTTCCTCTTAATACAGTTAACATAATAAAAAAAATTAAATCTAATCGGTCGAGAATTTTGTCTGACACAAGTCTTTCTATTCTTTATTTGGAGATATAACCCAATCTTGTGCTATAACACAACTAAATTCTTATTAGTTAACTTCTCTTTAAACTTCATGTACTAAATTACAGGGATTCATTAAATGAAACAATTGTATCAAGCGTATAAGATTATCATCGTCGATCAAAGAACTGAAACCAACTAGTTGTGAATCATGAAATAAATTGAATTTTTTATTTCCAAAAGAACAAGTAAAACCAGACATGTCCAAAGCAAAAAGATGGAATAATAAATATTTTATTAAGATCCAAATAAAATTTGGTCTTTAATAATAATATAAATTTTCTAATTGCTTCAACTTTAATCTCATTACCATTGCCCAAATAGATCTATCTTTCACAATAACTAGGCTTTCGGTAATTCAGGCAATCCTACACTGAACATTGATAAATAGTTGCACCAAAATCTATCCACCATGTATGTCTTGGTACTAAAGTTAAATTAACTTCAAAACAAACCAAACCATACGCTTCAATTTCGCAAAAGAAACAATTAATGCATTTTGGATTAGTCAATTTCTTTTGTTGTTTCTCTTAAGGTGCTGTGCGTGCACCTTCCTTATCATTCTTCCTTTTTCTTACCCTTTTCCATACCCCTAGAGGTGGAGGCTAGGTGAGTACTTTATGCTTTATCTTTCTTCAGCATGTCCTCTTCTTAAACACAATATGATATAAGTTCATTTAGAGAGCATATCTCTTGTTGACAATTATGCCTCCCTTGAAATTTGTTTAATTATGTTGGTAAGTATATTAAAACCAAATGCATTAGCAAGTCATCAGAGAGTTTAAGCTTAAGTACTCTTAGTTTAGAAGCAAGATGAGACATTTCCATGATATACTCTTTAATATTGCGTTTATCTGTACACTTATTGAAGTTAAGCTTGTAAAAAAAGTACCAATTTCAACCTTTCCGTTCTTAGCAAATCTCTATTCAATTTCTGCAAAGAACTCCTTAACTGTAATTATCTTTTTAGACATTGAGTCTCTGAATGCTTGTCGAATAACTTTTTTTATGATCATGATACACATGCGATTTGATCTCTTTCTCATTTTTATTTCCTTTTTATCATCAAGGGTACTTTCATCAAAGATGAGGGAGAATCAACCCTTAATGCAAGGTTGAGATCCATGACTGCGAGAATTGTTCAAAGATTCTCTTGCCATGACTTGAAGTTAGAGTCATTTAGCATATAAATAGAATTGATGTTGGCATTAATACTAGCAGTAGACATAACTGAACAGAGAACAACAAATAACCAAACAAAACAAGCTTATACAAGTTTTAAAACAAAAATAAATTTAAATAAAAGTAAACCTCATCTCGAGATACCAGACACTCTATTAATATTTTATCTTTGACAAAATATTAAATTGTAAGTGATATATTGATATAGTGATCAAACACTGGTAATAAAAACATGTCAAACAATAAATCTTAATTTAAGCCAAATTATTGTTCACATGTAAAACCAAATAATCGTCATGCATTTATTACTTTAGGTGCACATGCAATTCTATCAAATACGAACCTTCATTTGGGCTAATCGGTATTCACAGAAATTACATATACATAACCGTTTATATTTTATAAAAATTAAATTTCCACAAAAGAAGTCACTTTGGTGACATTTTACTTCAATTAGTTTATCTCAAAATATATAAACATACCAATATTGGAATTTAAAATTGCACCAAAATTATTCAAAAAATTCAGATCAAATTCAAAAGACAAATGGTCAATTGTTTGACCGATCAACTATTGACTGGTCAAACCGTTGATCGGTTTAGGGGTGGACCAGTTAGGGTCGCGAACCGAATCTTAAAATAACCCCAAATCACCAAAACATTAATTTTTTTCACTTAACTTTTTTTTTCTTTATGCTACTGCCATGGCTACCGCATGAGGAAACAATGACGGCCACTTCACCCACTTGGTCAAGGTTCTTATTATCGCCGTCCACAAAACCTTAAATTTGAATTTTTTTAACTTAAAACTTTAATCTGAATTACTAATTTTTTATGCAAAATTTTTGAAAACAAAAATTACTATGAATTTTTTAATTTTTTAGAAAAAAATCGAATTGTTGATATTGAAAATCGCATTCCAAAATTTTATAATCCTTAATCTTAGAAAACAATTGCAAGTTGTTCTGAATGATTCAACATGAAAAGGCTTTGATACTATTCGTTAGAATATAATTAAAACTTTGGTAAAAACCATTGTCTATAATTCAGGAAATTTATGTTGTATTATCAAGAATCAAATCATCAATAGCAAAATGTGTAGAAAAATACTTGAATCCATAATAGTTAATTACTTTATAGAGTCGTATGGTTTGTCTCTAGATCAATACGCTCTCCTAAAGATCTTTTAAGTTTCTCTGTACTCTCTCTAATGATAGGATGTTAGGAAAAATAGAATGATACGTGTGAATTACACACCATAACCACTTATATAGATAACTTTTACTGCTGTCTTTTGCTATCCTTGCTTCAATCCATTATAAAAATAGAAATTACCCTAAGTATCTATACATTAAATACCCACGTCCTATTAGATAAATTAAAACTCATATTACCAAAAAATCTTAATAGATCACTTATTGGGCTTAACTGTATACGATAATCGGTAACACATAATTATTCACATATAAGTCTAACGTTAAATTAATCATCTAATAATGTTAGATTAAAAATTCAACAATTCACACCACTTTGTATAAGAATTTTGTTCACCAAATATAGGTATGTTTAGTAATTTCTCAATATTTAATTGTTTGGCTCACTAGTTATTAACTTAAATCAATTCTAATAGTAAATGAGAGAGAATATAATAGAAAGAAAGACAATTTGGTTAATTAATTTTAACATCTATATACATAATGAGTAATAATATAATCAAAAATTTTTATATAAATTAATGTGCTATAATAAAATTGATTGAATTAAATATTTCTTAATTGACATGATCTATTTTTATTATTTTTATTTTCATTCAAAATTAAGACCAAATCAGTTTGTACAAGATAAATTTGTATAAAAATTTATGACCGTATCATCACTTATAAATAATATCGTGTAAACCGTCTTATCATTTATTGAATTAAAAATATGGTAAAACCCCACCTAATTTATCTATATGGTTTTTGTCCTACTTTTATTTATTTATTTATTTATTTATTTTTGGGTTTCTTTCTATAAAAATTAATGAACGTCCTTATTTATTAATTTTTTTTCTTTTTTTTAGGAAAACAAACAGCTTCGGCAATAAGGCAAAATTTTCATGTGAAGCGTTTAAGTTGGCAAAAATCGACACGAGTTTTGATTTTTCAATTTAACTATCAATTGCTGCGAATCCTAAGAACAAATTTTTCTAAAACACAATGCCCATATCTCGCTTTCTATTCTTTTCCTCCAAGCCCCGCTTCCGACAGCCACTCAATCTTTTTCGAAGGTCAATCTCTTAAACCCTTAAAACCCCTTTTGTTTTACTTTCATTTTTTAATTTTTCATTATAACTCTGTTTCATTTAGCTTCTTGCTACGGTTATTAGTGATGCATAGTTGCTCTTGCAAACAACCCCCCAAGGGCCAAAAAACAAATTTCTTAAATTTAATTGTTAATGTGCATAAAGTTTGTATATCTGTGCTAAAATTGAACTTCGTACGGAATTTTTTGCGTGATGGGGTCTTTTGGTTTAGGGTTTATGGATGAAATAGGAGTTTGATGCTAGAGTCTTAACCATTGTTAAAGAAACACGTTCAATTTTGGTGGCGTAGGTTAATTTTTGATGACAATTGATTATACGAGTCTCAGCTGAGTTGCTTGTATTTGGTGTAGGTTTGATTTATCTAAGAGAACTCAGTCTTGTAGCTACACGAAATCGTCAAGACAGAATCATAGAAACCCAGCTGATTATTTTTTATCGCCTCAAGAGACGAAAGCTTCTCGCTCGTGGAGTACTTATGTTATTGTATGCTGCCTTAGACACCTTTGTTATTTGTCTTAGACACCTTTGTTATTTGTTATTGATAGTTGTTCAAGTACCAGGATTAATAATGTTAGTTGTCAAGTTTCACTTGGGAAGAGAGATTATTATTACTTGAACAAATTGGACTTGTTATTTCTTTATCAATTTGCTGTTGCAGCCAGCTGGTGGTTTACTGGGATTAGCTGGAATAGCTACTTTTGTTCATTATAATGATGAGCGAAGAGCTGTGAGGAAAGGTACTGTTTTAAGTTTCAGTCTTCCTACCCATCTTTTATTTTTCCCCTGGATCTGGAAATTTCATGATTGAATGCTGGTAACTTTTAGGTTCTATTCTTATGAATCAATTTCTTTTATGTTTTCACTCATGATTGAGATTCAGGAACTTCAGTTTGTCAATGTGTCAAGGAGAAAAATTTTGAGGTGCGATTTATCTTCACTTGGGCTAATTATGAATTAGGGGATTATTCAGTTTCCGCTCTTTGCCCATATTCAGTGTTAGTCTTTCTGATACATGCCTGCTCATGCACTTCGAGACATGATCAAAGTTTTTCAGAATCAAACAGATTTTCTTATAGCTTTTGAATTTATCCTCTTGCTTCAAACAAAATATCCTAGCGGCTAGGCTGTGCCCTTGGGGACTTTAGTTTGAAATTATTAGCGATGAAGTGTCTCAATTTTCGAGTAGCTCTTTACAGCATTTCTGGTGGTTGTTTTGGTAACTATGTTTTTCATTTAAAAGCTGAAAATGATGGCAGTATGTTTTGCATGGTTATAGTTATTAGATCTTGAGTAGCCTTTAAAAATCCAGTATATCTACTGGTACAAATTAGGAAGTGAATTTTTGAAGGGGCATGGAAGAAAGAAACAGACAAGTCGGGAATTATTTGATTATCAAATCTTCGAACTTTATTTCAAATATCTCATGATTTTGCATTGATTTATACTAGATACACGCAAAACTAGTCACTAATACATCATTTTGCTAAAATAGACATAGCAGCATCATATGATGGCAGTTGAGAAATTTTCCTATTCTCTAACAAATGCCTGTACATGAGAAAGCCAAAAGGACCCTTTTCTAAAACTGTATTGTTCCAACCTCTTTGGCATTTGTTATGAAATTCTAAATCATATTTTAAACTTTCCTTGCTTGGTTACTTTTGAGAATATTTACCTTTGAGCTCTGTCCTTGATTTGCAACAAGTGTCAACATTATTATGTTACAGTCATTGTTCTCCATTAAGTAGTAGTTGGGTCAATTAAGGGGTTTTTCTAAGTAGGCATTTTTCGGTTCCTTACTTCTAGGCATGCTGAACTCGCTTTACCCCATTACATGTATACTTTTTAGCATTTTCGAAGTGAGAATTTATTCAGTTCTCTTTGTGCTTTTGGGCTTGTTGATTAGGACAATGAGTGCCCTGCCTTCAATGGTGTTTTCAGGTAAAACTAATGCAACTCCAGAAGAATATCTAAACTCATTTATTGAGGATTAAAAATATAGTTTTAGAAGAAAACTTCATCTACTATTATTTAATTTTAGTAGTGTGAATGTGGATTTAAGCTAAAAGGATTTACTTTGTAAGAGTGCTTATGTTTGTTGGAAACTATTAATTGTTATCCATTCTACGCTAAATGCTTCTTTACATACAATCAAAAAATTTCTTTCCGAGAGTCAAAAAATTTCTCTCCAAGGATCAGCGAGAAATTTTTGAGAGAATTGCAATTTACCTCGTTCAGTTTTGCAGTTGGAGGATGATTTTCTAATTGTAATTTCCATTTTCCTTTTTGGTTCAACCAGGACAGGGCAAGAACTCTGGTCCCAATAGGGTGACGGGTCCAATTATAGGTGGTCCATTCACTCTTATTGATACAGAGAATCGTCTAGTAACTGAAAAGAACTTTCTAGGAAACTGGGTTCTTCTGTACTTTGGCTATACATCATCCCCTGATGTTGGGCCAGAGCAAGTCCAGATGATGGCTAAGGCTATTGATATATTAGGTTTGTGAATTTAAATAGAAATAAAATTCTGGGTAGGACTATTTTATCTTAATTTTTATATAAGATTTTGCCACAAATTTTGATTCATTCTTCTCATGCAATTTAATAGTAGAGATACTAAAGGAATTGACATCATTAAATGGTACTTTTGACTTTGCATATATGTCATTGGGTTGCATGAGATCAATGACTCAAAATGAGTAAAAAATTTAAATCGAAATATTCTATGAAGAAAACTTGAGTTAAATAGCCCAGACCTGGAATTTTATATTAAAAATAGTATGATATTTATTTTTGGATTTGGATAACATCTCTCACATTGTGTATTTTTACTTGGTGTTAAGATTCAAAAAAGAATCTTAAGATTTTACCAATATTTGTCACCATCGATCCACAGCGTGATACTCCTGCACACCTACGTGCTTACCTTAAAGGTTCGGGTTCCCTCAAATGATTACATTTATAATAATTTGCAGAATGTGTTGCATGAACAATTTCTTTGGCTGACTTTCTCATGGCACGCTTTTCTGTCAAGTGTTGTAGAATTTAACTCAAGAATAGTGGGATTAACGGGACCTGTTGGTGCTATAAGGCAGATGGCTCAGGAATACCGTGTTTTCTTTAAGAAAGTTGAAGAGGAAGGCGATGATTATCTTGTAGAGTCTTCCCACAACATGTGAGCCTAAATCCATGTTTTGTATTGTTTTCCTCATTGATAAGCTTTTGTTGGTTTTTGAGCTCATGGTTGATTTGATGTTCAAAACAAGCAGGTGCCTGATGAACCCAAGCTTGGAGGTTGTGAGATGTTTTGGGGTTGAATACACTGCAGAGGAACTAGCAGAAGAAATTTCGAAGGAAATGAAGAAAGCATCAACCTAATTTTCCAAGTACAATGCAGAGGAACTAGCCATTTAATACTGAAGGAACTAAAGCGAACCTCAACGTAATGATTGACGTTTTCAATATGCTTCCATTCTTTTCTGCAATTACCCATGGATTTTCGGCCAGAAATGTTAATTTCCATGAGACTTTGTCATTTCAATCAACTGGGCCTTGACAAAGTCCGTACTCCTCTCTTAGTTAGCCAGGCTGGGGTACTTCATTTAAATGCTCCTCGCTTTGTTAGCCAGGCTGGGTTGCTTCATTTAACTTTCATTTAACTTTACTGATATATAAGTTTTGGCCAATTTCATGTCATATCATCACTTTTCTGGGGTAGGAACATATATAAACAAATTAACGGGAAATATGGAAAATTTTCACTGGAAGGGCTATTATTATTTATCTATCTTGTGGTTGATCTTGTCTTGCACTTGAAACCTATTTAGGGTATGATTAGTTTGAGCAGCAGTGGCTTTTAATCCACAGCCACAGCTGCAAAGGGATGTAATCACTAGTTGTCTAATATATGAGTGGTGATAAATATTTACTACCAACTACTGAGTGTGCAAATGGGGTGTTTATGAAAAATTTTAGTCGTTATCCTTTCAAAACTGAGCTGAAGCATCAGTCCCAAAAGGATATAATTTGATAATAAATTGTATAGTGAAGAAAACAGGTTCATGGTTGAAAGGTCAATATAATTTTTCTTTAACATTTGTTTGTTCTTGTCTTCTTGGTGGAAAGATTACAGTCCAAAAGGATGAATTCCATCTGATTTTGATGCGAGTAAGTAGCTGGTATTACTCGGCAACAGTTTCTACTTCTTTTTAGGTTTAAATGGAAAAAATTAACTATTACACCTTATAATATAAGAGAAAAAGATAAAATAATCAATTAATATTATCACACCGTTCACTCTATCTTTCTTTTGTATTTTTAGTATTTTACTTAGAATTAAGATATTATAATCCATAGGTGATGCATGATGGAAATGAAATCACCAAATGTCGAGTACAAGTGTGATGGTTGGTGGTAAACATTAACTACTAAGTAAAAGTTAGTGTTTACCAATAAATTGTATGATAAAAATATGCTTTAACAAATGTGAGATCTATTACTAAATGTACAGAAATTCTATTATTACAATACATCTTGATAGATTTAAATGTTTGATGTTAATGATAGGATGAAGAGATGTGTAATTTAGAGATTTTTTTTTTAACATTTTAGAGAAAAATAAACCATACATTCACACACTCTCTCCTTCTCTCTCTTTAAAAAATTAATTTATAAATTTAAATTTTTTTGGGGTTGATTTTTTCATAATGTCAAACAAGAATTTAGGATTGATATAGGTCAGTGTCGTGCATCTACTGTCCACTTTTCTTTGATATGATATCAGTTACCTGACCCACGTCTTGAGAAATGAATTCGAAATCTTCAATTAAGTTCTCTAGTCAAATTCATTTCTCAATTTGACATCTTCAATTTTTTTTCCTTTTCCAATATTTGTTATTTCAGACCCTTTGACTTGATTAAATTCTCATATCCGCGATGAACACCTTCGTTAAAAATTCGTTATGCTTCCCCTCATTTGCTTCCAATTTTCTTGATTGCCAAATTTACCTAAATCTATTCTCTTGTATTAGAGAGAATTTTTTAAAAAAGATGGTTAAGCAGTAGTTTTCACACAAGCTATTTGGTTAAGATTTTAAACGATCAAAACAATAATAAACTAAGATTTGACAGTGATGGTGGGTTTGTCTATTCAATAATTACCTTGCAAAGTTGTAAAGCATTGAAGGATTTGAAAATGTCGTGATAGCCACTAATCGTTAGCTAAATCTAGGGGTTAGACTATTAGAATTAATTTGATATTAATATTCCCCTTCCCCCCCAACTCTCTCTTTGTCGAAAAATGTAGCATTGAGTAATAATTCCTTTTAATTCATCTACCGATGTGACTCGAATATGAAGGTTGAGTTTTCAGTCCTTACCTAATAACTTACTTTTGCGAAAGAAATTAACTAATATGATGTGTTTCAACCACATCACCTTGAATCTGCATTATTACATTTCTAAAATCTTTATTTAAAGGGCCTTCAATTATCATTCAATTTTTTTTTGGATGCTTGATTCATGTTCAGATCTACATATATGATAATTGAGCACGAGTATGTAGTAATGTAGTAATACACACATTTCCCTCATTTAGGTTTATTGGGTGGACCCAATAAATTTAAAATGTAAGGTTATTTATGATCAGTTTGGTTATACTATAAATTTTAAAATAATTGCTATTAATTAAACTATGAGTTATCAACTCTTCTATGTACATTATAAAAAAAAATATATGTACATGTATATAAATATGTAAATAAATTTTATTCAATATTTATCAATTTTATTTATTTATATTCTTTCAGTAGTTTAAACATACGATACATATACAATTGTTTTTGAAACTCATAACACATATAACAATCGATTAATAAAATAATAAAAAATTATTTTTTATTTTTATTTTTATTTTGGTATTTCAATATAATTTATAATAATAATAATAATTTAATGATTTTGGTCTTGTTTGATATTGATGTATTGTAACTTTTAAGTTGTAACTGTTGTAAAATAGAAGAAGCTATAACTATGAAATAAAAGTTAAGAGTAATGATACAACCACAAACTCTTGTACAAACTTATTTTGTATAAACTGACGTGGCATGATAAGATTGGTTGAATTAAATATTACTTGACCCACATGATTTGTTTTTATTAATTTATATTTTCATTCAACTAATGAATTAATGCCACGTGAGTTTGTACAAAATAAGTTTGTACAAGAGTTTGTAACTGTATGATTACTCAAAAGTTAATAGTGTATAGTAAATATAATTTTTAAATAATAAAATTAATATAAATAGTAATGATATATTATAGGTTTTTCATTATAAAAGTGATTGATCAAATCAACTCAACTTTTAAACTACATCATTTAATATTTACCAAACATTTTATGTTGTACCTTAAACCCAAATGGGACCTTATTTTTTAATTAAATAAAGGCAATTTTTATTTTTATAACATACGTGAGGATATATATGAAATTGTATTAAATATAAATCTAATTCTCAAAATCTAACTTTGAAAATTTATTCCCTTTTACTTTTATAAGATCTGTTGTAGAATGAAGTAATTTTGCCAATTTTTTTTTAAAAAATTATGAAAATTAACTATTGTCTTTTCAAAATCATTTTTTAATCCTCTCAAAAGTAATTCCAAATTGGTTCTTAGACTTATTGTGATTTGCGTGGATCCAAATATTGCATAAAAATGACTCACTTTGCTCTGTGTAAATAATTTAATTTTTTGTTAGAATATTGAATTTAATTATAGGTAAATATTTTCCCTTTTCAGGGTGAAAATTGTGGCCCTGTTTTTTATAACTTGAAATTCAACTTACAGATTTGACCTTAGCTAATCACTTATTTTTGGATAAATTATGGTTTTAAGTCCACGTTGGAATCAAATTCTTATCGGATTAACATTAAGACATCTTTCAGGAAATATATTTTCAAAAACTTTTTAGGTGCTTCTTTCATATTTTTAAGTTTCAATGTTTTATACTCGAGGATGTCATTTATTTAGATTATGTAGATTTTTCGCAAGGATTAAGTTATTTTAGACTCAACTGGCTCACTATTGACCTTAAGGTAAAGTAAAGTCATGCCTTGATAACATATCGTAGTTACCTAAAAGTAATTTAGCTTAAGTTAAGGGCTCACACGCTGATATTTAGAGAAAAGAAACACAAATCCTTCGAAAATTTTGGTGAGTAGATAATTAAATTCATGTCATTTCAAAATAAACATCAAAACCCCTTTTCGTCTGGGATTCCATGTTTTTGGATAGAGATTAATTAAATCGAGTACTTAATGTCCATTAAGATTAATGTACTATGATGTTTACTAATAAAAAGAGATCCAGATGTACATTTTTAAGGTAGTGGGGTTTAGCTATGTATGACTAGAACTATGTGGTCTATGAGACAAATTTTTGGTCTCAGATTTCGGTTCCTCTCGTATTTAAGCTTTGACATATCATTATAGAAGTTATAACCTATCTTGATGCTCAAATCTTCACATATGATTTGATATTTTGGACTAAATTTCTAAAGTTGAAAATCAACGCCCAATAGCTGGCTTGGCCACAACGTGCATGCCAAACACTCTTTATAAATATATTCATATTCTTTATCTATAAGGGCATGTCCATTGTATTATTGGCTGTAAGCAACTTAAATTTTTTTAATCTAACAGAACACTCTCGCTAAGACCAAATAACAATTGGCAAATCATTTCCTCTCCTTTAAATTTTCTTTCTAAAAATTTACTGATTCTCATTTATCCAAAGACCGGGTCTCTTGGTTCCCTCTGTGCACCACGCAAAGCAAAACACAAAAAGTAAGAGGAAAAAAATTCAAAAAATTTCAAAATTCCATTACCTAACTAATTACAAATTTAATTGAAAAATTAAATTAACACTCTTCTCTTTTTCTTTTCTTTTTTTCTTTTTACCTTCAAAATAATTATGACATTTCTCATTGTCTTTTTAACCAAAAGAGAGAGAATAATTATTAAACAAAGAATCAATCTTTTTCTTCTTTAACAGCCACACTCCAGGAGGAAAGTTTTAACTAGCTTCCTTGCCTATCATCTCCTGGGGCTAAGGCCTGTTTCAAATTGATTTCCAATCCAAATCCAATCCCTTTTCTTAATTCTCAATCTTTGTGCTAATCATTTTGGGGATGCACCAATGTCTCGTCTATTTGTTTTGTTAAAAATACATTGCAATTTTTCATAACAAGAGCTGCATTTTTCTCCAATTTTCTTGGGAAGCTACTTGTGCAACAAGCCTGAAGATTCAACATTAAAGCAATGGCCGAGAACTCGCCGGATAAAAAGTCAGGCTGTGGCCTGTTGAATGCGGTTTTTGGGCGGCGTTGGCCGCGGAGAACGACCTCAACGGGGTCACTTCCGATGGTAAATGGAAGCAGCAATGGCGGCAGCAACAATCAACTTGTGAAAGTACCAAGCACACCAAATTCAAAACGGAGAAGAAACAGCAGTGCTGATGAGACACAATTTTTAGAAGATGCCGCAACACCAAATGTTCAAGAACCACAAGCACAGCCGAAACCAAGCTCAAAGCCACCGCCAGGTCATCATCCGAAACCCCAACAGAATAATGTTAAAAAACCTGAAGACGCAGCTGCAGTTAACAATAATGTTAATAGCAACAACAACAAAGTCACTGCAAATCAAGGGTATGTGAACCAAGGAAGGAGAGTGCCTAGAGAGGCCATTGGGATTTCGGGTGAGCTTGAAAGTATGATCGCTGATCATCAAAAAACAAGAGGGAGTAGCAACCTTGTTAGAGCTTCATCAAGCAACATGATGCTTTTTGGGAATTTGGGGAACATAAGGCAAGGAGGAGAAGGAGGAGGAAATGTGAATCCATATAATCATGTAAATGAAAGCACAGGAGTTAGAGGAAATAATAATACTAATAAAAATAATAATAGGTATCCGAATAGTGTTATGGGGAATGTTGTAAAGAAACAAAATGATTATCCTCAAAATCATTACAACTACAATCCTCCAAAGCCTGCTTCTTCTTCTAGTGCAGAGCCGACTTCATTATGCAGGGCTCTTTCGACAAGAATGGACCCGGAAACTTTAAAGATCATGGGCAATGAAGATTACAAAGCTGGGAATTTTGCAGAGGCTTTGGCTTTGTATGATGCTGCAATATCTATTGATCCCAATAAGGCCTCTTACAGGAGTAACAAAACTGCTGCATTAACAGCTTTGGGTAGGCTTCTTGAAGCAGTTTTCGAGTGCAGAGAAGCTATCCGAATTGAGCCCCATTATCATAGAGCTCATCATCGTTTGGCAAACTTGTATCTCAGGTAAAAGTTAAAAAAAAAAAAAAAATTCTTGAGATTTTCTTGAATTTGTGTTTTAATTCTAGTCCATTGTTGTGTCTTACTCTTAGCTTAAGCTTTCGGGATTTCAGAGCCAAGATTTCGTGTTCATTTTGCCTCAATTAATTTTTGTTTCATTCTAGCCCATTTCCTGTACCCTATTTCGATATTTTGGAATCTGCCGAACCTGGAGATCATATTAATATTTCACGTGTCGGTGCCTGTTAAGCCTTAAATTTATAAGTGGTGCATCTGATGATATTCAATCTAATTAAGTACTCTTTAATTTGGATGTGTGCTACAGGTTAGGGGAAGCGGAAAAGGCAATATATCATTTTAAACATGCAGGACCAGAAGCTGATCAGGTTGATATTGCTAAAGCGAAATCTCTACAAGCCCATCTCAACAAATGTACGGATGCTAAAAGGACAAGAGATTGGAACACTTTAATTCAAGAAACAAGGGCTGCTATAGCTGGTGGTGCAGATTCAGCTCCACAGGTCAGTATCAAATTTACTAACATCGCAAATCTGTTTAATAATCTGAAACATTAAACATGGAAAAAAAAATCACTGACTGAATTCAGTTTGTTTTGTTTTGTTATAAAGATATATGCATTACAAGCAGAGGCCTTGCTGAAACTGCACAAGCATCAAGAAGCTGATGAGACATTGAAGAATGGTCCAAATTTTGATGTCGATGAGACGACAAGATTTTTTGGGTCTATTGGTAATGCCAATTTGTTGGTGGTGAGGGCTCAGGTTAATTTGGCGTGCGGCAGGTTAGTGTTGCATAATTTTTAGTTAGCGTTTAATGATGAGATTGAGGATTAGAGTTTAGCATAATTACATATGCAACTAAAAAGCATAATTTGCGTGGAAAAGGAAATAAAATTGAGGTTATTAAAGTGATTTTGACCCTAATCTTGAATTGCAGACAACTCAAAAGGGAAATTTTAGCTGCGGAAAGAGGAAACAAAAAGATGTTAAAGTTACAATTTAAAATATCATGAAACCCTACCCCATGTAACTAGCACCAATATTATTCCCACAATGATTGGTTTTGGGTAAAAAATTTTTGGTTCTTTTTAAAAGAAAAAAAAGTCTTCTGTGTTAGTGGCATCCAACCTAGTGTTAATACCTACCAAACTTCGGATAATTTAAAATTTGATAACTAGCACTATGATTTTGATTGGATTTAGAGTCCCAAAATTAAATTTAATTGAATCAATTATTGAATTTCCTTATTTAGATGATTCGATAGTTATTATTCAGAGAAATAAGAGAGAAATATTCTCGAAATAGAAAATTTATTGGTGAACGATTCAATTTTAATCTGTTTATTACTGAACCGTATTAGTTTTTATCTTTATTAAATTAAGGATAGATTAGATTGAAAAATTATATGCCAACAGTATATGCTAAAGGAATTCCATTTTAAAATATCAGCAAAATGCATATGATTTTTTTTTTTAAACCAAGAAATAAACTAAGGAAAAAAAAACTAACATTCAATAGTTCCTAATTGTTAAAAATGGATAATAATAATTGGTTAATATAATAAGGCTTCCAATTAATTGCTGATTATATAGATTTGAAGATGCATTGGCGGCAATACAAAAGGCAGCAAAGCAAGACTCAAATAACAAAGAAGTGAACATGGTAATGAGAAAGGCTAAGGGAGTGGCAGCAGCTCGATCAAATGGAAATGCACTTTTCAAGCAAGCAAAATTCTCAGAAGCAGCTGCTGCTTACGGAGATGGTTTAGGGCTCGATCCTTACAACTCAGTTTTGCTCTGTAATCGTGCCGCGTGCCGGTCGAAGCTTGGCCAATTTGAGAAAGCAATCGAGGATTGTAATGCCGCCCTTCATGTGCGGCCAGGTTACAGCAAGGCCAGACTAAGAAGAGCCAATTGTTTTGCCAAGGTGACTGTCCTTTTTGCATTTTGTGCATCCATTCCAACATTCGGTGGCAGTATCAAGATTTTAGTTTAGCCGAACTTATAATATAAAAATCACAAACCTAATAGGGTGATAAAAATTAAAAAAAAAAGTTGTGAAAAATCCAAACAGTAAAATGTATAAAGAATAAGTTCAAAACCTTATATAGTAACAGGGATACTCTATCTTATAGCGTGAATACCGTTAAATGATCATATTTTATTATTATTATTATTATTTGGGGGATACGGTATCCTTGAGTACCACAATTAAACCCCTTTTCTTAAATCCAATTACCCATTTGATTTATTCATTTTTGGATTTGAGCCTCTGCAAATTTTCATTCATGTACTTTTTTTTGGCTCCAACCCTTAGATATTTAGTTATGGCTCTGTCCTAATTGGTCTTCACCTAATTGAGTCCAAGGGGCGAGAATTATAAAACAATGGTGTCGTCAAATTTTTGTGTGTGTGTGTGTGTATGAGTATGAGTTGGTGCTCAATTCATTTTTTATAACCATTTTGAAGATGCTAAATTAGACACATTTATTGAATCTTGCAATAAAAAATTAAAACTCTTGTTTACAGTTAAAAAATGCTTATGATTGATGTAACAACTACTGTTTAATTTTTCGTTATTCATGTAGATTGAGAAATGGAAAGCTTCAATGCAAGACTATGAAATCTTGAAAAAAGAAGCACCGGATGATGAGGAAGTGGATCAAGCCTTGCAAGAGGTTCAAGCACAGCTCAAAAAACAAAGAGGCGGAGCTTGAAGCATTTTATAGAGAGAGACACAGAAAGGGATCAAATTGAGACAAAACAAGCCAAAAGCAGAAGAAAAAGGAAGGCTCCCTGTTGATTTGGCATTGCAATTTTTGGTTGTTGAAGTGGTGGAGGAGCTTAATTATAAGAAGAAATGAATTCATGGTGGGAGGCTAAATTGTTCGAATTTCGATTTTTTTTAGGAAGTGAAGGGGAAGACTAAGTAAGAAGAAGGATTGGTACATGTTTATAATGTTAATTTTCATGTTAGTTTTCATTATTTTCTGCGAATTTCGGGTCTCATAACAAAAAGGAAAGGGCATTTTGTTTTGTTTTGACTCGAAATCAACAGGAAAGTCGCCGCATGTATAGTTTGATGTGTGTAATTTTTTTCAGTTTCTTTTTTTTTTCCCGATTTGATGTTACCTTTGTAACAGTCCAGAATGATACGCCTTAAACAAATCTCGACGTTCTGTCACTGATGAGAATTGAATCATCGATCTTCTTTCCCTTTTCATGCTTAGAGTTAATTTATTAACGTAGAATTATTATCGATACATTTTCATGGTTGCACGTTTAGAAAATAGGATTAACGGATAAGAAAGTTAATTAAGCATGTATTATGTGCTTATCGATATTCCAAGATGCCTAAGACCATGAAGCCATTCTCTTAGCATTTGCTCCAATTAACCATACACACCTACCTGCGCAAATCTCATTAAGATTGAATTTGATGTAGTGTGGTCGACCCAACCCCATTTGCCCTCGCGATTTTCCCAAGAAACAAGCAGTTATGGCACGTTTTGTGCCACCTATCCCCATTTAAAGAATGCAACGACAAAACTTAATCCTTTGAAAATTAAATGATATTCTAATCCTACCGACAACCGAGAAATTCAACTCTCTATCTCCCATCATCAAACTGCTACTAACGTACTCACCAATTGTGTATCACATGATTCACACATAACACCACACATTACACGACACGACAGTTGTCCACTGAACAAGTTGGGAATTAACCGACCAGTTAAATCCAATTTCAATATAATGACAACTCATATGAAAGCCATTTCATAAAATCTTACCATAAGATTTATTGCTACAGACTACAGTAAAAGCCGAGGTCAAATTTACTTTCCAATAAAATTGAGACGTTCAAATTAAACGAGATATGTGGCAGAAAAAACTCATGTTTAGATCTTTAAAATAAAATCTTAATTTCCGGCTCTCTATTTATCCACTCTTTTATCACATGCATGCTTTACCAAAAAGAAAAAATGTTTTGTGTGTGTACTGCAAAATTTCTCTAGAAGTTCATATGATTATGGTGTATGAAGTCATTTAGTCTCATTTTAATTTTAGAATTTATAATTTTGAGCTATTTTATGGTTAAATTTTTCCTAACTCGAGTCTTAGACCCTATGTATTATACTTAAGCTGGGTCTTATATTTACAGTTATATAGTAATATATTGTTAGTCATTTTTTACCATATTAATACATTATATCAATTTTAGGGGGAAAAACCATAATTATTACACGCACTAATCACAAGATTATTCATCAAAATACTCGTCCTCTCAAATTCCGCACACGTATTATCACAAAAAACAACGATCTTACATAGTAGAAGCCAAAGGCTTAGATTTCACGACTCTCTCACGACGCTGACCGCTCACATAGTCGCAATAATTCTGAAAAACGCTCAACTCGTACGGCGAAGTATCAGTCGCCAGCCACTGCTCGATCGTGAACTGCTGCTGAGCGCACCGCTTGTGGACCCCCGTCGAAGTCACCTCCACGTAGTTACAGTACCACCCGTGATGCTCCCCCGATCCGTCCGATGAAAGATTCAGCGCGCACACGGGTCCACCCAGGCACGGCCCTCTCCCGCTGAAAATGTCCAAATTGCCCCTCTCGAAATAATTGTACCCCGGGCCCATCAATCCGCCCCATGCTTCGAGATTGCTGATCCGCACGCCATCACCGACGGCATCGTAGAGCGTCACGCCGATGATCGAATCAGTCCCGCCCTTGAAGATCGAGCCGGTTCTAATATACACCGTATACACACACTCATCGCTGTCGTCCTGCTTATTATCATGTTCAAGTAGGTTAACATAAAACACGAAACAATTTATATGAGATTTAATGATGTTCGTACAAAAAGTAAAAATAAAAAAAAACTTACAGCGAAAGCGATGTTGGAGATAGAAAGGAGGAGGAAGAAGGAGAGGAGGAGGTTTTTGATCTCCATGGCCAACAGTTTGGAGCTGAGTTTGTGCCTCAATATACAAATATATAGTGAGGAATTTTTGGGGCACGTGGCAATTTGACAAGGTTTTGAGGGAAGGGTCTGATCTCGTGCGACGCGGGGATTGAGGGTGCGTTACGTGTTATTAGGGGAGGCAGAGAGGACTGGGAGATGCGAGGTAAATGAAGGGTATAACTGGAATTTGAATTTCGGCGAAATTTTGGCAGGTTGTAGACTAAAGATAGAGGGAATATTTGGAGGTTAATAAAATAAAACTTTAATCGTATCATAATTGAAGGGTATTAAGAAGATTATTCGTCTTTTATAATTTTGTAACAGTAATTACCCAATTACATATGTAGTATCATTTATTCAAAGAAAACTAGCGCACAGGAATAGCGAACAAACCTGAAAAGCAAGCTTTAGTAATTGATAAGCGGCGCAATTAGATGCCATGATAATATGTTGTATTCTAATTATTGACAAATGTAAATAAGATTACTCTTTATTATCTATTGAGCTAACTAATCAACCCTATTAAAATTAGTAGATTTTGAAACAAATCGATCAATTTAAAATAAATCGAAGTCATCAATATGCAGAAACCAATTTTTTTTTTTTTTTGACCTCGTAGTAGTGGCACATGAAAATGTTATCGTCTCTTTATTTCACGTACATTTCTCTTTCACTCTCGAGGATGCATATGTTATACATGACTTAAGCTTTCTAGTATGTATCAACAATATAAGAAACAATTGTGGGGCATGTTTTGATGAACCAAGTGATTCTTCTTCTGTGCTATTAAATTACAAGATTGGCCTTGGAAAGTGTTACGACAGATTGAATCTTGATCACATGTTCATTCGAAAAAGAAAATGATCATGATTACACGTGGGGTACAACTTTATCCGTAAAATGTAAAACGGTGAAGTGATAAGAAAGAGAGAACGCAGAAAAGAAATTTCCTGAGAATATTGATGACTTTGGATGTATCAACGATGAAGTAAAAGTACAAAATGAAATAAAATAAAACGTCTAGAGCATTTAAAAGGCAAATTTACATAAATAACCTAAAACCTTTGAGCTTTATAAAATTGGTCACTTCAACGTTTTTATTCGTCACTAGCCAATGATAATTTTTTTAGACACAATTATCCACAATACTCTCAATAAATTAATAAATCAGTACTATTTAGTAAATTATCAAATCTCAACACTCTCAACAAATCACTAAATTCATGAAAAAATATGGACGGTATTATAATTTAAAAAAATAATGTGGGCCTATAAAATACTTAGTTTACCTTGTTATATCCAAAAAAAAATTCAGAACTATAAGATTTTGAGTAAAAAATGAAGTAGGGGATGAAACCCAAAAAATGTGTAGGGTGCACTTGTGCGATAATTGTCTATTGCACAAATTGTCACACAAACTGTCACACCAATACACAGTCTGTCACACTTATGTTTAGTGTAACGGGTACCTGTCGCATCAAAATACAACCCGCATGTGTGATAGGCATTTAAATAAAGACACATAATGATGTCTAGCATACCAAATGAATGCATACACCAATCTATCACGCGAATCTACCACACTCAAACAACCAAATCCAAATTTCATTAATTATAAAATAAAAATAAAAAATCACAAATACTGTGTTTTGGTGCGGCAAACACTTGTTGCACCCACACTCAAATAACCAAATTCAAAATTTATAAATTCATTATAAACTTATAATAATAAAAACAAATAAATATTGTGTTTTGACGCGATAAACACCTGCCGCAATAAGTATTTGTCGCATCAAGTATAGTTGCTACACTTTTTGATGGTAGCCTATTGCACCAGTCTTGAACAGAGTGATGAAAGAGAAGAGATAAATGAAATGGTAGTTAACATGTTAATGTTAGAAACTAATAAAAGGTTGTTTCAAATAGCAGCCGATTGATACAATGGTAGCAAGCTCGCTGATGGCCAACAACAACGAGGACGCATATATATATATATAAAGATATAAAGACAATCTAGAATCTTAAAAGAAGAAACCAAAATTAAATAACTCTATGCTGAATTTTATCAAATATTGAGTGTGCATTATATTCTGCAATATATTATTAATATATCATTTTCTCCAAATGCAACAATTTATTAATATATCTAATACCTTTAACAGTTAAAATTAAAATTTACAACTTGACATAACCATCAATACAACTGCCACAAATACCAGAACAACTCAATCGCAACACCTACACAACACAACAACATTTGGTAATTTATTGTACTAAAAAATGTATAAAATATGTAAAATGGTAGTTGCTAAAATACTCTACCTCCAATTTGCCATTGCCATCGAGTCGCTTCGGCTACCAATTGAAGTTTGTTGTTATCAACACTAAAGAAAGAAGTTTTAGTGTTGTTTGTTGTAATCTTCTAGGGTTTTTCTGTTTAGAAATGATAAGGGTAATTACGTCCAAAAGTCATGTCGTTGGCTATTTATGATAGAAAAAATTTGGTGTAGTTATTTTTGTAATTCATAAAGTTTTTCAGGGCTGGATTGTAAATCTACTCTTTTAAAACCTAATCAAATTTTAAAACATATGGTGCACATGTGGCGGCAGGTATCATGAAATGGATTTTAGATCCATGTTTTGTTTTCTTTTATTTGTCTTTTCCCCCTTTTTTATTCCAAATCTTTGAAAGGTGTTTATTTGCCTTTGAAAACAAATCAGTTAAATCTTTTGTTTTAATTACAGTATTTGGATGATCTGAGACTATGTTTACATTGACCATTTGGGTATAGAAAATAAGAAATGATTGTAATCATGTTTACCTCACCCATCCTCCCGCACAACAAAAGTTAACAATTTCTCATTCCAATATTAGTGTAAGGATAAATCCATTCTTTGATTTATTGTATTTGCAAAAAATGATAAACCAACTGGCCTATCTCCTAAAACTTAAAATCCTGAGTTGATAAGCTTTTTCTTGAACTTTTGAGCATGAAAAGTGTTATCATGTCAGAAATATGTTAAGATATATGAAAATATATCAAATGAAAAACCAATTTTCAAAAGTTAATTTTGAAAATAACTACTTCCCAGGTTCTCAAAAATTTGCTGTAGAAATGGGTGACTCTACCGAGTACCTAAATATTGCACATATTATTTTACTAAATATTTAAAGGGTAATTTTTACCCAGCACCCAAATGTTTTGACAAACAGCATAGCGCACCCAAGTATTTTGCCTATGAACACTGCGCACCCATTTCCGTTTATTTTTCACTTAATTGTAATGGATCAGGGTAAAATTGGAATAACACATCAAAATTTTAAAAATTAAAAAAGAGTTAAACTCGATGTTTGCGCCAAAATCATTTCACATCACTATGCTTATATTCACTGAGTTTGCATGTGAGGCCAAGAAAGATGGCCATACCTCCATTGATGCCAAAACCGAGGTGGGTGAAGACAGATTGGTGCCAAAATCGTTCATCTATGATGTACAAGGAACTTAGTTCATGGTTTAAATACTTTTTTGTTGCAGTAGTAAATTATATTGCTCTGTTTCGAAGACATTGCTAGATTTCTAAGACAATAGTTTGTTTGTCTTTAAGGGAAGTGAATCTATTTACAGTGCTACTGAAGAAGCTGAGGTCAGTTTCATTTCTTACTGAATTGTTTTAATTTATTCCATTTTGTTTGCATATCAATTATTTAGATATATTTAGCTGGATTTTGCTTATCTACAAAACTTGAATCATTGTTAATGAAATCAGCCATAATTTACGCCTTAATGTGGTTTGTAAGTTTAAGTCATGTTCTATTATACCTTAATAATGTAGTGTTTACGTTATTGATCTCAATTTCTATCGATGATTATGAGTATACATATTGCCCAAATCTTATTATTTAGGATGATTGTTCATGCATATATGTCACACAACTGTGTTTTCGTTGGGGTATGGTTTTACTATCTATAAGTAATAGTAGTGATTTTTAGGTATATATTTGTGATTTGGATGTAAATGCTAATGTTTTTGTTGTAAATGGTAGTGATTTTTAGGTATATATTTGTGATCTGGATGTAAATGCTAATGCTTTTGTTGTAAATGGTAGTGATTTTGTTGTAAAAGTTAATGTTTTTAATTGTAATTCTTGGATAAATACGATGCTCATGCAATCAATCCAAAGCTCATGCAAATTACACAAGGTTCATGATAAGTAATTAAAAAAAATGATCATTTCAGGTGAAAATGGATGATAGTGATAGTACAAGTATTTTATGTACATTCAATGGCAAGACACATAATCTTGGTGTAGTTGATCGAAACAAGTTTAATAGAGTTCCTTTAATCAACAAGGTTCTGGTCAGATCTTATGGAAGAAATATGATGCCTCATGAGAAGTTTATGCTAAGTGTTTGGGTACCATGGGACTATAAGAAAGTAGAGATTATGTTTGATCATGACCTTATTTTTCAACTGAGAGAGCATAACAAGATGTTGTTCTACTACATGCAACTGCATATTGAAGAAATCCATTCACCTCATGAGTTTGTACCTATAAGGGCTTTGTTTTAACACTCAGAAGGAAGCTTAGAACCAAATCCTAAACAAACTTTCTAGCCATTACTGACTGGAACAAACCTGATACACATGCTCCAACCACCAATACAAATCTTTCTGAAAATGACACCAATGGCCATTCAAAGCATGAAACCCCTGTGAAGAACACCAGCAGCACAATGATGCATGTGGTTGCACCCGATAGCATTCAATCACAGACTAAACCACATGTACCATCATATCAGTCCACATCCAAAAATTGATACCAAACCAGATACCAACCCTGACCTGTATCAAGACTTTTTGGATACCTATTTTAGATCATCACCACAACCGCAAACACCATCAGCTGCCCAAACCAGTGCCGAAAACAGTGATAGTGATAACACATATTCATTTTGTACAGATAAGACTCCTACTGAGCAACTTCAACAAAACTTTGCTATATCTTCTGAATTATCCCTTTCATTGCACGAGCATAGTTCAATCCAGCAGCATGAATAGCAAACATCCCAAAATGAATCTATACATTTTCACCCACCAGAGTTCCAATTTAAACCAATAACTCAAAACCCTCAGTCACAAGTTGTACAAGGTGAAAATTTCCAGCAACCAAAAGCACAACACCAGCACTGGTAGATTATAACTCAAATGATAGCCATTATAGTGTAACTGATAGTGATAAAGATCCAGATCATCCATTAGGTGCTGCAAACATTAATAATACTCTTAAAATATTCTGTCAATGTTGACTTAGGTTGTATGCCTTCTGATGACAGTGATGGAGATTGTATGTTGTTTGATTGTGAGAGTGATGATAATGAGTTTGGGGAAGAATCTGATAAAGAGTCTGATTGAGTGTTGGTCAAACTGGATTCTGTTATGAGAGAAAACATGTACATGCCTAGTGATGCACCTATTCAATTCTTTATTGGGCAATGTTTTAGGAACTTCAGGCAGTTAGCATGGGCAATAAGAATTTATGCTGTGGAGAACAAGTTTAAGGTTTACAAGCACAAGTTTGAAAAGTTGAGAGTTACTGTTGGATGTAATTATTTTAGGTGCCCAAGGTTCTTACATGTTGTGAATACTAGATTTGGGTAAACAATTATCGTTAAGAGGCTTCACAATGTGCATACATGTCAAAGAGATTTAAAAACTCTTGAATGCACTGCAGAGTTTATTACTGCCAAGTTTGCTGCAACTATAATTGAACATCTAGATACAAAGGTTGAGTAGATTCAAAGTGAACTTAGAAGGATGCATGGGCCAAGATACACAAGTACAAAATTTATAAAGCAAAGAAAAAGGTTTTACAGAGACAAAGAGCTGATTATGAGTCTAGTTACAAGCTTATCATAAATTACGCTCAGGCCATACTCACAAAGATGCCACAGGCCTTGGCATTGGTTAAGGTTTTCAAGATGCATGGTCAACAGACTGAGACTCACTTTGACAATATTGTTATATCTTTCCCTGCACTTAGAGATGGCTTCAACCAAGGCTATAGACCTTTCATTTGTATTGATGGATGCCATTTGAAGGGTCCATATAAAGGGGTTCTTTTATCAGCTGTTGGCATTAATACAAATAATAGAATCTTCCAACTCACGTTCTGTGTCTGTAGTGTTGAGAGCACAACTAGCTAGACATGGTTTCTAAGACACTTTAGGGAATTTTTACAAGATACTAGGCAGCTAACCTCTATGTGTGATAGGCAAAAGGAATTCAGAATGCTTTTGCCTTTGAATTTCCTAATGCATATGTTAGATTTTGTGCTAGACATATTTTAGCAAATCTGAAGTCAAACCATCCTCAATCTGACTTTAAGGCACACTTCTGGGCAGCAACAAGAGCGTCAAACAAAATTGCATTTGATGATGCTATGCAAAATATAAAAGCAGCATATGAGGGTGTATATGAGACACTTAGGAGGATACCACCAAAGTTCTGGTCAAGGCATGTCTTTGACAATAATTTTAAGTCTGATCATTGCACTAACAACATCACTGAATCCTTTAATGCATAGATTGAGATTCAAAGGAAGTTGCCAATAATCTCAATGCTGGAGTGGATTAGGAAAAAGCTGATGAAAAGAATGATTGGAAGAAGAAAAAAGGCAGAATCTTAGGACAATGATATACCGAGAAGAGTTTATGCACAAATGATGAAGCATTTACAGATTGGAAGTGCAAACCCTATATGCAGAGCTAGTGAATTGATATATGAAGTGGATGAGAATAGCAAGACTCATATCGTTGATCTTGAACACCATATGTGTGATTATGGACAGTGGCAAGTTAGTGGGATTTCAAGCTTACATGCAATGACGTGTGTTGTGAATAGTAAAAAAAGATCAAGCTGAGTTCATTAGTCAATGGTTGAAAAAGGATATTTACCTAAGGTGCTATTCTGGAATGATTGATTCAATTTCAGATAGGACCTCATGGGTAGATGCTACTGCTGATGAAATACTACATCCTTTAGTGAGAAGACCTCCTGGACGGCCTAAGATGACAAGAAAAAAAGAATCTGATGAGGTTCCAGCGCATAATAAGAGATAAAGGATGCAATGCATTGTTTGCAAGAGATTTGGACACAACAAAAGGGCTTGTCCTGTTAACCCTGAAAATGCTAACAAGACAACAAGACAACAAGACAATATAAGGTCAGTGTGTCTGCTTGTAAGAGAAGATTCAATTATTTTATGAATTATGTTCCCTCCATGTGATGACAACTAATTTACCTTATTTGTTTCTTCTTGTTTATAGAATAACCTGAAGAAGCACGTGACAAGGACAAGTGGAAAGCAAATTAAAGGTATAAGATAAATTTACTAAGTTATATTAGTCAACTATTATATAGTTGTGTATCACCAAACTATATTAAAATGACTTGTTTATTTTATGCTACTTTATTGGTACTTTCTAAGGCCAAGTTCATAGAATTAGCTCAACTATCTTGGAAAGCCAAGATAATGACCTGGTCCAAGTAACTGTAGAATACCAGCACACTGCATCTAAGAAACACAAGATTGCCAATCCAGCAGGGCCATCAGGAGCAAAGGAAGTCACTGGGAAACAAATAAATGAGGTAATGTCTGTAGCTTCATGGGTAGGTGAACAGGGCAGAAAAGTAATGCTGGATTTACTTTCAACAGAGAGGATGAAGTTGGAAAATATACTGCAAGGAAGCTTTTGGACAAAGGGAAGGATTGACCGAGGGTAAAATCATAGTTTTCTATTAATAGAAATTAATATTGATTTTACAAATGATATTTATAACTTGCAACTTGTTTTGTAGTGATTGTTTGACTATGATGGAGACATTGGCAGCAAACTTATTAACATATATTGGAGGCAGTATTATCATTTTTTGACACCTTCCACAATGCCACATCAAACGACCAGGCACAAGGTTAAGGTTGGATGAATGCTGATTTCATCAGGATGAAGTGACCATGTAATGACCAGGCATGTCCTTGTTTTTTTTTTTTTTTTTGGAGCTGAAATTGCTAGAAGTGGTTGGACATTAAGCTTGAGCATTATAGAGCTGCCTTTTGTGATCACTTGGTATAAAGTTTGAAAGTTACAAGGGTGGTAGTGGCATTTTGAAAGTTGTTGGGATTAAATTTCAAACTAGGATAGACATCAACTAAACTAACATTTGTTTTTTGTTTTTTTTTTGTCACATGTATCTAAACACCAAACTGGATGTTATTAACAATTGTAAGCTACTGCCAATGTGTATCATATTTGATTAGATTATATATGTCAAGAAACAGATGTATTTTATTTATTATAAGATTTCATTCTACATATTGTTCTATCATTCCTTACAGTACAGTACAATCAATACCAATATAGTTATCACTATGATGGTGATTTGATACTTCCTATTTTGATGAAGCAAACCTTCAATGTTGATGAACCTGTTGCGGAAGTCCTCAATGTCAAATTGCTGATTGTAGCTTGCACTGTCATTTACGGCTTCTTCTTCAAACCTTTGAATGCTGCTCGAATTTCTATAGCCTTATTTGTAGATGGTTTCCACCATCTAAAGAAACCACAAGATGGGTCATCACAACAGCTGTAATATAGTGTTGTGCGCGGAATGCGGAATCAAGCGCACTAAATAATCACAAAAAATAAAGGACACAAAATTTACGTGGTTCGGCGGTATGCCTACGTCCACAGGAGCAAGAGAAAAATAATTGTATTATTAACAATTATTTGAGTACAAATTTGAGTAAAGAAATCTCACTTTCCCCAGTACCCAAATACACCCAGTACTCTCACACACACTCTCCAATTGCTCACTCTTAAAAACTTAGAAAGTTATAAGCTTCACAAACTTGGGATGATCTCAAATGAATGAAATCCTTAGCTATTTATAGGAGAAGTGAATTACTATGCTAAGAATAAAATAATTAAAAATGTAATTTTTAATTATTATTATTTTCAAAGCCATCACTTATTCTTCATTCTTCATTTTCGGCTCACCAAACTTGAAAAAACAATTGGCTTCTAGAAATAAATACCACATTATCCATGCCTTGGTTTCTAGAAACAAATACCACATTTGACTTTTCAACAATTCTCCACCTCGGCGAAAATTTAGCCAAATCTGAGCCGACTACTAACTGATCATCATCCCCCAATCGATCCTCGAAAGGATCCAAGGCGGCTGCATTGTTGTGACTGCCTACGTACCCAAAATTTGGGATCAAGCCAACCGTAGTTCAAAATTCCCGAAGGACATAACTTAACACAAACGAAGAATTTGAACTAGTTTCAAGCAATGTTGAAACTTAACTCCAGAAACTATCTTCATCAACATATCTGATGGATTATCTTTGGTATCGATCTTTCTCAACAACACAACACCGCTCTCGATAATCTCCCTCACATAATGATATTTCACATCTATGTGCTTCGTCCAAGCGTGATATGTTTGATTCTTCGCAAGGAATATTGCACTTTGGTTATCACAAAAGACCGCAATGTTCTCCTAGATTACTCCCAAGTCACCTAACAAGCCTTTCAACCAAATAGCTTCCTTTACAGCTTCAGTTGCTGCCATATACTCTGCTTCCGTAGTGGACAGAGCAATTGTCGATTGTAGAATCCACCTCCAGCTAACCGGACCTCCACCCAATGTGAATACGTAGCCCGTTGTTGATCTTCGCTTGTCAAGGTCTCCAGCAAAATCAGAATCACAATACCCAACACATTGTTGACCACAATCCTTCTTGAATAATAATCCAACATCAACTGTCCCATACAAATATCGGAGAATCCACTTTACCGCAAGCCATTGAGTTTTACCCGGATTGTGCATGTATCTACTAACCATGCTCACTGCTTGAGATATATCGGGCCTTGTGCATACCATAGCATACATAAGACTACCCACAGCACTAGCATATGGAACACGAACCATGTAATCGTGTTCCTCTTGAGATTTAGGACATGAAGAAGAGCTTAATTTGAAATGAGGAGCTAGAAGTGTACATACCGGTTTAGTTTTGTCATCCATACCGAATCTTTCTAGCACTTTCTTCAAATAAGACTTTTGAGTCAACCATACGCTCCCATTCTTCTTGTCTCTACGAATCTCCATCCCAAGTATTCTCTGTGCATCACCCAAGTCTTTCATCTCGAACTCAGAAACCAGCTGCTTCTTTAATCTTTCGATCTCATCTCTATTCTTTGAAGCTATAAGCATATCATCGACATAGAGTAACAAATAGATGAAAGCTCCATCTGGTAGTTTTCTAAAGTAAACACAATGATCGTGTTCACTTCTAGTAAATTTCTGCCCTTGTATAAATTGATCAAATCTTTTGTACCACTGCCTTGGCGACTGCTTCAGTCCGTACAAAGATTTAATCAACCTACACACATGATTCTCCTTTCCAGTAACTCTGAAACCACAAGGCTGAATCATATAGATTTCCTCCTCCAAATCTCCATGTAAGAACGCCGTCTTAACATCCAATTGAGCCAACTCTAACTCATATTCTGCAACTAAGGCAAGTAGGATACGAATGGAAGTATGTTTTACAACTGGAGAGAAAACTTCATTATAGTCAATACCTTCCTTTTGAGCAAAACCTTTTGCCACGAGCCTTGCCTTGTATCGAGGAGTTGTTTGATTTGGAGATCCTTGCTTTTTGGTGTAGACCCATTTATTGCCAATAGCCCTTTTCCCCTTTGGTAACTTTACAAGTTCCCAAGTCTGGTTTTGATGGAGAGACTTCATTTCTTCATCCATAGCTAACTTCCACTGATTACTTTCACTGCTGCGTAATGCTTCACTGAAAGTGTTGGGGATGTCATCATCAATAACTGGAAGTGCATAAGATACCACCATATCTTTAGTAAGCCATCCGGGTTTCTTCATTTCTCTTCTTGGCCTCCTTGTTGCTATAAAATCATCATTATCTACATCATCGATTGTTTCTTCATTTTGTGGGACATCAGAAGAAACAATCTCTTCTTCAACTCTAGGTGTCACCTCCATAGTTGAACCATTCTTCGATGTAGAATTAACTGGTACATATGGAGTTGCATCAAACTCCACCCGCTGCAATGCCTCTGTGGTCTTGTTCTCCACCTGTTGAGAACTTGAAGTTTTCATCATTGAAGCTTCATCAAATGTGACATCTCTACTACACACAAACTTTTTATCTTCGAGATCCCAAAGCTTGAAGCCCTTTACTCCACCTTTGAATCCCACAAATATAGCCTTTCTAGCACGAGGATCCAGTTTACCATCTTTGACATGATAATAAGCTGGACTCTCGAATACACGAAGGGAATCATAGTCTTGTGCATGCTTTCCAGACCACATTTCCATAGGAGTTTTACCTTCAATTGCAGCAGAAGGCAACCGGTTTACCAAGTGACTTGCGTAGCTCACAGATTCAGCCCAAAACTTTTTATCTAAACCAGCATTAGATAACATACACCGTACCTTCTCCAGTAAAGTACGATTCATACGCTCAGCCACACCGTTCTGTTGCGGAGTATGTCTCACCGTGAAATGTCTTTTAATACCCTCGTTATGGCATACTTGCACGAATGGATCAGAAGTATATTCACCCCCATTATCAGATCGTAATACTTTGATCTTTCTGCCAGTTTGAGTCTCCACCAATTTCTTCCATTTCACAAAAATCTCTAGAACCTCATCCTTTGCTCGCATGGTGTACACCCACACACGTCTAAAGAAATCATCAACAAATGTAACAAAATAATGGCTTCCACCAATTGATGCAGTCTTGGTTGGTCCCCATACATCACTATGAACATATTCAAGGATCTCACGAGTATCGTGATTAGCTGTACCAAACTTGACCCTTGTTTTCTTGCCTACTACACAATGCTCACAGAAATTTAATTTACAGGTTTTGGTACCTTTTAAGAGTCCATGCCTCATCAGAGTTTGCAAAGACTTCTCTCCAGCATGTCCCAGTCGTACATGCCATAACTTGGTGGTGTCACTGTGCGCCTCAACAACATTTGCTTCATCAGTTGTACCTCCCTTCAAATAGTACAAATTGTGACGCCGAACCCCTTGCAGAATCACCATAGCCCCATGTGTAAACTTCATTATACCATCTTCAATGGTAACCTTGTAGCCTTTAGCTTCCAAAGCACCCACAGAAATTAGATTTTTCTTTAAAGTTGGAACAAATCTAACCTCTTTGAGTTCTCTGACCATTCCATCAAACATTCTGAGCCGAATTGTTCCTATCCCCATTTTGCGACAAGGTTGATCATTCCCCATCACAACTGCACCGGATTCCAGATTACGAAAATCTGTAAACTATTCCTTAATAGGACACAAATGATAGGTTGCTCCACTATCAAGTATCCACTCGCTCGAACTAGCCATGTATGCTGCAGGAGTAATACTTAATGAATAATCAGAGTCTTCATTTTTCTGTGCCATGTTTGCTGCTGCTGGTTTCTTCCATTCTCTCTTTTGAGCCTTTGGACAATCTTTCCTCCAATGGCCCTTTTCATGACAAAAGGCACACTCATCTCGAGTTATTTTTCTGCTTCTCGATTTGGATCGAGAATTCTTTCCACCACGCTTCTTTTGTTTCTCCATCGCCCAATCTTTACTCACCAAAGCTTCAGATGATGCTCGTTCAGAATTTTTATCATTATTCCGAATCTCCAAGCTTGTCAATGCTGTGCAAACATCTTTGAAGACGATCACACTTTTCCCATATATCAAAGTAGTCACAAAATGGCTATATTCCTCTGGTAGTGAGTGTAACAGAATCATAGCCTTGACTTCATCCTTAATATCTTCATCAAGATTCTTCAAATCAGCAAGTAACTTTTCAAATCTTGAGACATGATCGTGCATTGACACCCCGTGCTTCATTCGAAAACCATATACTTGGCTCATTGCATGAAGGCGATTTTCAAGACTTTTCACCAGGTACTTCTCCTCCAATGTACGCCACAAAGCCACCGCACACTCCTCATCTTTCACCAAGTATTTCACTTCCTTGGTCAAACAAGAACTGATCTGACCACAAGCTTTCTCGTTCATACGATCCCAAATTTCTTCATCATACAAGTGTCTTTTATTTTTCAAAACAACATCTAGATCGATTTGAATAAGGGCATCCATAACTTCGCGCCTCCACATGCCGAAGTTGATTTTCCCATCAAACTTTTCAACATCGATCTTCTGGCCTCCTATAACAGGTGCTGAATAGCGATTTGACAAATCTCGCCTCCCACCTGAAGTATCTCTAGAAATAGTCTCGGTAGATCTCTCCCCAATCTTGGAAGTTTCACCTTCTACCATTTTCACAACGAACTATTTCCACTTGAAAAACAGTCTCTATGATGTTAATTTCGCGTGAATAAATGCACCAGGAAAGTTCCCAGGAAACTGGACGGGAACTCGGTCCCAATTAAAAACCAGAATCCTTAGACTCTTATCGCCTTGTTGACAGAACTTTCCTAGACATGCAAAAATACACACTACTTACAATAGACTGTCTCCCAAGTACAAATGGCCGTCTCCACCGTATACGTGAATAGTACCGTATATGTGAACAGTAGCGTATATGTGAATAGTACCGTATACGTGAACAGTACCTTATCCCCCAAGTACGAACCGTCGGCTCTGATACCACTTGTTGTGCGCGGAATGCGGAATCAAGCGCACCAAATAATCACAAAAAATAAAGGACACAAAATTTACGTGGTTCGGCAGTATGCCTACGTCCACGGGAGCAAGAGAAAAATAATTGTATTATTAACAATTATTTGAGTACAAATTTGAGTAAAAAAATCTCACTTTCCCCAGTACCCAAATACACCCAGTACTCTCACACACACTCTCCAATTGCTCACTCTCAAAAGCTTAGAAAGTTATAAGCTTCACAAACTTGGGATGATCTCAAATGAATGAAATCCTTAGCTATTTATAGGAGAAGTGAATTACTATGCTAAGAATAAAATAATTAAAAATGTAATTTTTAATTATTATTATTTTCAAAGCCATCACTTATTCTTCATTCTTCATTTTCGGCTCACCAAACTTGGAAAAACAATTGGCTTCTAGAAATAAATATCACATTTTCCATGCCTTGGTTTCTAGAAACAAATACCACATTTGACTTTTCAACATATAGTTTGTTGGGGTTTGTTTTAGATTCTGACACTTAGATATCTGCCCTGGTTTGACAGTAGCATACTATATTAGAGAACTTGATGATGCCGCCATTGATTTTAGGTAAATTCATTCTTTGATTATGGGTTGATGAACTTGATGCATTCGTTGAAGTAGACATTTTCTTCAATTTTGCAGCGTTGTGTCGGTTGTATTCTTTGTGAAATACAACATGATAAGTGCATATTTTTCATATATTTTTCTATTAATTTCTCCATATTTTTCTTGTTTTGGTCTTAAATATTCTAGTTATTTTAATTAATTTTTAATTTAATAAATTATATTTTATTGTGTGTTAATTTTTATCTTAATTTTATTTATTTTGTTACTTTAGGTATATTCTGCAATTAAAGAGAAATTAAATTGGAACATTAAAAAAAGAAATTTGATTGAAGATTGAGAGACAAAAGTGCACAAGAGACCAAAAGAAATTAAAAAATAAAAAATATTCTCTAATTAAAACTTGTATGGGCCAAACAAAATTAATGTTGCACACATGGAGCTAAAATTGAAAAATGGAAGTAAAAAAGGAAGGCAAGCCATCACATGAAAGCAAAATTGGAAAACAAAGATTGCAAACAAAAAGTGACCAGCACGTAAAATTGGAAAACAAAGATTGCAAACCAAAAGTGGCCAGCACGTGAAAGGAAAGAGAATATAGCCTTTTGGCTTTAGGAAATGATGGCCAAATCATTATTGGCTTATTAATTGAAGCATGAAAGTGGCAGTTTTGGGCTTTGGATTTAGGGTCCGCCTACGTTACGTTTAATGTAACGTATGTTCAGCCTGTACAATTTTGTACAGCCCCTTATACTCTATATTATTTATATTTTATTTATGAATATTATAAATTTTTTAAAATATAAAATTTCGTTTAACCCCTTATGCTCAATTTTATTTTATTAAAACCCTAGAGTATGAATTCACCCCTATAATATTAAATTCTCAAAATAATCTCTATTTAATTAAAAAATAAAATTATTGTTAAATGAATTATAATTATAATTATTATTTTATTATAATCATAAATATTTTTTAATAGATATTGTTTTTATTAATAACAAGAATGAAAAGCATTATAATTAATTAATCTATTAACAATAATTAATAATATTTTTTATTAAATTATTAATAATAATGATCAATGATAATTAACATATTTATGATTATAATAATATTTTTTGAGTTGTTTGGGTAAGGAGGTCTCATGAGTGTGTGGACTTTTAGGCTACCAGGAGAGCGGAGGCTGGAAAAATACTTTGCGTTTAGATAGTGACTTGTGTGTGAGTAATAACAATTTTTATTATAAAAATAAGTTTTATACCAATTATTAAAAAAATCTAGATAATCATTAATTATTATTATTATTATTAAAAATTTAATAAAAATATTATTAATTATCGTTAATAGATTAATTAATTATAATACTTTTTATTCTTGTTATTAATATAAAAAATATCTATTAAAAAATATTTATAATTATAATAAAATAATAATTATAATTCATTTAACAATAATTTTATTTTTTAATTAAATGGAGGTTATTTTGAGAATTTAATATTATAGGGGTGAATTCATACTCTAGGGTTTTAATAAAATAAAATTGAGCATAAAGGGTTAAACGAAATTTTACATTTTAAAAATTTATAATATTCATAAATAAAACTTGAATAATATAGAGTATAAGGGGCTGTACAAAATTGTACAGGCTGAACGTACGTTACATTAAAAGTATCGTAGGCGGACCCTAGGATTTAATTCTTTCCATGCAAGGATTTAAAAAAAAAAAGCCACAATTGTAGCATTATAAAAAGGATCAAGCGGACGCAACCCGGAGGGATTATTTTTGGCAGCCAAGAGGATTTGAGGAACCAGCAGCTACAAGAAGGAAAAACAAGGGAGAAACCGTAAAGGAATTAAATTGAAGTATAGGTAGCTGCTTGAATTAATCTCCATGACTGATTTTATCAATTTTATTATTCCCAATTTAATTATGTTAGGTTAGATTTTTATTTAGTTGAGGGTGAATTTAAAACCTTAAACATGTTATGCAATTAAATTTAAATTCTATCATTCAATTAATTTAATTGAGATTGTTTATATTCTTCTATAATTAATGTTTATGATTTTATTCTCGTCTTGTTTGAATGGCCAATTAGATAGGACTTGAATAAATTTTATTACTAGATTAAAATTCTTGATCCGTAATTGTCTTGATATTTTAATCATTAGTAGCATGTTGAAATCAGTGATTTCGATTAGAGAACATAACTTAGGTTAAATAATCCGAGCTTGTGTGTTTATTGCCTAGATCAACCTAATATCTTTCTTTGTTTAATGCTTCTATTATCTTAAATTTAAAGAGTTTTTTTAAAATTATTTAATGGTTAGAGATTAGGTGAAGAGCTTATTTTACCTAACGAAACACTAAAGAAAGATTGAGACTAACAGAGCTTATTGTTGTTTATGGTTGATAGTTTCAATATAAATTCATGATAGAATTGATATATTATGTGCATGTTAGGTGGTGGCGAATGATCCTTTAACCAAAGTTTTTATCATTATTATTTCTTTCTCCTTTAATTAGAGTTTTTATTAAATTCTTATTCGTAGTTTTAATTTCTTTATTTCTTACTATTTAGTTAAATTCATAAACCCCCTTGTTATTTATAATTGACATTTTCTTTAGTTAGATTAATTTATATTATTACTATTATTTTATTTTAAATCTTGCTTTGGAGTTGATAATAAACATAACTAGTATAGTCTCTATGGGATCAATCCTTACTCACTTTGTACTAATTATTTATATTACTAGTAAGGTTTTGAATTTAGTGCACTTTAACCACACTATCACAACACAACGTATCTAAACTTCAAGTTGTTGTGTTTGTTTTGTGTGTGAATGAAGCTGATGCTGAAACTGTATTATTTCAGAGGATAAATGCAGATGTAATGCTACTATAAGTTGTTGCTGACTAAAAATAATGATGGATTTTCGAGGTTTTACATTGAAAATCATTGAGGTGTGAAGATGATGGGCAGTTATGTGTGTTGAATATTACAGCTTATAGTGAGGAATCAGCTCAAATTTATCTATTTCTTTTACTATTCTTGTAATCATATAGCCGTTATTTTACTGTTGCTCAAATTTTGTAGCCGTTGGATTTTGGATGCATATGGTAATAAATCATTCTGCCAAGGGCATTATAGTCAATATAAATTAACAACTATAGTTGGTCTTCGTGTGTAAATACACCTTCAATCATGGCCAGTGTGGTAATCTTCCTAGTTCACGACTTTGTAATTTTGTAAAAGAAAGCATGGTTCTGGTTAAAAACAAGGGTATATTTGTCATTTAATCAAAGTTCAGACAACTGAAAAATAAACGAAAATGGGTGCGCGGTGCTCATAGGCAAAATACTTGGGTACGCTATGTTGTTTGTCAAAACATTTGGGTGCTTGGTAAAAATTACCCATATGTAAAATTAATGAATCACTTTAGGCCTTAGCCATGTCAATGATAATGCCAAATTCGCCCTAATGCCTAATGGAGACAGATGGAAATGACTTTCGAAAATTGGCACCCAACTTTCTCCCAACACGATCATTGTTGGGCTGACCTCGGATTTGTTTATCTTTTATGCTTTTCAAATGAATTAGTTTTTTTTTTTCAAATATCTTTTCTGTATATTGAATTAAAGTTACATCCGAAAGCACTAAATTGTTTCATAGTTTTTGAAGAGCGTTTGTATTAGTTAGTACTTAATGCTCCAATCGCTCTCTTTTTTGCCACTTTTTGTGAAATGGAAAGCGTTTCAGTGCTCGTGAGGACTTCAATTTGCTATAAGAAACTGAGACACACCTCTCAATTTTATGCAATAGCTAAAGCGATAATTTTTGGGCCCTAGAGGAGGAAACAGAATAACAATATAATTGACATCTTATAGATTGAGTTAACCTACCTATAAATAAATATAACTGCCCTATATATTTATAGAAATATAGCTAATCTGTTAGTTTAAGTGGTAAAATTTCTTGTGCTGAAAATACAAAATCTGAGTTTAAATTCCACTAAATAAAAAAAAAACTCCATTAAATAATTAGTAGCACAATTTTACATTATTCTTTGTCATACCCATAAAACCTTCAAGTTAAATCATGAAACTATTAACATTTCAACATTGATGTCTGCACATTTGAAAACAGAGACTTAAGACTTGACATATTAATCCACGATTTAACACGTGCAAATATTCACAAAGAACAGGAGAGTGTGTTATGTATATATATGTACGAATTTATTTTTTTTAAATAGATGTTTTTATGATTTCACCCCTGTAACTTTAATAGTTTAACACGTTACAGTTTACGCTTTTAATTAAAAAAAATGCTTAATAAAATTTTAATGATGCCTCTGCCCCATACAAAGAAAGAGTACTCTAATATTTTTTCTCTGTATTTATAATCTACATATACGGGGGCTCGACGTTGTAGCCAATTATCAGTGTGTGTGTGTACTTTAATTTAACCAATTAGGTTGCCTAATTAACAAATTATTTGGTAAGACGGGCTGAAATTTCACTTAAAATAGTAACAAACACAACGTACACGTTAAGACTTATGTGATTAGCCTAACAACACATTAACCATGGCACCGCGTAACGGTAATTATAAGAAATAAACTTCTTTCAATTAATTGCATTGACCGAGTCTTTACCGTAATCCAAAAATGTCTTAATTGGGTGACCATTGCCACCCAAAGAGCTGTGAAACTCATTTTGTCATAATAATTCCCAAACTGAAAACATGCGTTATCCTCCAAATTCCAACCACCCTTTCCCATGCAAACCCTAAATTCATCGTTCCATTTTTTTTCTTTCCCTTTGCCACCCTATTACCCCTCCCCTTGTGCACCGCTCCCCATTTCCCCATGGAGGAGCGGGTCCCACCTTCTTCCGCTGCTGGCGATCTCACCGATGAACCGCCCAATCGGCACGGGCACGGGCACGGTCGTCGAAACGTTTCTTCCTATGATGATTCCTTTGATTATAGCTCGGTCTCTAGGCCTGTAGGATCATTAGACCTTACCCCAGAAGAGGATTATGATTCGAATACTTACGTCGTGCAAGTTCCTAAAGACCAAATTTATCGCGTTCCACCACCAGAAAACGCCAGGATCGTTGAAAAATACCGAAACCCAATGAATAAAAGAAGGAATTTGTGTTGCACTAGGGTGTGTTGGATCATATTAGTCCTGTTTGTGATTGGCATCTCAATTGGCATAGCCCTAGTGATTTTGCACAAAGTTTACAGCCCTAAGGGTGCTATTCTTTTTATTGCGGATGTTCATGTGAAGAACCAATCACGCCCCCGGTACGAATTCACGATGAAAGTGAAGAATCCGAATGAAAACGTTGCAATCAGTTATGAAAACGATGGTGATGCATTTCTACTCTTCAAAAAGAAAAAGCTTGCTACCGGGAAATTCCCGCAATTGGAACAAGAAGGCGGTGACTCAAGAAATGTTCGCATCACTCTCAGCGGTTCAAATACGGTAGTGCCAGATGAAGTTTCTAAAAGCCTGCATGATAAGAAAACGGAACGTGCAGTTTCACTGCAGCTGGAAATGAATTTGAAAGGGGAAATGAATATAGGGTTCTTGAATCTCTGGAGTAAGGACATGCATGTGGTTTGTGATTTCAAAGTGAGCACATTAAGGACAGGAACAAAAGTTTTATCGCAAAAATGTGACACTCAAATTAAATAGCGTACAATTTAGTCGGTGGTGGTTGTGACCATGGTGTAGGAAGATTTTCGATCGTGATTGTTAAATTTTTCATGCTTTTGGCTTCGAATTTCAAGATCTTCATGTCATAAAATGGGACATTTAAGTAACTTTCTTTTTGGTCCTTTTTTTTGGTTTTATATTTCGTTTAAATGTTTATATTAGGATTATTGATGATGGAGTTGGAGTCAAAAATGCGGCTCATTGTGGCATCATCTCTTTATTGTTTCCAATTCTTTTTCTTGTTCTTTTTTTATGTATCTTATTTTCTTCTGGGTTGTGTTTGTATTATTACTGCTGGTTCTATTCTTCTTTTCCATCTTTAGTAACTAGAAACTAGAACCTAAATGCCCACAAAATTTGTACCATTTTTGTGTAAAACAATTTTAAAAAACTGTACAGCTGCAACAAAAATTTGAGATTTTTTTTGTTTTTTAAAATCTCTAAAAAAAACTGTTCAAGAGTTTTTTTTTTTGTTTTGCTATCGAATTCAAATTTATCTACAGTTTATTGGATCCCGAAAAGGGACAAATATTAAAATAAAAATGATTGTTAACACATAACGAAATTTCTCTTACTTTCATACTTTTGCGACTCGGTTTACTTGGTATTCAAAGACATACGAGGAGAAAAATATGTGAAAATTTATAACTATGCCAGAATGTTTAGAAAAAAAAAAAGTACCAAAAAAATCAATAAGTTAGAAATATTGAAAGTCGTATAAAGCCATAAAGTTTTTGGGAAAGTTATAATAAAATGAAGGTTAATTGTCTTTTACAATACAAGGGAAAAATAGCCAAATTAATCTTCAGTTAAAGGCAACCTTAATGGCCAAAGATAATCAAGAAATGTGAGCAAAAGAATAGAGATTAACGGGGATTTTAATTTATTAATTGTAAGGACTCGACTTGACAAACAATGTTGCGATTTTACACGTTGGAGGAAACTATGTCCAATCCAATTTTGGCTTTAGCCCAATATTTGGAATCAACCCAGAGTTCAAACTTGTTTACCTAGTGGGGGGCGCATTTAGCGATCGAACCTTAAGCCCAAGACCAAATGAAATTTACAGACTTCCAATTTGGAAAATCATTGAAAATAAACATTTTCATTATCTTTTTAATTTGTTAAAATTTCAACTCAAAAACTTTAGTTTAGTGTGACCAAAATTCTACTAGTTCGAGTCTATATCATGTTTAAAATCTAAACTAATCATTAATTCATTTCTAAGCTAAGGAATTAAGAACCCTAATTCCATTTCAATATGATAGAGAATAACTTTTTTTGTGTGTATTAATCATCCAGTATCTAAAAGTTACATTGGGCCATGACTAATCCAAACGCGAACTAGAGAATAAGTTCTTGTATTATGTATTAATCAAAGATAAAGTTTTTGAATATGCATGTGTAATCAATCACACAAATACACATCGATTTAAGCCGAATGTTGTGCATCTTGTTTACCCTTTGCAACGGTGGACCCCACTTGTTAAAATCAACTCAAAAATAAAACTAATATAAACTTAATCAAGATACTTACACATAATCTATTCTATTTCATTGGGAAATTTATCCATTTGACCACCTTCCGACTTTCAATGTCAATAAAGACCACACTCTAATTTTTGTTACAATGTCAGCCATTTACAAAGTTCTTAAACCAAAATAGTCCCTAAAACTAAACAAATAAACCTCACCTCCTAAACCGAAGCTCTCTAGACACTACCAAAACACTCCCTATTTCACCTCTCCCACATTTATAACAAAGTTATTTATCCAACTATTACTCAATCCCCTTTTCACTTATCTTACATTCATCAAACAAATATATTTATCCAACCATTGAAGACAAAATCAAGCAACAAACTAAAGAATAATAAGAAGTTAAAGTTATTATATCTTTAATTTTTATTTTTAATTATTTGGTTGGATTTCATACAAAAAGATTGATTGCTCATTTTTTTTATAATGTGGGTACATTAAATGGTTAATGTGAGGTCATAGATTTATAAAGTAGTAAAATTTCAGTAAAATCTGACAAAAATAGGTCTTGAACGATGTTGAAGACGAAACTCGAAATCCAAGCAACAAGTACTTGTCACATTGGTGACAAAACTGTTGCCTAAGCCTAGAATGGCTTGTCACCCGGGTGACAGGTATTTGTCGCTTGGATTCTAGTATTCATCACTCGTCCGTCACTTAGATTATGGTATTCGCCACCCGGACAACAAACACTTATTGCCCGGGGGATAAGATATTGCATGTTGGGTGACAGACACTTGTCGCTCGTGTTGCCCAACCTACAATGACATGTAATTCGAGCAACTTTTTCTATTGCTTGGGCAATAATGTTGTCACCTGGATCACCCAAATTTGTTGATAATTAGTTAATTTAATTAATATAGTAATATTATTGTTTAGAGTGTTATTAATAAAGTATTATTATTACTTTGGACCAAGTTAATGGAGTTGGTAGTGCTTTAGATATATTTTGAAGGAGCATAAGAGACTTTGAAGGTTGGTCATATAGAGTATAAGAATGAAAAAATTACTGCATTTTATTCTAGAAAAACGCAACATTTGAACAATTTATTGAAAAGTTGTATAGAATTATGAACAAAAGTCTGGATGAATATTCCCTCACCGTAAAGACAAATGTGAAATTAACTCATTCGACGCAACTCATTGATTCACTGCCTATAGACATAGTGGACGATGAAATAATGAGAGTGATTATGAACTCTGATCTAATTAACTAAAGGTGCACTCTTGTTTATGTGATGACAACTCCTAAAGTCTCTAAAGAACTTACTTTGATGCCATCAAATCAAACTTCATCCTTTGAACACTACTCCATATTCCGTTCTTATAGTGATTCTATTAATGACAATGTTGTCAATACACATATGGATAATATGCATGCAAAAACATATAACATTGAGTCCTAAATGAATTCTGGACATGGCAATAGTCCAGTCAACATTGTAGAGGATGTGGATTAGTTTCAAAAAGTTAATGATCTATCTCAAAATCATCTTATCAATTCAAGAACCTGCAGTTGAAGTTGGCCCGTTAGTCCAATGACTCATAGCCGAAGTCGGTCTGTTAGTTCAATGGCTCGTAGCCAAAGTCGTTCCAGAGTTCTAAGTCAAATAGACCCACTACAATTGGAGGCTCCAATTGTGCTGTCAGATTTGGTAGCTTCAGACATGGCTGATGGCTCTAGTTCTAGTTGTATTTGTGTAGGCCAGTTATTTAGAAAAAAAAACTCTTGCACATAAAGCTTAGAAATATTGCCATTAGGGACAAGTTTGAGTTCAAGATGTATAAGTCAACAATGGTACGTTATGAGGCTCGTTGTGCTTTGGACACATGTAAATGACGATTTTGAGCAACAAGACCAAATGATAAAGAGAATGTGAAGTGGTTAGTAAAGAGATATGACATGGTACATTTTTATCAGAATAACATTTTTCATAATGGTCATTGCTAAGCAAGCAATAAGGGTATCGCTGAAATGATCAAGCAAAATTTTCTTGATGCCCAACATATATACACTCCAAAAGATACCATTTCAGATGTGAAGAATGATTATACAATTGATTTATCATACTAGCAAGCATATTAGGCCTGGAAAGAAGCTCTTGATCAATATGAGCTCTTGCAAAATCATGTAATTCACTTCCTAAATACTCTCACGTTTTAAAAAACAAAACAACGGAACCATTTATCACCTTCTTCTGGATGATCATAATAATTTTTTGTACTATTTTTTGGCTTATGGAACTTGTATCAAGGGTTTTATGCAGTCTATAAGGTCATTGATTACTGTAGATGGAAGTCATCTAAAAGGTAAAAACAAAGGAACTATGTTAGTTACAACAAGCTTGGATAAGAATAACCAAATTTATCCGATAGCCATCGGGATAGTAGATTTAGAAAATGATGCCTCATGGGAATGGTTAATGACAAATTTACGAGGAGTTATTAGAGATGTTCCAGAGTTGGCATTTTTTTTTTATCATTACACATTTATAGGGTATTTCCTAATGCACTATAGAGACCTTGTTTTTACCATTTGCAATATAAAGTAAAGTCTCATTTTAAGAATTCTGGTAAACTTTAGAAATATTCTTTTAAGCGAGCATTCCAAGAAGCAGTAAAAATATATGATCCTATAGAGTTTTAAAAACAAATGGATCATTTGTGGGGTATGCATGCAGGTGTGGCAAAGTATTTGGAAGATGTAGGCCGTAATTATTGAGATTAATCTCATTTCAAAGGTTGAGGGTACGACATTCTAACCACTAATATTGCAGAGAGCATTAATGCTTTGATAAAGGAACTAAGAAAATTTTCTATTACTCAATTGGTTGATTACTTTAAACTTAAAATGCAACAATGATTTTAAAAAAAGCGGTCGAATCAATCACTATTTGTCTTACAACTTCGGCACAAAAAATATATGATAGTAGAAAAAACATTGCCAATAAAATGCATGTTTTTAATGTATCTGACCATCAATTTCAGGCAAAAAAATGTGGTATTAAAGAGGGTTTTGTTGACATAAGAAAATATGTAGTTGTAGAGTATTTCAAGTAGATCAATTTGTTTGTATTTATGCAATTGCGGTTTGCCTATATTTCTAAATCGATCACATAAGCGTTTGTTCTCGTTATTACACAATGGAAATATTGGTGGCAGCATATTCAGAACCTATTATTCTAGTTGGTGATATGGCCAATTGGAAAATTGCAGAAGATTTCCAAACATTGCAAGTGAACCCACCAAATATACCATCATCTTTCGGTCATTCGAAAACATGAAGAATACCATCTATAGGTGAGGACATCCTCAGTTTACTATAACTTATGGTCGGTGTGGGGAGCGTGGCCATAACCGCAAGATGTGTAAGAATCCCCTTCTGGCAAATCCGCGTTAATGGTGTTTTAGTGTGTTTGAAGATATATTTAATTTTGCAAATTGTATTATCTAATTTGGATTGACTTTATCATGTAAGGATTATTGTACTCCACGAAAATATTGATCATGTATTCGCTATCTGAAGTTTTTTTTGTGCAAATTTTCCACATTACCATATTTTTATCCTGTCACCAAGCACCATTCTCGAAGAGAGAAATGTAACATCTTGTTGTCAATCCTAAGCCACATTTAGTACTCATCATATCAACTTGTTTCACAACTAGCCTAAGCAACAAATAATGTACAAGATTGCCGCTCAATTCAAGGTCTGTCATAGCTAGAAAATGACTAAAAATTAACTTTTTAAATAGCCCAAATTAAGTATCATTTAACTTGATCTGTATACGTGTAGTCGTAGAATTAAATCTCGTTAAATTCGTAACGCAACCCAAAAAGTTATCCTCGATTGGTATCTTCAGTAACCGGGGATGCATTTGCTTGTCAGACATATCTAAACAATAAATTAGGACAGTATTAGCGTAAATGTTTTAAAAAAACGAAACTTAAAACATTCAAAAAACTTGCCCATATTCAATTGTTGTCACCTAGAACATAGGCAATGCAGGTGTATGGGCGACAACATGTATCGTCCAACCAAATTTAGGTGACGCAAGCGTTTGCCCGCGTAGGGTTGGCAAAATCCGAATTTGGACCTAGATGTGAGTTTCTAAATTCGGATCCGCAAAAAAAGATGCGGATCTGAATGCAGGTAATATCCGCAACGAATATGGGTAGATATTCTGGATATCCATATCTGCAAAAATTAAAATTCAATAATTTAATAAATAATTAAAAATTCAATAATTTATCTAAAAGTATCAAATAAAATCCAATCATACAATAATCTCATAAATCTATAACTAAAATTTAATTTTTTTATTTCATTTTTCATATAATTTTTAATTTAAAATAAAACCCAATAATTTACCTAATAATATCAAATAAAAATCAATCATAATCTAACAATTAATAACTCAACATGAATAAGATACAAAAAAATAATAAATCCATAAATAAAATTTAATTTTTTATTTTCTTTTTAAGTTTTAATTTTTATTTTTAATTCAAAATAAAATTCAATAATTTTCCTAATAATATCAAATAAAATTCAATCATAATCCAACAATTAATAATTCAACATGAATAATATACAACAACATCATAAATCCACAAATAAAATTTATTTTTTATTTTTCATGTATTTTTAATATATATTTTTAATTTAAAATAAAATTTATCCGGATCTGGATATCTAATTTTTCGGATGTAATTGTCATCCATATGCCCAAGCTTGACATGGCCAAATTTTGGACAACAAGGGCAGCCACCCACTTTCTTGGTTAGCCGGCACACCAACATTCTCTTTAACCTCAAAATAACTTTAAGTTTAGATCAATAATTTCTTAGAAGTATTTAACCAAACACGTCGTGTGTCATTTATTAGATATCTTAATCTTAAGAGAACTGTAATATTTTTATATCCAATACATATCTTAATGATTAACTATGACCAATGATCAATCAACCAAACAATTTAAACAAAATTTATTTTAAATTAATTAAAAAAATAGAGAAGTTACTTAAGCCGCCGAAACTAAAAGTGAAGGAACATGTTATAATCAAACTATAACTCACACAAATCACCATCGGAAGCGAAGGAAATCGTCAGAATTCAAGAAATATCGGAAGTGAAGGAACTCCCACACGCTTAACTGGGGTGATGGGAGATGTTTTTGGACGATGTTAGGCGAAATATTTTATTTGTATAGTTTTGAGAATTTAAGGGTATTTTAGTTTAAGAATCTTGTAAATGGTTGATATTGTAAAAAAAATGGAATATGATTTTTTTATATTGAAAGTTGGAAGATGGTCAAATAGGTAAATTTTCCATTTTATTTAGCTCTGACTCCCCAGTTATAGCTATTTCATTTACAAGTCCACTCCAAGTCTTAGTGCAGAGTATAAAAACAAAAATAATGAAAACAAGAAGGCTGAGAGCAATAATTGTATGGGAATTTTTTTTTCATCTAATGGAAAAGCAAGTAGCTAAAAGCTGGTGGTACTTTAAAAGAGCGTTGGATTAAAGGGCGGAAACTTTAAAAGAGCATTAACATTAAAAATACAACAATCGAGGATGCCAACTTTTACTCGCTTTCCTTTTTACTTCAAAAATACTTTACAACTTAGTAATTATGGAAGCTTATAAAGAAAAAGACTCGTAACTTTTCTTTTTCTTCTTTTTTTTTTTCATTTTTGTATTTGTTTCTTATATATACATATATGTATCTGCATTTGCATGATTTGTTGGGAAACCATGCTTCTCTTTTTGGGTTTCAATGGTTTTTTTAATCTAAATTACTCAGATTCCAGAGTACAGTGCCATTTAATAATTCCATGAATTGTTTGCAGTGCTTTCTCAAAACAAGTGATCTTCACACTTGGAAGTACTCAAAAAAAAAAAAAAAAGGCCCCATCTCACACTTTCCGCAATACTATTGATTGTACAACAAAAAGGAGGATTTTATTGACAAATTGTAAGCTGGTTTGCACTTCTAATCTCTATGAATTAACTGTCTTTGGATTTTTCTATTGGTTTCATTCATCCATGTTCATGAAAATTTAAAATATATTTTCCTAATAAAGTTTAACTAGCACAGTGTTTTCATATATAATAATACGTTGTATTTCGATATCTTGAGTCTTTGGCTCAATTTAAGTGGGTTAACTAATTAATAATTAACATGAAGTCCGGTATTCGAAATTCCACATTTATGTTTCAATCAAAAGTCATGTGTTCAAAAACTTCCTGTCTGTGTTTCAGCTTTAGCATACACCTTTGGTTTCAATTAATGGCTAATTAAGTTGAGCTTTTGGATTAAGAAGAACTCTAAAGAATACAAAAGCATCCCTCACAAATCACAGATACAATGCATGAAATATGAAATTTTTAATCCAATGAACAATGAACACATTCGTGCCTTGGTTTCTCATCAATCCCTTTCATACATGTCATGATTTTTCTGACAAGTTAAATATATGGTCCAAACGAATGACCCATTAACACAAAGACGCTATAAGTTTGTTCCCCATAACAAAAGCATCTGGGTCACATGGGAATCCATGTGACCTTGAGAGTTTGGCAAATCCCAACCAATAACTTGTCCATTTACATGAATGAACTCTAGTGTGTATGTGTGTATATATACATATGTATGATCAAGACAAATAAGCACATATCAGCAGCAGCACCACCACCTCCTCCATGGCTCGGCCCTCAATGCGGGGACCGATCCCCGAGACACCTACACGTGTAAACAACCTGGTGGACATCAATTACTCGACACGTGTGCTACAGGACCCTATCTCTAGCCTGATCGATACCACCAACTGCCAAAAGGGTTACTCACTCCTGCCATGCTGCTTCCTGCAGCTAATAAGCCCATACACCAAACGCATATACGAATCATAATTTATAATGGGTATGATCTAGTATTCTACTTGTTCACTTGAACGATTTCATATAGAAAAATATTCATTAATTATGAACGTTTGGGTTGGTGGGAGCATGGGGGATCCAAACTTTTAGCTCTATAATCTAAATGTTAATTTTTTATTCCTCGATGAGAATCATAGTATGATATAATTAAGGCAATCTTCGTATCATATCTAAAATAAAAAATTCTTTTTCTACGTAGTGATTCATACGTTTTGAAAAATGATTTAAAATTAAATACTGCATTGTATCTAATTGTCTTATCCAAATCTGTATTTTCTTGTTGACATTTGACTTCGACGAATTAACTGGTACCAAGATGGGTACCGTTATTTGTATTGAGTCATCTTATACGATGGACTGAGAAGAGAGAGATTATGTGAGTGCATTGGGGCAAGAATTTGTATGTCTTGCTTTTGAACCAATAATTGTTGCTTGTCAAGACTTAATTAGTTTATTTCAGTTATGGCACCAATGATAGCTAGCCGGGGATATTTTTTTGGTTTTTTCAATGTAGTGGACCTCATCTTTACACGTCCAAAAGAAGCCGAGGTTGTCAAAGGCCAAAGCTGCCTGCCTTGGAGCCATGTTCATGTCTTATTCATAAATCCATGTGTTTTCTTCACATCAAAACACTCTTTCCTTCTAAGTGGATTCCAACTCCTCATTGCATCCATAGATTCTCTAACGTGCTTGGTGGGTTTCCCTTTCAATGACCTAACCAAAAAGTTTATTTATCCCCAAGAAAATAAGATTAATAATTAAGTAATAAAAATCACGTAAAAACAAAATGGCAAACAATGGCCTCTATTGGCTAGCCCTATTTCCATTTATGTTAGTTAATTCGTGGGGTTTGCAAAGACTATGCGTAGTTACAACAATCATTGATCCTCCAATGGAGTTTTGATTATATATGTTTCTTGTTTCAAGGACATTGATCAAAACTTATACCGGCGCTTGTGCGGCTTTCAAAGCATGATTAATGTAAATTGATTATCTACAGTCAATTCATATAATTTGTGTATTATGTGTAGGTTTAGTTTTAATATTACGATGCCAACTCATTTTGCTACTTACATAATTCGGTTTAATATAAGCTATAAACATATACATAAAATCAAATCCGGTCCCTAGAAAGGAGACGGTGGGCATAACATGAGACAGAGATAATTAATTGATTAATGTGCAAATGGTGATAAGTCATGAATGTTCAAGATCTGATCTCTGCATAGAAATTAATACAAACAGTCGATGACAAGAATTTAGTAAGTAATTAACTTAAAGAGAAAGGGTAGCTAGCTTAGCTGGTTGTTTATTTATTATTATTATTATTCAGACAAAATTCACTTGTATTGCAACAATAATGAACCTACATATAGCTACTTACTCTTAATTGTTATTATTATTAATGCTCTCAATTATTTCATGCTGCAAAGGAAAGGAATCAAAGGAGAATCTGGTATAGATGCTAAAGAAAAATAATCAATTATTAGTGTTGATTCTGAGAAAACAAAATGGAGGCAGCAAGATGAAGCTCTAGGTAGAATAAAGAAGAAATTATAACCTAAATTGGGATAGCTAGTATTACTATCTTTTCAATTATCTACCTCATAATTTTATCCTTTTGATACGAGATGATTTGTAAAGTAATATAAACGGGATCAGGCCTTCCAACTCAATAAGGTGGGGCCTCACATTACCCAAATTAATATTATCAAATAGTCCAATCATCATAGGTGATCAAGAATATGAAAATAGGCATGAAGAATTTAGACCTTAATCATTCATTGTATTGGGATAACACTTAAAATGTGATATTATACATATAGCTAGCAAGTAGCAAACCTTTTATATATGTAATGGCAAAGTTGATGGTGAGTCTTTGTCGTCTGGCTTCCCTAGATGACTGTAAGAAAGAAAAAGAAAATAATTATCTTATAAAAAGGGATTTTAAGTATGCAATTATTGATGGAAGTAGTAGTATCTTTTCTTTTTACTCATCTTGTTTTGAAACAATGAGTCTTCTAGAAATCATAAGAATCTATTTTGGTTTGGAAGTTGGAATCTTCCTACCTTGCTTAATTAAAAGAGATGTTCATGAAGATTCCATTTAAGAACAATTAATCTTGATTCTCCCACTCTCTTTCTTCATGAAGACGCTAGAAATTCAACATTCCTTATGAATCAGTAATTAATGGATCTAATAAATTTTGTATTACTAACAATTGTTTCTTCAGAAAAAAAAAGATAGTTTCTTGAAAGATTCCTCTAATTTGTGTTTCTCAAAATGATTTTGTTTTATTATTTTCTTCATTTAGTTTAATGAAATAGTTTGTTTCATATAAAATCCTTGTATAAGAAGAAAAAATGTTCCATGTATTTTAAACTTTTTAATTTATTTTACATTTTAATATATGTTTTAGTCTTGTTTTTAAATAAGCCCTTAAGTCAATGACATTACAGTCCCTCACTTCGAATATCATCTTCAATTCATAAAAATAAAATTATTTAAATCTTAACATGTAAATTTCATAATGTCATATTTCTTTCAAAATCAAACTAAATGGGTTCAGAAATTGTGTTTTTGTTCACAATCTTCACACGTCATATAACTTTTTTTATACCTATTTTTATATAAGGAAACAAAAAATAAAATATATACATTGTCTTTCAATATATATTTATAGAGAGAGAGAGAGTACATTCCTTCTTTAGCAAAATATGAATGCCCTAAAATATAAAGAAAAAACAAATATTTCAATTTATTGAAAACTATGTTTTGTTGCCTGCAAGTGATCTTAAATATATGATTTTTTGGTATGATAGTAGCATCCTAATTTTATTAAAATTTTTCGAAAATATTCTCATTAGAAATTATTATTATTATTATTATTATTAAAATTTTAAATATTAAATTTTAAAATGCAGAAAATTTTAAAAAATAACTCGTTTAGTTTTGACGTTCAATTTTATAATGCTATTAAATACTACGGTTTAAAACTTTTCTAAACTTTCATACATTTTAAAAATTCATATATCACACACACACACATGTATGTGTGTGACTGTGTGTGTGTTTGTATGTATGTATGTCTCTCTCTCTCTCTATATATATGAAGTTTTTTTAGAATCACAAAGTGAATCATTAAGGCAATTAAATATAGTTGTAATAAGTAAGACATTAGGCCTTGGGCCATAAAATCAGGCTAATAATAACTTAATCTGAACCACTTTGAAAAAAAAAAAAATTGAACCGTAATATTGACCTGTTCAATGAATAAGATCTTTTGAGATGATATAATAAAAAGCTTTCAAATTTGAATTCCGCTGACATCAAGAGCTATTGTACAGCACACTTGATTGACTATTATGAAGTCTTCATTGCATGGACAATATTTATTGTGAAAATGACTCAATATCTTCCAATTGCAGACAGCGCCCATCATCACTCAGGAAAATGTTATGAATCTACATCAAAATTCGACTAAAGTTTCATCGGAAGTACAATTTCGGGTCATCAATGGCATTTAGTATATAAAAAAAATATTACCCATAAAATTAAAGGTGTATAATATAATAAAAGAGAAAAGGCTCTTTGCAGTCTACATATATAAACTTCAGAAGGTTACAAATTATAATTACATACCCTTGTACAAACCTAGTTACAAGATGTACAAGGCATTCAAGCCAAGAAACAAAAGGGGGAGGAAAGAAAAAAGCAAGAAAGAAATTACATAATCGGTATTTGCTTGTTCCGTTTTTTTTTTTTTTTACTTTCTTTATCGTGAACAAGAAATTACATTTATAGAGTTAAACTAGTAGATCAATCCCACCTTAGACATTTTCTTTCAAAATGGTAAGGGATTTATATATATTTTCATTAATTTTCTTCTAAAATCTGAGCTAGTTGCTTTACACCTTGGACTTTGTTGTATCAGCCGAATCTCGTTTCCAGCGAACCAGCTTTTGTAAAAAGTCCATAACCTACAAAAATGAGCAGGAAAATTATTAATGTACATATCCATGCATGCAAAAATAAACAGTGTATATATATATATATATATATCAAATATATATTTAATAGTATAAAAATAATTTAAAAGTTCATGAAAATTCAAAATATAATTCTTGCCTCGTCAGGTTCCCGTAGAGAATAAGCAGCACTGGTTTTCTTTGGAAATTTAGACACAAGAATGCCGAAGCCTTGTTCTCTTTTTCTTAAAATCTAATCACAAAAATTAAACATAATTAGAGACTTTAATTAATCTTTAGAAAAATCTACTATTAATATATAATTTAATTTTGAGCATAGGATACCTTGAATGCATCTTCGTCTGTTGTATCATCTCCAATATAAACAGGAAAAACATTAGAACAATCGGCGAATCCTATAAAGGAGATAAAAATATAAAGGATATGTTAGATAGTTGATTAAATAGTTAAATTGAAAGAGTGATAGAATTAGAACAAAAATCCGAAAGTGGGGTGGCTTTTTTTCTTTTTCTTTTTTTTTTTCCTTAAAACAACTTTATAGCTTTCCAAGTTTGGATTTTTATCAAAACATTCCAACAACCCAAAGCAAAGGTCCCAAATCACTTCTTTGGGAAGTAAATTTAATTAATTTTATCGTTAAAAAGGTTATTTATATATTCACTTACCAAGACACTCCAACAAAAATTCAAGGGCCTTGCCTTTGTCCCATTCAATTTTAGGACGAATTTCCATGACCTGTGTATATCAAATAAATTATACAGAAAGTGAGACATCTTTCTTTTATATCCACAAATTAAATTATAAAACTAAAGTATATATATTTTTAAAAAATATACAAGATACATAGCGAAAAAATAATCATACAACACGTCACACACCATTCTCCCTTGCCTCCAGTTAAGCTGTGGGTACTCATTCACAACTTCCTTAACTTTTTGGGCCAAGTCATTCCATTTCTGTTACAAAAAAAGAGTCAAAAAATTGCATATTATAATTAATACCATATTAATCATAATAAATACAGTAGTGATAGAAAAAAAAAAAATTTCTTTTTACCTTTTCATCCACACATCGAAAATGCACAGAGATACAGAACTTGTTGTTCTCAACTCTTGCTCCTGGAGTTGATTTTGTTTTCTCGACTAACACTTTATAAACCTGAAAAATTCAAATGAGAATTGAAATCAGAATCATAAATAATATAGAATAGTTATATATCAACTTTTCATATGAAAATTATCAAATTACCTTATCAATCAAAGGAAGAAATTCACTAGCTGGCTGGAAGTTAACAACTTTACTTTTCTGCAAAAATAAAAACGTTAGCCAACCTTAGAAACTATTCGGAAGCACGTCCGCACATTTTAAAATATGAATTTAAGCTGTATTTCAAACTTACCTGGTTGTATTTGAGACCTTTCGTTGGTCCTTTAATGTCCATGCCATGGCTGCCAGCATAGTAAAGCTCTGCTAGCTTCACAAAGTCATAAACCTAAAATGAAACAAAGCAAGTATATCTGGATAGTTAATAAAAAGCCAAATCAAATTAAAAACCAAAAAGGAAACGAAATTGAGGAGAAAAAAATATTAATGAAAATGTACCTTGTCTCTGCATCTTCCGGTGACTATCGCAGTTGGGAAATATTTGGCAAGTTGCCTCACAGCTCTTCTCATCTGAAAAATCATAAAGAAAAAGAAAAAAAAATCAGTAAACAAAAGTTGAAACAAAGAAGAAGAGAAAAAAAAAATAACGAACTAGTTAATTATTTTAGTTCACCAACCTTTCCGGACATGAAAGCTCGATCTGGGTTCTCAACTATAGGCGAAAGAGTGCCATCATAATCCAAGAACATAACGATTTGCTTCCCTTTCGACGCCTCTGTTATTTCATTAAACATATCCAGAGCTGACGGATGACTTATCTGTTCATTTCATCAAACACCAAATCCATGATCATCAACATCAAAGGTTACAGTAGCTTTATTGGTATAAAATCTGAGAGACTTACAATCCAAGCACGTTTCTCTTCGAGAAGAGAAGGAGTGATGGATTTCATGTGAGTTGGGGATGAAGCCCTGATTGATTCAACCCAACAGTTATTAGGTCTAGCTCCGGCGGCAGCATTGGTTTCAAGATTTTGCAACATTATTTTTTTCTTATTAGTGTATCCACCGCAGGGCACCACCGGTGGCCTCTTCGGTTGTGATGCTCTGGAGTAAATTGATGAGTTCGGTAAGCCTTCTGTACTTAGTGTCAGGTTGAATGCGTCAACAATCAACACATTTTGGTTCGCCATGTTTTCTCTCTCAGCTTCAATATTGAAACTCACTATAGAAGAAGAAGAAGAAGAAGTGAAAAGGCAGCTTTTTAGTTTACCAGAAGTTGATAAAAAGTGCTTTTTTCGAATGAACCCCGATTGTGAAATCCGAAAATGAAACTTACCCATTTGAGGAATTAATGGAATGGAAGTTACTCGAGTGATAATAGCTTTAAGGATCTAATCTTCAAGAAGCTGAAACAGAGTATATATTGCTCTGTTTTTCTTTCTTTTGAAAAAAGAAAAGAAAAGAAAAAAGTGCTTAGGAAGAAGAAGCAGCTGAAAACTGAAGAGTAGTAAAACAAACAGGGCACACAAAGAGTGAAGAGAGAGAGAGAGAGAGAGAGAGAGCAGGAGCGATTTTGGTTGTGTGTGAGGGAGATTACTGAGCCCGAATGGTCGATTTATAGTCGAGAGCCGGCCACAAACGGACGAGAAGAAATTAACTTAGCCCCACTTTCAAAGCCTCTTGGGGGTTGTAGGAACCACAAGGCGGGGGCCCAGAATCGTATCCCCACTAACTAAACTGCGAAGATCCCCAAGTTAGGGCCACGTGGCTGTCCGTGACGGCGGTGGCATGGCGTTGTCCGTTAACTTGGCCGTCTTTGCAGCAGCGGCAGCGCCACCTAATTATCATTATTAACAGTACGAAACATTTTCCAAATTTGCAATTTGCAAAATCCCAATAGGTGCCCCTATTGGAACAGTTTTGACCACGTGGCCGACAATCTTTGGCTGATTCATCTAACATGGGCTTCCGCCACGTGTACTTTTTCGGATTGTCACACGCTTGTACTACTATTATATATGACCCAATAATCCGTACCCATGGATTTGTTGGAGCTGTTTTTTACCGTAATTGGATCTCAATCCCACTTCTTAATCAACGTTTAGAGCTTTCAAATGTTTCCTTAATAAGCTGAAGTGGGCAGCGGGCACTTGAAATTATTAAGGGCTAAAACGCCGCCCCTTGTAATTTGGCTTAAAACCATTTACTTTCAAGCTTTTTCGCTACCCACCCTCTTCTTTTTGCCCTTATTATATACGAAACCTGCTGCTTAATTAAATTTTGATTTGTTCCATTTGCACATTGATTAGTAAACTTTAGTTTGTGACTACCAACGTTAATGCCTATAAGTTGGAACAGGGGATCACGCACACCCACCTGTACTAGCTTTGAATGAATATATTACCTTCAACCAAGGGCGAAGGACAAAATATTTCATTTGAATTATCGTTTGATAAATGTGAATCTCTTTATCAACACGCCATCAATTCAAAATTCCATGCTGGTATTTTACCGTTATAAACAATCCACTAGGATTCCAAATAGAATTTACATATATATTCGAAATTCCAACACTTTAGCTAGAATTTGAACTCTTAAAATTGTATAGAATTATATCATACGGATATTTAAATCTATTTCATTTATCTATGTAAGATTCAAGACTAATTACTACCTATTCTTCGCAAATCGTAATGGGATACCAAAAAAAAAATGGTAATACTTTTACCACACAAGCTTTATATGTAGCCACTAGTTAAATTGATTAATTATGAGGTATAAAATTTTTTATTGAAATATTTTCTAAATGCAATTGATAAATTTGGGATTTTTTTAAATTAGGGTAAATTTCATTTATTTCTCAAAACATTTGAGAATTCAATAATTTTAAAACTTTAGTAATATAAGGTAGGATGATGAATAAAGTATAAATCAATTTTTTAAATCATGTCTCTCTTAATATTTTAAATCATATAACTACTGAAGATTGTTTGAAAATTACTCGATTAAGTCTTGAGGGCCACCCTCTTTAATAACACTTAAATCAATTTGTACCTCTATTTGTGATCATTCATTGAGTTAATTGGCCAAACAAGACCTGTTTGGAGCATTTTTAGATTCCAAAGCATTTGTTTAAAGTTAATTTATTTACTTAAACAAAATTTTCCCGAACAAAAAATAACTATTAAAAGCATTGGTAATCATAAATTTATATCCGAAAATAAGACACTGCATTAAGAACTTTTATAGTTAATTAAATGGTGTTTGTTTATTCAACGGCAGTTTTAAAACCTTTAATTGTTCCCTTTGAACCAAGCAACAAGCAATTTTTTTTTTCTCTTTCTCTTGGTCAATTTTATCTTCTTTTTCTATGTAGCCATTATCCAACCACTTCATGTGGCTAAAATGTTCGATCCATTAGTCTTTTTAGAAAACAAACAAAACTGAACAACTGTAACAGTAACACATCAACAAATAGAGATCAAATAACTTCACCACGTGTCGCCGAACCCAGTAATTTCCTTCACATGTAAGTATCCCCTCACGAGTTTGCAGCTGCCACCTGGCCTTGTACCTAGGGTTTTGGTGCTGTTGTCTTATAATTTCAAGATAATTCTAATATTTGCCTCAAAGCAAAAGGATAATATGAGTAGGGCCAGCATATATGTGAGTAGATGATCCAGTGGGCGTGTACAAGTGAAAAAGACGGTATTATGCATATACTCTAACTAGACAATCCCCTCACTTTGTCCTACATATTTCATTGTAAGTTTTTAAGTTTCTCATTGGCGATTCCAAACACAAATAATACTATCCCGAACGAGTTATTTCCATTATACGGAGGAGAAAAGAAAGTTAAAAGAAAATCCGGATGGTATTTGTTGATGCGCAATCAAAATTGTAAAAGCAAGTACAGCGAGACTCGAGAAATTTTTATTATTGATGGGGATAAAAGAGAAAGGACAAATCGCCTTTTACTTCTCATGCTCATGGGTTGGCTTCTCTGTATCTGGCCATCAAACTGGCTAAAAGAGAACGCCAATTGTAGTTTTTCTCTCACTTTTCAAATTTCCATTTTCTTCCTTGTGAGTTGTCATAGAGAATCAATAGCTTTTGGGTCCTTGCTCTCTGTTGCTCCCACAATGCTAATTTAACGATTTGTTTCTAAAATGTGACCAGTAATTATTGTTGCTTCTTACTAGTAAATGTCATCTTGTCCCTTATATCTCATTTATTATTAAATTCTAAAATTTATGATTAACGCACTCACAAGTTCATGCTAAGCAATAATTTTGTATGTAAGTATTAATATATATATATATATATATATATATATGATTCGTTATGTCACAACACCCGAATAGGTTCCTCTTTTATCAGCATATAATTGGTACTTAAATTAGCATTTTTTTTCTTTTTTCGACCCACATATCTTTTTTATAATGTGATCCTAATTATATATTATTATTTCGTGCAAACAACAAACAATAGATCATAATTAATTAAACCGATGAAACCAGCAAATAAGGAAATTGCTTGCATGACAAGAATGTCAATGAGATTCTTCATATAAAAAGAGAGTGAATAGTTGACTTAAAAGTCTTTGGAACATGACCATATAATATGGAGTTTTGAATACCATGTTCTCTGTGAAAAATATGTGCTTCAACCAAGAAAGTAAAGAGATTCTGCTGTTATATGGTGGTCACGTTCAGAATTGTTCACATGCAAACTGATGTGTTTATTTATTTATTTTTTTATTATTATTCTACGATTGGTGGGTATCCTGTATTTTCCTTTTAATTTTTTAATTAATTTTCTTATTTTGTTTATATTACATTGTTCAATGTTCAGAGGAGAATTCGGATCTTTCGGTTTATATTTTACTTGTCAAAACAAGAACCTGGGTGCAGGTGCTTGGAAACTACTGGCTTTCAAGCCTGCATATTTTAAAAATCAAACTAATATTTATTTTAATTAAAAAACAGAAATTGAAGAAAAAGTGGTCTTAAAAGGATAAAGAAACTCTTTAATAATCTAAAAGTGATCCCGTGTTCTTCGCCTAAATCTTCGCTTTTAAGCTTACTTTATTATTGTTAATCACTTGTTAATTACTCTCTTAGTTTCTAGATTTTGGCTCTCTCGATCGTCCTTTTAATTCCAACACAAGTTACCATTCCACTGTACTAGAATCATATATTCCACTACTCATTGCTTTTTTCAGGTTAGGTTTTATTACTATCTATGCAAAATTTAATGCAGGAATCACTGAATAATCAATAATAAAATCACTTTCTTCTCACATTTGGTTCAAATTCTCTTATGTGCTACGTGAATATTGATGTTCTGTCAAATATTTAATTATATAAAGATCTAATTCAAAAAACTAATTTAGAACACTTATATATTTTTTTATTGTAAATATCAATATATTATAATCTGATTAATAAAAGGTGACAATACCTTATAGCAAGCAAAGTTGTGATCAAATCTCAATGTCGCATTTTTTAAATTATGTTAATCCGTATTATTAAAGAACTCTGTCTAATATTCCTATAAAATAATACTAAGCAATTAGTAAGGGAAAAATAGATAAAGATATTTTTTAAGTATGAGAAGTATACATTACCATATTATATTCAAAGTTCTACTGTTGTATAGAATATCACCAAATAATACAGAAGCTTAATTTAATTAGTATAGTGTGAACTGGGCATTTATTAACGAAATTGATGTTGACAATGAACCACATAAATTGATTTATAAGCAGTGTGTGTGTGTATATATATATATATGTATGTGCAAATGGAATCATATATTAATTTATTAGCATGCATTGGAAATAAGTACATAAATCAACTGATCAGCTGACCAAACAAACTCTTTTTGTCTTGTTGATATCGTGTCACATGCATGTGCTTAAGCAAATAATTAAACCCATGTTTATTAATTATTCCTTGGATTGTATTTTTAATTTTAACATTAATTAACTACCAAAACAAAGTGTTTGCCGTCTACCCAACAAGAAAAATCCACGACCACAAGTCTCACGTTGCTGTGTGGAAAGCCCGACACCACACGTGTGATCAAACTTAAGGCATCTCTCTTTCTCAACTTTTGCATATTGCATAAGCCACCGTGATTACTACGCGTGGCAGAAAGTTTTTGATTCCGATGGTCGGCGGATTCGGAGGAATAAAACACACAAAGTTCACATGTGCGTTGTAACGACGATTGTAGGGGTGAGCATTTTACCCGATCCGATTCGATAAATTTCGGGTTCAAGTCGGATTAGGTCGAGAGTAAAACCTGATCGGATTGAAATTTATAAACCCGATCGGGTTGTGATCGGTTCGGGTCAAACCCGACCCGATCCGAATACCTGATCAGGTTCCAAAAAAAAAAAAATTTGCCTCTGGATACTTTTTTTCTTCTGCCTCTGTACTCCTTAAGTTTAGCCAACTGAAATGTATGTAAGCTCTACAAGTTTAACCAATAGAAAAAGAAAAATAGGAGCTTGAAATTGACACTCCTAAGAGTAACACAAAGACATAACGACTTACTACGGTAGTATACTGCTGCAAGTGCACAACACAGTGATGGCTATACATACCTGCGGTGGTAGATAATAAACAATTGCTGATGATGGCTGTTGACGGTAAAGTGCAAGTGTCAGTGACGTCGGGTTGCCATTGTTGAGCACTGTTTTTATTAAAGAATAAATAATTAAATTATAAAATCTAATTAAACGATCATAATAATAAAATAATATATTAAACAAAAATAACTAGGCTCAAATAAACCCAAGGGTGGGTGGCGGATCTGGGTTAAAAACGATAGGCCCAGGCTGGTTTGGCAGCTTCCCGAGCTGCACTTTCAATACAGTTCATACCAGAATATGTACAGCATGCCAAACATGCCCTTTAATTCTCCCATTTCATGCATTGTAAAGGCGATTACTTGCTGTGCATGTTTTTTGTGCCATTTTCTTCTGCTTTCGGTAGTTTATATGATATGAAACTCGAGGAGAACAAACTTAGATCTAGAAATATCAGCCCAAAGACTTAACGAGCCCATAATTAACCAAGTTAAGTTCCAAGATTTGTGCACCCACCAAGCTGCCTCTCTCTTCTTCTCTGCATCTCTCCACACTCACTGCAGCACAAAATTCTATCAATTAGAACTCTGCTTTTTATAAAAAACGCAACCAGCTATAAGCCGTGAGCCGTGAGCCGTGAGTCGACGCATCGCCGCGATCTGCTGCCAGGTGAAATCCCGTCCGTCCAGCCGTGAGCCGTGGCCACCGATTTGCTGCTTGAAGGCCGAATCCTCTCCACCCAAACCCGATTTTGAAGCTTCCGGTTTCAAGCTTCAAGGCTCAAGCTTTTTTACTCCGTTTGTTTCCTAAGTGGCTGGCTGCTAACTAAGTGTTTCCGTTTGGACTGTTTTGTTTTCAAACCCGATTTTCAACTTTTCAATTTTCATCATTCACGAATTTCACGGTATCTAATATAACTATATTAATGACCTGAATCCAATCCAACCCGAATACAACCCGAATTAATGACCCAACTTAAACCGATCCGAATATAATTTAGGTCGGTTCGGGTTGGATCATTAATTTGGATTATGTTCGGGTTAGATCTTGTCTAACCCGAACAACCCGAAACTCGATTAAATTGACCCGAACTCGATTTTGTCCACCCCTAATTAAAACAAGAGGGAGTTGCAGTAGAACAAAGAGCAGCGCTATTTTTATTCTTCCATCAAATTATGTATTTTAATATTTTTTATTTATTTGATTTAATTGTGGATAGTACTTTTAAAATTACATAATTTCATCGGGGACACTTTCAGTATTTTATGTTTTAGAATTTGATTGGTTGATTTTGAAAAGTTATTGTAGATTACTTTTAAAAATCAATACAAAACAATTTTTTAACAATAAGGTTGCTCGATAATTAATTTTATATTTTGGTTTACCAAGGGAAAAAGCCTTCTTATCCCTAGGTCTTCATCGTCTATATCATTCTTATATTTTTTAAATAATAGTTTAAAATATTTTTTTATTAACGCACCGTTAGTTAAATGTTATTTGTTAGTTATTCATTCAGGGTGAAAAAATATTTTTTATTAAAGAGAAAATTAGAAAAAATAAATGAAAGTTGGCATATATCTAAATTTGATTTTTATCTAATCCATCAAAATATTGAAAAGATAAAAAAATTATATTTTAAACAATTGTTCTGCATTTCTCTTTATTTTGGCTGCATGAAAACCTTATAAAGTCTAGATCTAAGTATAAAAAATAATTACAATTTTCATATTTGTATAAAGATACTATTTAATTGCACTATGAGCAGACTTGGGAAGATAGTGGTAAGGACTTTTGGGGACAATAACGGTCAAAGAAGAGTGGTGGTAAAGTTAAAAATAAAAATTGGTTGAAGATTATAAAGATATTTAGCGCATGAAAGCATAAAAAAATTGGTTCTATTTTTGAGTTTTTTTCTAATGATTTAAAGATATTGCATTAATTACAGTTTGTTCCTTATGTTGATTATTCAATGGCTATATCAAACTATTTTATTGTTGATTTCATTTAAAAAAATTAATGAATTTTGCACATTTTGTATTGTTATTTAATTGTGTAAAAATTTTATTTTAATATAGTTTGTATCACTTTAAGAAAAAATATTATTTTGCTCTTAATGAATTGCTAGTTAATGACATTAAACTGACAATGAGTTAGTAGAATGATATTTTCGACTATTGTTTAAAAAGTAGGGATGAAAAGAGCTATTCATAAAATCTTAGAGATAAAAAAAAACTTTTGCCCTTAATGAATTGCTATTTAATGGCATTAAACTAACAATGAGTTAGTAGAAGGATATTTTCGACTATTGTTTAAAAAGTAGGGATAAAAAAAGCTATTCATGAAATCCTAGGGATAAAAAAAAAAGTTTTCTCGTTTACCAAACATGTTTTTGGTACAAAATTATTTAATAATTTGGCGCAAGTCTTACATATTTGAATACAAATTACCATTATTATTCATTATTATTAAATAGACTCTCATAATTAACATTAATTTATAATATATATTAGTTTCTTTTATTATTAGATAGAACCTTTTTTATGCATAAATATTATGTTAAATTGTAAAAAATAATGTTACCAAAATTAATTTTTTATAAATTATATATCAAATGCTTACCTTATAAATATTTATAACATATAAAAACTATTGTAGTAGAGAATATTGTAAATATATATCTACTTAAATTTCATGTATAACACTTTTAAGGTTATAAGTATAAAAATATTAAATTGAAAATGTTTTGAGTTTATAAAAATAAACAACTTACTGCTCACACTCAGGTAAAAATATCAAATAAATTATTTTGATATATATATTAAGACTTATTTAGGCTTCAGTAATATTTATACCCATTTAAATTTCAAATAAAGAAATAAACAGTACCTTAATAAGCTATGGTGACTTCAATTTGTCAATTGTGTTTTACATTTTGAAATTATTTTTTGAAAAGAGGTGTGCAAAAAAAAAAAAATTAAGGATGCAACTAGAATTTATAATTGTCTTTCGTTCTCCCGGCGGGGCTGCAGCTCTAGGTAAAGCCCTAACCCAAGCTCAGCGCAGCTTGAGCATGGCACTCCTTTAGCCCAAAAACTGGGATAAAATAAAAAGTGCAGCCATTGGAAAATAAAATCATTCCACTTTTCTTAGCCCCTCCTCTTTTTATCTTATTTTCTTAATCGAACTCGCTGTCGTTTCTCCATATCAAACCCACGGCCGAAGCGAGTTGCAGACTGCGCGTGACTCGCCGTGGATATCAAAAAATAAATTAATCTTGTGTCAGATTTATCAAGTTACTATACTTAATCTCTATTTTTGGTTTCAAAAATTATTTTTGAATAAAATATTCTAGTTTTGGGGTATACTTTGACGAGACCAGCCATGACGACCAGGCTCCTGGAACCAGGATATGCTTCGGCAAAGACCAGCAGAGAAGAACAGAATCTGGCAGGTGGGGAGCAAGAGCAGGAACATTCTACTCCTGCTCGAGCACACCATCCACGAGACAAATTCGCTAGCGGAAGCATGAAGCTACTCCTCATTGAGCTTCGTATCGAGGATACTCAGTCAACAACAGTTAGTGAGACGTGTCCACCAACCCGAGAGTCAGGGCACGAAGGCCACGCAACCGCCCACGAATACAGAAGTGCAGCATTCATGTCCGAGAGATGGGGGAATAATAGGCGTAAGTGGAGGAGTGGTCTGAATCCAGTGAAGGCCTATAAAAAGGTAGCTAACGAAGGTAAAAGGGTTAGATTTTTTGTCATTTTAACAGATAAAAAGAAAAGCTCTAAAGAAACACTGAGATAACAGAAAAAAACCATTAGATTTACAGCCAACCTTCCCCAAAACCTTAATATCTGACTTGAGAGTCGGAGGGTTTACGCCGAAAAAACAATCGGCGCACTCTGACTTGTTTCTGTGAATGCAGGGAAATTGAAAAAAGGATTGTACGAGGAGAAATCCTGGTCGCGGTAGGTTGATCGAGCAGAGATCTTGATCGTAGAACGAGCAACCAAAATCTTGCATCAACATTTTGGCGCCGTCTGTGGGGACTCTGAACGAAAGGCTTCTGTTAACAGTAAGAAGAGGAATAGAACAAGTGGAGAAACAATGGAGATTGGTGGGAGTAGTGTACAAGGGGGTGACGCGAGGTTGAATGATTCCGTGACGCTGAGAGAGATAGCCAGCGAAGCGCGAGAAAAAGCCATATTTGACTGGATGGGAAGGATGAAAAGGCAGATGGAGACCTTAATAACCATCCTTCATGAGTTGCGTAGTGAGTAAAGGGAGATCCAGAAGGAAAGGGTGAGAGCTGGAGGAGTGGCACCAGGTCATGATAATACAAGGCGGAGTGAAACTACTAGGAGATTTAGTAGCGAGGGAGGTAACTTCTCTCTGCGGGGAGATGTTCATAGAGGGGACGACCAATCCCTAGTGAGACCGATTTTTGATGAGGGTGTCGAGATGGCGAATGCAGAGGAAACAAAGCTCCGATAATATTTACATGATGTCGAGCAGGAATGGGATGAAGTTGCAGCTCGAGATCCTGATCGAGCAGTGCAATTGGAGGAAGAAGTGCACAGACTAGTGTAGCTGATTGAAGACATGCAGGGAAAGAGCAGGGCTCCTGGTTGGAGGATAATGTTGGACAGGGAATCACTACTCTCAGCAGAAATCATGAGAGCAGTCATTCCGAGAGACTTTCGCCTTCCAGACCTTAGATATTCGGGGCAAACTGACCCGTTGGTGCACATAGAGCGCTTTAACGATCTAACAAGGGTGCAAGAGTTATCTTAAACCCAAAGGTGTAGGGTGTTCCCGTTATCATTGGAAGGACGTGCACGCGAGTGGTATAGGAAGCTTCCTCGGGAGAGCATCAGAACTTTCGAGCAGATGTGCCAAGAATTCGCAGCAGTTCCGGGGGGCAATGACACTAGAACATGACATGATGGAGCTGAAGAGCATGAAGTAGGGGGAGCAAGAAACCCTGCGGGAATTCATCAAGAGGTATCATCGGGCTATCCTCGATTTGGGCGCCTTCAACCACCCTCAGGCGTTAAGGGGATTCAAAGAACGGGTGAAAATAGGAAGGCTGTGGTATAACTTGAGAAGCCCGGCCATCCAGACATATGTGGCTGCATAAGAGCAGGCTAAGAAGGATATGGAGATCGAGGAGGAAAAGGTCGCACAAATTAAGACAGACCAGTTAGAAGGGCTGGGAAAGAAAAAAAAGAAGGTATTACTAGGAAATGGACCGATCAGGAGAAAAAACCACCAGGCCCCGGGTAGTAGTGTAGCAGGTCGGGTAGCTACTTACCAGCCTCATCAGAGGCCACCGCAGTACCAGCGTAGCAGGGCACAATCCCCCCGGTCACCGGTTAGAGAACTTTGGAAAAGGCATGACTCGGTATATGGTGGTCATCATCCATACTCCCACGGTAGTAGAGGAGAAAACTAGAAGCGCTGCCACCAACTCCAACTCAGAGCGATGCAAATAGAGAAAGGGCAGTGCATATGATCGACTAAAACCAGGATTATGGGTGATGCACTTCTTTGAAGATGCCCTTGGACGAGGTGTACGAGGCCATAAGGGACCGTGGATTATTATACCCTCCTGCCCTAATAACAAAGCTAGCCAGCAGGGAAATAGGGGACGCTATTGTAAGTTCCATGGTACCCACGGCTATACCACTGTAGAATGCAGAGATCTCAAGACCCAGGTCGAGAATTTGGTGGGAAATCGCTACCTGGATGAATTTATAGATAGGGTTTTCCCGATGGTGGCCTCAAGATATGAAGGGGAGCAGAATGATAAAAGTTTGAGGCGCGAGCAGCCTCATGTAATAGTGATAGCTGGGGGCCTAATATTGGCCAGAGATTCCGACAGATTGAGGAATAATTATGCTAGATATGCTATGAATAGTAATGAGGTATTCTTTAATACCCCGGTCACTAAACGGGCAAGAATCAAACAAGTCCCGATCATGTGGACTGATGAGGATGAAGAATGGATTTTATACCCCCACGAGGATGCCCTAGTCATCAAGGCCACTGTTGTGAGCAAGAAGTTTGATCGGATACTGGTTGACACTGGGAGCTCAGTGGATGTGTTATTTAAGTCGACTCTGAAGGAGATGGGAATAACAGATCTGAAGCTGGAGTACACTAACACTTCCTTGAAGGGGTTTGGAGGAGGAAAGCTGGTCCCCCTGGGTGTGGTCGAGCTGCCTGTCACGATTGGGAGCTCCCCAAAAGAAAAGACGATGATGCTGGACTTCTTGATGTGGATGAGGAAGGTCCGTACCAGATGATCCTAGGCCGACCATTTCTGAGGATGAGCAAAGCAGTGCTATCCAACCACTATCTAGTCCTTAAAAATCGAGTGAATGGGGTTGTAAGAGTGGTACGAGGAGACCAGAGAATCGTAAGCTATTACTCATCAGCAGCAAGGGAAGCCATGCAGATAACGTCCCTTGATAGCCGGGTGGAGAGCAAGAAGGGCTGATAAGAACCTATCAAGGAGTTGAAGACTGTAAGTCTGGGACCAAAAAATCCAGGGAAAACGATCAGAATTAGATAAAGGCTGAGGGGGGGAGCAGAAGCAAGAGTTGGTGCAGTGCTTACGGGCTCATGCAGATGTGTTTGCTTAGACACATGAAGACATGCCGAGGATTGATCCTGAGGTTGCATGCCATAAGTTAGCAATAAAGAAAGAGGCTCGGGCGATAAGGCAGAAAAGGAGATGCTTCAACTAAGAGAGGTATAAAGCTATAAATGGCGAGGTGGTGAAGCTCTTGAAAGCGGGTTTCATCCGGGAAGTCAACTATCCCGAGTGGATATCTAATATGGCGTTAGTAAAGAAGGCTAACGACAAATGGAGGATGTGTGTAGATTTCACGGACCTGAACAAGGCATCCCCGAAAGATAGTTTTCCTTTGCCGAAGATTGACCACTCAACAGCTGGACATGGCCTACTCAGCTTCATGGATGCATTCTCGGGATACAACCAAATCCCTATGTTTGAGCATGACAAGGAGAACACGTCATTTATCACTAACCAGGGTCTATTTTGCTACAGGGTAATGCCGTTTGGTTTGAAAAATGTGGGTGCCACATATCAGAGGCTGGTGAACAAGATCTTCAAGCCGTTGATCGGGAGAACAATGGAGGTGTACATGGACGACATGATTACTATGTCCAAAATCCCTAAAGAGCATGTCGAGCACCTCGAGGAAATATTCTCATTTTTGAGGAAGTACAAGATGAAGCTCAACCCGAAGAAATGTGCTTTTGGGGTCGAGTCAGGGAAATTCCTCGGGTTTATGGTTAGTCACAGGGGGATCGAGGCAAATCCCGAGAAAATCCAAGCAATCATCCAAATGAAGTCTCCTCGTAACCTCAAAGAGATACAGAGCCTTACGGAGAGGCTAACGGCCTTGAGCCGATTCATAGCTAAGGCTACAGATAAGTGTCAGTTATTTTTTCAAGTAATAAGGAAGGGAAAGAGAATAGATTGGACCCCAGAGTGCGAAGAGGCCTTCCAGAACCTGAAGCTATACTTGCAGTAAGCACTTTTGCTGTCCATACTAAGAGATGGGGACAAGTTGTCATTGTACTTGGCGGTATCGGATCGTGCCACAAGTTCTGTTCTTATAAAAGAGGAAGATGGGATTCAATATCCGATATACTACACCAGCAAGGCCCTGTTCGACGCTGAAACCCGATATCCGCTATTGGAGAAATGGGTGCTTGCTCTTGTGGTCGCTGCTCGGAAGCTGAGATTGTACTTTCAAGCCTTCCCTATCTCGGTGGTAACAAACCAGCCGTTGCGTCAAACTCTACATAAGCCAGATTCTTCTAGTCGGCTCGTGAAGTGGGCTATAGAGCTGAGTGAGTTTGACATTGATTACAAGCCCCGAACAACGGTTAAGGCGCAAGCGATGGCTGATTTCATAGCAGAGTTTGCAGAGCCTGAAGTATGTCCGGATCAGCTAGATAATGCTACAGATATCAGCGAAGCCCAAGTATGGCAGATGTCTGTAGATGGTTCATCGGGGGAGCAGGGATCAGGAGCCGGAATCGTCTTGGAAGGACCAGAGGAGAAGGAGATTTCTTATGCTGTGAAGTTAGAATTTACAGCCACAAACAATCAGGCAGAGTAAAAAGCCTTGATAGCAGGATTGGAATTGGCTAAGGCCGTAAAAGCAGACCGAGTAAAGATCAGAATTAATTCCCAGCTGGTTGTGAATCATGTCAGTGAAAAATTCCAACCGAGAGAGGAGAAGATGGAGTAGTACCTGAAAATAGTCATGTGGATGATGGAGAAATTTGAAGCAGTGGAGGTAGTACAAATTCCCAGGGAGCAAAACAGTCGAGCAGATATTCTGGCCCGGATGGCAGCGGTAGCAAACCCAAAAATGCCAAAGTTGATCCCATTGGAGGTCAAGTCCAGCCCGAGCATTGAGCATAATCTGGAGGTGTTGAGGCTAGAGCAGAAAGGCTCGTGGATGGATCCTTTAATTGCATATCTTAGAGACGGGGTATTACCACCAGACAAGCTGCGAGCTCGGAAGCTCAAAGCCCAGGCCTCAAAATACACAATGATTGATGGAGTACTATATTGATGAGGATACACACTCCCGTTCCTTCGGTGTTTGGATAAGGCCGACGCAGACTATATATTGAGAGAAGTACACGAGGGGATTTGCGGGAACCATTCTGGTGGGACATCCTTGGCCTATAAGGTTCTAAGACAAGGGTATTTCTGGCCGACAATGCATCAGAATGCACAAGAGAAGACTATGAGCTGTGTAAGTTGTCAAAGTTTTGCAAGCTTTTCCAACCAACCACCAGAAAAGCTCATTTCTATGGCATCCCTTTGGCCGTTCGCTCAGTGGGGAATAGATCTGATCGGCCTGTTGCCAAATGGATGAGGAGCAGCGACGCATGCAATAATCGTAATTGACTATTTTACGAAGTGGATAGAAGTAGAAGCCCTAAGCAGCATCACGGAGAGAAAGACAACCGACTTCGTGTGGAGAAATCTGGTCTATCGATATGGGATCCCTTATGCCTTGGTAACGGATAATGGCATGCAATTCGATAATCACAACTTCAGGGATTTCTGCCAAAACCTCGGAATAGAATTGAAGTATTGTTCGCCAGCTCACCCACAGTCTAATGGACAAGTACAAATAGCCAACAAGACGATCAAGAGGCTTATTAAAACCAGACTTGGAGCAAAGAAGGGAGCTTGGGCTGATGAACTGCCAGGGGTGCTATGGGCGTATAGAACAACCCATAAGACAGCAACCGGGGAAACTTCATTCGCTCTGGCCTTCGGACTTGAGGCGGTTGTGCCAGCCGAGATAGAAACAACAACGCATCGGACGGAGCACTTTGACGAGCAAGAGAACAACGACCAGATGTACTTGAATCTGGATCTGTTAACCGAAAGGGGGAAACAAGCATCGAGGTGGTCAGCCATTTACCAGCAGAGGGTTGCTCGGTATTATAACCAGAAGGTGAATGTGCGACAGTTCAAGATCAGAGATTGGATGCTGAGGAGAATGAACCAGAACAAGAAAGACTCGACCCAGGGGGTACTCGGACCAAACTGGGAGGGACCATTTAGGGTCAAGCAGCTGGTTAGATCCAAAGCTTACAAACTGGTTCGCGCAGATGGCCACGAGGTGAAGCGCCCATGGAACGCAGCGTATCTCAGGAAATATTTTCAGTAAATTTTTTGTTCGTGCTTGTTGTTTTATTTATTATTTTTATTTTGTAAAAGCAATTTCATGTAAGCCAAAATTCAATAAACCAATGAGGAAATTCAGTCTATTGTACTATCCAACATTTTTTCCTAAGGTATGCAAAAGCTCGACAAGTCACAAAGCCTGTCTTATGGCGAAACTAGAAGCCAAGCATGCCAGGATCTGCTCGACCAAGCGAAGGCGAGCAGACTCCTAAGCATCGAAGAATGCCCTAAGGCATGCAAAGGCTCGACAAGTCTCAAAGCCTGTCTTATGGCGAGACCAAAAGCTAAGCATGCCAGGATCTGCTCGACCAAGCGAAGGCGAGCAGAATCCTAAGCATCGAAGAATGCCCTAAGGCATGCAAAGACTCAACAAGTCTCAAAGCCTGTCTTATGGCGAGACTAAAAGCCAAGCATACCAGGATCTGCTCGACCAAGCGAAGGCGAGCAGACTCCTAAGCATCGAAAAATGCCCTAAGGCATGCAAAGGCTCAAAACTTATCTTATGGCGAGACCAGAAGCCATACATGCAAGGATCTGCTCAACCAAGCGAAGGCGAGCAGACTCCTAAGCATCGAAGAATGCCCTAAGGCATCCAAAGGGTCAACAAGTCACATGGAACGCAGCGTATCTCAGGAAATATTTCTAGTAAATTTTCTGTTCGTGCTTGTTGTTTTATTTCTTATTTTTATTTTGTAAAAGAAATTTCATGTAAGCCAAAATTCAATAAACCAATGAGGAAATTCAGTCTACTGTACCATCCAACATTTTTTCCTAAGGCATGCAAAGGCTCGACAAGTCTCAAAGCTTGTCTTATGGCGAGACCAGAAGCCAAGCATGCCAGGATCTACTCGACCAAGCGAAGGCGAGCAGACTCCTAAGCATCGAAGAATGCCCTAAGGCATGCAAAGGCTCCACAAATCTCAAAGCCTGTCTTATGGCGAGACTAAAAGCCAAGCATACCAGGATCTGCTCGACCAAGCGAAGGCGAGCAGACTCCTAAGCATCGAAGAATGCCCTAAGGCATGCAAAGGCTCAACAAATCTCAAAGCCTGTCTTATGGCGAGACTAGAAGCCAAGCATACCAGGATCTGCTCGACCAAGCGAAGGCGAGCATACTCCTAAGCATCGAAAAATACCCTATGGCATGCAAAGGCTCAACAAGTCTCAAAACTTGTCTTATGGCGAGACCAGAAGTCATACATGTCCGGATCTGCTCGACCAAGTGAAGGCGAGCAGACTCCTAAGCATCGAAGAATGCCCTAAGGCATCCAAAGGCTCAACAAGTCACATGGAACGCAGCGTATCTCAGGAAATATTTCCAGTAAATTTTTTGTTCGTGCTTGTTGTTTTATTTCTTATTTTTATTTTGTAAAAGCAATTTCATGTAAGCCAAAATTTAATAAACCAATGAGGAAATTCAGTTTACTGTACCATCCAACATTTTTTCGTAAGGCATGCAAAGGCTCGACAAGTCACAAAGCCTGTCTTATGGCGAGACCAGAAGCCAAGCATGCTAGGATCTGCTGGACCAAGTGAAGGCAAGCAGACTCCTAAGCATCGAAGAATGCCCTAAGGCATGCAAAGGCTCGACAAGTCTCAAAGTTTGTCTTATGGCGAGACCAGAAGCCAAGCATGCCAGGATCTGCTCGACCAAGCGAAGGCGAGCAGACTCCTAAGCATTGAAGAATGCCCTAAGGCATGCAAAGGCTCAACAAGTCTCAAAGCCTGTCTTATGGCGAGACTAGAAGCCAAGCATACCAGGATCTGCTCGACCAAGCGAAGGCGAGCATACTCCTAAGCATTGAAAAATGTCCTAAGGCATGCAAAGGCTCAACAAGTCTCAAAACTTGTCTTATGGCGAGACCAGAAACCATACATGTCCGGATCTGCTCGACCAAGTGAAGGCGAGCAGACTCCTAAGCATCGAAGAATGCCCTAAGGCATCCAAAGGCTCAACAAGTCACATGGAACGCAGCGTATCAGGAAATATTTCCAGTAAATTTTTTGTTCGTGCTTGTTATTTTATTTCTTATTTTTATTTTGTAAAAGCAATTTCATGTAAGCCAAAATTCAATAAACCAATGAGGAAATTCAGTCTACTGTACCATCCAACATTTTTCGTAAGGCATGCAAAGGCTCGACAAGTCACAAAGCCTGTCTTATGGCGAGACCAGAAGCCAAGCATGCCAGGATCTACTGGACCAAGTGAAGGCAAGCAGACTCCTAAGCATCGAAGAATGCCTTAAGGCATGTAAATGCTCGACAAGTCTCAAAGCCTGTCTTATGGCGAGAGCAGAAGCCAAGCATGCCAGGATCTGCTCGACCAAGCGAAGGCGAGCAGACTCTTAAGCATCGAAGAATGCCCTAAGGCATCCAAAGGCTCAACAAGTCACAAAGCCTGCCTTATGGCGAGACCAGAAGCCAAGCATGCCAGGATCTGCTCGGCCAAGCGAAAGCGAGCAAAGTCTTAAAGCCTGTTCGTGGCGAGACCCGAAGACAAGCATGCCAGGATCTGCTCGACCAGGCAAAAGTGAGCAGACTCTCAAGCAATGAAAAATTTACTAAGTCATGAAAAAGCAAATCACCATATTCAAAGAGCAATCACAATATTAAAAAATTTTCTAAGGCATGAAAATTTCATAGCCCATAACTCCAAGGCAAGCAATAACATATTTTATTAACAAAAAGATGCAAAGTTGCTACACACAGTATTTAGAAAAGCAAGGACACTATAAGTCAAAACTTAAGTAGAGGGCAAGTCAGTAGGCCGAGCAGTCTCCTCAGTGGGCTGTGCCACGTCAGGTGCAGGAGAAGTACCACCAGTTGCATCTGGAGGGGTACTTGCCTCACCAATATCAGCAGGGATAGCACGAGGAGAAGAGCTTTCCTCCTCAACCACAATCGGTTCTACCTCTTCGACATTCTCTTTTACCGCCTCTTCATCCATGTACGGAGCAACACCAGTTGCAAGGTCATCCATTTTCAGATCTGGGTGCTGCTTTCCAAGAACAACCATGATGCAGTGATAGGAGTGTCGAAGTCCCTGATCGTATTGGTTTTCAGCTTCTTTCTCTAAGTTTTCGACTTGAATTCGATGAGAATCACGAAGAGATTCGAGCTGAGCTTCATACATAGCTTTTTTCTTTTCCAGATCTTCCTGCACCTTGGTCAACTCCTCCTTGAGAGTAATGGTTTTAGCCTGAGCAAGAGATTCTCACTCTTGCAGCTTCAGATTCTTATTATTTAAATCTCATGCTTTCTTCTCGGTTTTTTCGGCTCTGGTAATCGCTAACTGATTGTCCTCCTTCATCTTTTGATTATAACGGGCAACCTTAGCCTTGTAGTAGGTAACCATGCAGCCAAAATGGATGGCGCTGAACTACATGGGGTTCACCAAATCAACCAGGGTGCAGCCGTTAAAGTCCTCCAAGTCCTTCTTGCTCATATGTTTGGAGAGCTCATTCATAGAAGGGACTAAATGGTTTGCAATGCGGGGTTTAGGCCTAGCGGGAGGAGAGAAGGAAGCAGGATCAGTAGCTCCTCCGCTAGTCTCTCTGGTTGTAGTGGGAGGAGGCGGTAAGTTCTTTAGGGGAGAAGCTTGCTGCACAATGTTTGCTCGCTTCGCAGCAGGAGCGACCTTATCCTTGCTCTTCTTGAAAGGTGGAGGACAAGCGCGTTTCTTGGTCAAAGCTCCAATCATAGCATCCTCTATCTTATGGCCGTCGGATAACAAACCATATTCAACTAGATTGTGAGTAGTTAGCAACTCTCGGTACGAGCAGCAATTGGCTAACACGGCCTCAACTTTCTTGAGTGGGTCGGGTTGGAGCGGGAAGTGAACACTCTAAGAACCTGTAACACGAGCAGACATCTGGTTAAACTTAAACTAATGAGATAAGACCAACTATTGAGACAAGGCATCTAAAGCGAGCAGGTAACCTAGGACCACGAAGCGGGATGGGACGTGATAATCCTCCCCATCAACCTTTGCAACTTGACCTTGGGGACCCCCAGCAAAAAAGAATTTTCTCTTCCAAGCGCCACCACCCCCAGTTGGAAGGTCAATTATGGGTTTTTTACTCTTAGTACTAGATTGGAAGTAGTACCAGTCGGCATCTTTGGGGCTGCTTTTTAGCTGGTACAGGTGCTTCACCTCATCAACTGTGGGCTCACTCTGGCAATATCTATCCCACAGTATGAACAGACCAAAGAGCACTCTCCATCCATTGGGGTTCAGCTGACCAGGAGCTAAACTCAACTCATTAAGTATTTGGGCAAAATATGATTGCAGGGGACACCTCAGCCCATACCTAAAACTCTCCAGAAATAGGGTGACATATCCCCTAGGAGGCCAGCTAAAAGTGTCTTTTTTCCCTGGGACCCTAAGGTGTATCTCATCAGGAATCCCATACCTAACTCGGAGGTCAATAAGCTCGTTTACTGTGGTCGTGCACGTGATGAAATCGATGGCATAATTCTGTGATAAAGCCCTACCTCCTACTGTACCCCCCACTCCTGGTCGTGAGGTTTCTAGTAAGGGCATCTCACCAGAATCACCTCCCTGGTCCTCACTCAGGGTGTTCGATGAGCCAGATGGTCCTATATCACTCTTATTCCAGCTTGAAGAGGTTGTTTTCAGGGACATTCTCCTAGCCCTAGTTTCAATATCAGATTTACTGGGTTCTAAGGGGATCCTAGGGTCGAAGGCAGTGTCGACGAGCAGACTAGGTAAGAAGTCCAACTCGTCGTCATCTATCTCGATGATTTTTTCTTTACCCTTCGACATTTTCTAATCGACAACCCTAGCACCACCACCGACTAATATCCAGACAAAATAGAAAAGAAAAGAGAGATATCTACAGCTATCTAAGACCGAGGAAAAAGAGGTAATACCTGAAGAAACGGCTGTCGGAGAGAAAGGCTTTGTCGAAGAGTGTGGCTAAGTCGAAGGGAGACAAGGATAGGAGTGTATTTGCCAAAGCTCGTTTGTCGAGAAAACGGTGAATGTTTTGATTGAGAAATTGCTGAGTTATCCTAACGAGGAACAACTCTTAGGCTGTCAGTATTTAACGGTTCCAGATCCCGAGGGTTTTGTGACTCTTGGTTTGAAATTCGAATGGAGGGATAGATTTTCACCACGTCACCTCATCCGTAATTAAATGCGACACGACTCTTGGCAGTTTTTCCTGCCCTACTCAAGCCAGAACTTTTGAGTTTTTACTGTCGGTTTACTACGTTACCCAACATCAAAAACTAGGGGACTGGTGTTTGAGGGTATACTTCGATGAGACCAGCCATGACGACCAGACACCTGGCACCAAACAGAATCTGGCAGGTGGGGAGCAAGAGTAGGAACATTCTGCTCCTTCCTTGCCGCCAACGCCCAACTGCACCAAGCCCTGTCTTACCAACCAAGAGTTCCACACCATCCACGAGACAAATTCGCTGGCGGAAGCATAAAGCTACTCCTCGTTGAGCTTCGTGTCGAGGAGACTCTGTCAACAACAGTTAGTGAGACGTGTCCACTAACCCGAGAGTCAGGGCACGAAGGCCACGCAACCACCTATGAATACAGAAGTGCAGCATCCATGTCCGAGAGATGGGGGAATAACAGGCGCAAGTGGAGGGATGGTCTGAATCCAGCGGAGGCCTATAAAAAGGTAGCCAACGAAGGTAAAAGAGTTAGACTTTTTACCATTTTAATATATAGAAAGAAAAACTCTAAAGAAACATTGAGATAACAGAAAAGACCATTAGATTTATGGCCAACCTTCCCCAAAACCTTAATATCTGACTTGAGAGTCGGAGGGTTTACGCCTGGAAAACAACCAGCGCACCCTGACCTGTTTCTGTGAATGAAGGGAAATTGAGAAAATGATTGTACGAAGAGAAATCCTGGTCGCGGTAGGTTGATCGAGCAGAGATCCTAGTCGTAGAACGAGCAACCAGAATCTTGCGTCAACAATTCTTACTGTTTTCCTCTCTCATATCTGCAGAATCATGTTCTGGCTTGCCTCTAGCCTCGCCTCCAAAGTTAAGCACGTGTTTTATTTTCTGTTTTTTTTCTGTGCTTGTGTTCAAACCAGTCTTATTTATTTTTTAATTTTTTATGCACATCTCAACTGTAGGTTGCCTAACAGCTCCATCCGTCTGGTATGAATATGATTCATCTCTTTCTTTTCTTTTTTTGTTAATTTACCATTTACTTGCTTATTTAGGCTCCGTTTGATATAATTTATTAAATAGAGCTTTTAACAGTAAAATTTATACCAATAGAATTTTTGGACAAAAAGTCATTGAGTGTTTAGTTGTCAATAAAAAAAGTACTATTAAACTATTAAAATATGTGATATTTTTTATATTATATATTTTTTAGAAAAGTTCATTAAAAAAATAGCTTATTTAAAAGCTCAATGGACTTTTGTTAGTAGAGATAAATTAGCTTATTTAAACTAAAAAAACTCTACTAACAAAATAATTAAACACCATAAAAATTTTTAAAAAATACTTATACAATTAAATAAGTACTTATAGTTCTCAAATAAGCCATACCAAACAGACACTTACTGCAATTTTTTCTTTGGGCATTTAGGTCCCTGCTAGATTCTGTTGGAGAAGAATTTTTTTTGTCCCAGAACATCAAACTTTGTGGCCCATTAATCGCTCATCCTCCCAATCAACTCATCCAAAGGCCTAAAGTCAGTGACTTAATCACTATTTCTTTCTGTAATCCTTGTTTGTCTTTTCAGGAAAGAATTTAGATATATTCTAATTATTATAGATCAAAGTTGTTGAATGCTTATAATTTGTCCTTTGATTTTTTCTTAATTATCTCAATTAGTATGATTTTATGAAATAAAATTGAAAACTTTAAAGATGATTTGTATTTCTGTTGTTTGTGCGATAAAAATTGATTTTATTGTGTTTTTAAGAAAGTTTTTAAGACTTGATGTACCTCCATCTATTCAAGTTATCTGTCAATTTGGAAATGTTTATTTTTTAGTAGTTTCTATAATCCCTTCATAAATATTCTGTTGTTTTTGGATGTTTGTCTAATGTTATTGCTTAATGACATTGTCCAAGCTTTCTGCAGCTGCCTGAAAACCATACATGTGATTTGGATGAAAATGGTTAGTGAGTTTTTATCTTTTTTTTCCCCTTTGCAATTAAATTTCCTTGAATTAAGTTAGTAGACTGCAGGCCCATCTTCACCATGGCTTTGTTTATTATGTTTATATATAGAGAAACAGTGTTTAATTGTAAAGCTGTTTTTAGATGTTTGCCAATTTTTTTGGTAGAATTTCAAATGGGCAGCGTTAATAATCTGAAGTTTAATGTATTTACAGGTCTTAGATATCTGTCAATCATGCGCCAAGCCATGTTTATTGAGGGAAGGAAGGTACTGGGATCAGGAGTGGATGCCATGGATCTAAAAAGTGGGATTTATATGGCACTTGATGCAATTAATAAACACTTAAAGTGCAGAGTGCGAATGGTCAACACATTTGAAGAAATTTCCCAGGTTTACTTTATGGGTTTTACTTAATTTAGGACTGGGAATATTATATAAACACCATCAGTGATATTTTTATCTTTTTTATTTTATTTTTTTTTAGGTCGGAACAGCAGCAAGTGGGGTCAGAAAGATTGGTGAGCTCATTGCTGAGGCAATGGAGGGAGTTGGAAAAAGGGGATTCTGTATCGTCTCTGTAAGTTGTTGATTTTCTGCAATTCTTACCTCTTTATTTGCTTGTTTGATTTTTTCCCCCCAATTTTGATTTCTCTTGGTGTCAGAGTGGGTTAGCCTGCACTCTTTTATTACCAAATTTTCCCTTTCATATGTTCATAAAGTTTGTTGCACATATACTGTTCTCTATCTTTTGGTATTTTGAGGGAATTGAGTGAAATTTGGAGAAAGAGTGAAATATAAGTTGAAAAAAAAACCATTAATATGTGAAAATTGGAGAAGCAAGAAAGAGAAAATGATATTGGTTCTATTTTTTTATTAAATAAAAAAAATTATGAGAATGTCTTTTAAAAGAAAAAGCCCTTCTTAAATTTTTTCCTTTGGGAAGCGAAGGAAAATCTGGTTAAACCGAAAGTTAATAAACATGATAGGAGATGCTATCAGCGTAAAAAACTCAGCAGCCTAAATGTCTTAAAAGGAGCAGACATATGCTTAGAGGAACACCTCAACAATATGGTCACAAATGACCAGAAAAGTTTCTCTTCTTAGACAGTACTGCTTCCCAATTATGCAAAATGATACCAACATTGATATATAGATCCATATATATATATGTATGTATGTATGTATGTGTATACACCTACATATATGTATGTATGTATGTTTGTATGTATGTATGTATGTATGTATGTATGTATGTATGTATGCATACATATTTATATAAATATGTATGTTTTGTCTGGGTTTCTATGTGCTGATAATACAAAAGTAGTAGCCATAAGCCAATATCTTTATAAGATAGCTGCCTACTTTCTACCCCTGAAATCTCTCTTTGAGGAGAGCACAGCAATGAGAGGGGTTTGTTCTACAAACCCCAAAACAGATTACACAATAAACTCAAGCTTATGAGGAACAAAGAAAAGGTGGTTTTTACTTGGCGAGTCTTTTTACACAAATATTTATCCAAAAGTAATCTTTGGTCTGTCTTTGAACCTTACTGTTTGTATCCAAGTACAACTCATTCACTTTAGTAGAAAGTTTAGCTTTCGAAATTAGGAAAGAGGGGTCAAATGGAGGAGAATCAAAATATTTTACGAGCCTAGGGAGTAAGAATTATTAGTAAATGTCTATGAATTTTCAATAGACCACTCTCTCCTATCTTCTGTTAGCTTTGTTTAGAGACAGACGCTCTAAAATCCCAAGGAGATCAGCATATTAAGGAGCCTCACTATCATTTGGAGTAAGTCCCACCTTTTGTATAGTTGCATTCTACATTCACCAGACTAGCATAGAAAGTTTTATGCCTCCAAGGAAGTTGATAAAGATGAGGATAGTGATACATAGTTCAATCCATTAATGGTAGGGGTATCGACACTTATTCTTGGAACTGTGGAATGAGCTCTTTAGTATTAGGACTTACCTCATTGAATTTAATCTGTGTAAGTTGCAGTGGGATTTGATTAGTATAAAAGAATACATTAATATTTTCTCTCGCTTTTGTTATTCTTTCTATTGATCGTATTAATGATTCCTTTTCCTTTTTTCCATAAAAAACTGAAGTCATCCAAATATTTGAGTGTATTTGATTATCGTCATCCTCTAAAATCTTGCAGGAGAAGAAAAACTGTAATATTGAACTAGAGTTGATGCATGCAATGGAGCTAAACTTGGGCAATATACTCCACATCTATCCTGATGAAAAGTTCCGAACAATTGTAAGCATTTCAATGTATACAAATCACTGATATATGATGGATCATTCTTTTTGTTAACTCATTGTTGTTTTCATTTTGCCAGGTTTTCAAAAATCCAAATGTTTTAATCCATGAGAACAAAATTTCGAACAAGAATGTTGTTAAGCACATAGTTGGACCAAATGCTTATGTAAGAGCGTTTGCATTGAAAAATAAGAATTTTAAACTTATTAGCAAATTTAATGACATTTTTTTTGTCAAAAGTGACTTCAAGCATATCAAGGCCCTGTTTGAAATTGAGATTGGGCAACCAGCATTTGGTAAACACTAGTTGTTATAATTTGAAAGTTAAGTTAATTTGATTTTACCCTTATACGATAAAAAAATCTATTATCTTTCCAAAATTTGTCAAATTGTATTTATTATATACTATTAATTTTTATTTCATAGTTTCAATATTTTTATATGGCTATAGCTTTAAAGATATAGTATCTCAATATCAAATAAAACTTAAAATGCTTTGAAAGATTTTAAGTAACGTGTGCATTAATTATCTGTAATTTTGGTCATACTAAAAACAATCAGTGAGAATTCTAGTCTTTGATATTGACTAATATTATGTGCTCAATGACGTGGGGCTCTCCAATCCATTAGAGGGGAATGAAGGACAAGCCAACACCTTGTTCAGCAGTGCTTCTAAGGAACTAATTGTTCAAAATGATGCTTCGATCGTAATCTTAGGCAAATGGTGCAGATTCTCCTTCAGGAATGCTCGAATTGAACCGAGCGGGCCAGCTTCACTTTGCATTCCGTAATGACCATGGCGTACAGATGTTGCTGGCTGCAGTAAATCAAAAAATTTATTGAATGGCTGTTCGTTGTTGCATCGGAGAGTATATGAAATTTGACCCAAGAGCTAGAACATGGATGTATGGGACAAAAATTGAAAAATTGAAACAGAGAACATTGGACCTGGGATCTATGTGGCCTCTTTTAATTAAGAACATTGGACTTGGGATCCATACAGCCTCTTTTAATTAAGTGGATCATATAAATGGAGTTTGTAGAATGTGTGAAAATCATTTGACCCAGAAGTTAAAATGTGGATATAAAAACCTCGAGACGAGAACTTGACCCAGAAGTTGAATTTTGGATATAAAAACATCGAGACAAGAGAACTTAAATAGATGTTTGAAGTTTAAATATTAATTGAAATTTACGTTATAAATATTAATCGAAATTTAATATATATATGTATTTATAATTACTTGACCTAAAAGTTGGAACATTGATCGTATACGATTAGGAGTAGAAGATTGGAAGGAAATATGAAGTTTAAACAAGTCATTAACTTTATGATGATACTGATCTTTAAGATTTGGAAGCTTTATCTTGTATACTAGGTTAATATTTGATTAGAAGTCACTTATCTGGGTGGGGGGAAGGATTGTTCGATTGAATAATCAGCATTATCAAAAATTTGATCCAGTTTGACTGTTAAATTTTCGATTAATTTGGACCTTTTTTAATGCAAGTAAATATTTGTTTGTTTACGTAGATGTCCAACTTTTGTACGTATTGCGTCAACAACTTATTGTTGAATCCAGAGGGAATTTGCATTGTTGACAAGCTTTTGTTAAGGAATGGAATCTCATATTCTGCCTTATAAAAAGGGTGATAAGTTTGGATAAACCAACAGTTATTTTCAAATAAATTTTCATGTCTTCTTGCAGATCTAATTTGATCAAATTATGGATTTGATTCTATAAATCAATGTGTAGGTGCCAAATAAAATCAAATAGTTAATTTATTAGATGGATTTATGATAAATGAATTTAATTTTTTTTTTTAGCTCACCATGCAGTAGAGGTGGGCAACCTGAACATAAAACGGGTTACAAGTATTCAATCAAATAAATTTTCTTGTGGTCAAAATTATTTTGAATTAAAAAAAAAAAGGAAAAAATTGTCCAAACTTTCCAAAAGTCTACTACTTCCGATGCACACAACTAGGGATGACAAACAGTGGGCTTAAACTGGACTTTTTCAAACCCAAGTGCAAGCCTACTTTTAAGTTTAGTGTGACCCATTGTAGGCCTGGGTTGGGCTCGGATTGAACTTGGATTTTATTTATTTTTTAAAATTAAAATAAATTAATGATTAATAAATTATTATAATTATAGATAAATTAAAAAAATAAATATTTTAAAGTAAAATAATAAATAAAGTAAATAAAATTTCATAACTTTAATTTTCTTTAAGAATGAATTCTCTAATTCAAACACTCTCTTAATTAATTAATACAAAAAAGAGAGTTTAATATCATAATTTTAATTTTTTTAAATCATCATTAATTTATAAGTTAAGAATTTAAATTTTTTAAAATTACTTTTTAATTTTAATTATATTATTCTAATTTCTCTAATTCATTATTTGGATTCGGATATAGGAGCACTCCCAAAGTGTTTCAAAGAAGGGTTATGCCAAACTTTTTTTCTCGAACCCTTGCACAGGCTCTCATGTGCCGGGCCTATGCCCATAGGTTTAGGCCGGCCCGGACTTCTTTGCCCACCCTACATACAGCCCGTAATTGAAGAAGGCAGCTCCACAAGCATCTCAATTCCATTAGCAAAGACAACTCCCATGACCACGTAATGACGTAAAAATGAGACTGGATGTGGCAATGAAAAGCCCAAGCTCCCGGCTTATCTGCCCGAAACCGCAGTGCGGTCCAGCCATAAGGATGAACAGGCATGTATTTTCCATAATTTGGATCCACCAAATTATACTTCTATGGATTATTGTAGATATGAAATCTGTCTTCTCCATAGCCCAATACCCAAAAGTCATGCCCATGAAGATTGCCAAGGCTGTGTCACGCTTGCCTTGCTACTAACAGAATTTGCGTTCAGTAAAATAATATCCACTGTTGAATTGAAATTCAGCCTGTAAACTCCATTAGCTATGGTAGCATTTTTGTTTTCTGCAACACTAAAAATATCATAGTTTTTGAAATCAAACCCGTCCGGAGGTGGAGTTTAACCAAAAGCAGTTATTATATTCTCTTGAGTGCAATACGGTAACGTACTTGAGGCAAATTATATGATACTTTGTTCACAGACCATCTCACATTGCCACTACATTATTTTGCGTATTAAGCATTTCTATCATTCTGTCAGCACTTAGCGGCGGGGGACCAATGAATCCTTTCCGGGCTTTAATGGCTAAAGTATGGTTTAAGGGGGGGTGAACTTCGTTCCCGAGGGGGGTGTTGTGGGAGGAGATCTTTTGGGATGATTTGGATAGCAATTCAAAATGGCTAAGCCTGGAGGTGCTGTGAATGTGGCACTCCTGCAGATAATATTTGTTGTAGCCCAACAGTTTCTAGTTGGGTTTTGGTCAGCTTTTATTTGGACAGAATATGTTTCTCTTGAATAAATGAAGAGATTTTGCACCTCAAATAACTCTACATTGCGCCCATCTACTTCCACGACTGTCATATTGTGATCCTAGAGAAGAAAAAAAATTATGTCAAAAAAAATTTCATGGTATATATGAAATTATATATGGATTTGAAGTCCATTAATGTTTGATAATGTTCTGAGAACATTTTTTTTTTTTTCAAAAACTAGCTTTGAAAATGAAAATAAAAAATACATACCTCTATTTGAAAGCTTAGGACAGAGAGAGCAGTCAAGCTGGAAATCCTGAGTCTGTTAAGTTTTTCCAGGTATTACTGTCATAACACAGGGGGACATTCTGGATTTATTGCATTACAAATAGTGCCAAAATTCAAGCCTCGAGAGTTCAAAGAAGAACAATTGAATCTTCCTTTTCCTTGAATCGAAAGTAGCTGAAATATCAAACATAAAAAAATTGTTTAGCAAAATCCTAATGTCAGCTTTCCTAAGCTTCTAAAAATATCTTGTCACGTGTGTATTATTTTTCCTCTATTTTATTGACAACTAACTGCCAATCTCTATTTAGATATATGCTCATTACCTGAGGCTCTCCAACCCATTGAAACGGAATAAAGGACAAGCCAGGAGCTTGTTCAAAAGTGCTTCAATGGAACCAATCATTAGGATGATGCTTCTATCATAATCATAGGCATATGGTTCGGATTCCCCTTCAGGAAGTGATACTCGAATTGACCCATACAAGCCAGCTTCTCTTTGCATTCCTTAACGAGCATGATATAAATATATGTTCCAGGCTACAGTAAATTCAAAATTAAAGAAATTAATTAATTAGTTGTTAGTTGTTACATACACTTGTTACAACAAAACAACCTGGAAGATAACAAAGCAACGCCTCCAACTAGAAGAGGGGGGGGGGGGGGGAATCAGAATAAAATTGTCTAGAAGGGTAAATAGTGAGTGTCAAATCATTTAAGCCATTTGACCCAAAAGGATAAACTTGCGTATGATAAAACCAAGATTGAAATATTGAAAAAGGGACGTGGGCCTTTTGTTCCTGTGCTAAAAGTTTCATTATCGGGTACGAAGGTTTAAAAGAGTACTTCAGTTCTAATTTGCTTGTCTTTGATCATAAGAAATTAATGAAGCTGAACGAAGAGATTCAGGACCCGAAATTAAAACTCACCCTGTCAACAGCAAACTTGTACTTAAATGTTTCTCCAGGAAGAATTGGACGCTGAGTCACGCCCTCTCTCTCATCAGCCTAGGGAGTTCCAATCTACATAGATAAACAAAATTAGCATCAAAGATTCAAAATGAACTGATTCCATATTCCAAAAAGATCGAAATGGAAACATTATTAAAAATCTTACCTGTCGAATTCCATGCCAATGCATGGCCATTTAATTGAAATAGTAAGAGGTTTAGGATTTTAATCCATTGAATGGATAGAGGTACACATATAGGGTGGAAAAGAAATTAGATTACTGTTAAACTAAATAATGAAAAAATTAAAAAAATAATTCTACTTGTAATTTAATTAAATATCAATTGACCATTTAATGAATAGCGCTACACATAAATTTACTTATTAAGCCAATATTAGAGTACATATTTCACTCAAAAATAATAACAACAATAAAATCCCTTCTTTACAGGTCAATGCTAGAGAAAATTAAAAAACGAATATATAATGTTGGGTCTGGCTACGTTCGAGTATCTCCAACGTAGCGCCAACTCACACAAGTCATGCAATCGTATAAACTTAATCTGACGGTCACGATTACATGGACTCAGAACACAGGATATGCACAAGATTATGGGTTATCTGCAGGGAGTGTAAAAATGACCGAATAAAAAAAAATTACTTCACTTCACCATCACTTCAATAGATATCTCATTGACGTTTCAACTTTGAGTGTCAAGGTTGTACATCTCGACGCCCAACGGGTCGTCTTCGAATCGCAGGCGCCTTTGGCGATGACAACTTTGTCTCCAACCAAGGCAACAATGGGTCGGTCATCCACACGCGAAGGGTGTCCATGTGGTGCCAGGTGAGATGGAGGGGGTCAAACGAGAAGAACTTGGAGGTTGAGAAGGTGTAGAGAAGCGTCGAATGAGAGGAGCGGAGGAGGAAGTCGAAGGACAAGATTCGATTGTTTCTTATTTCGATCTACACTTGGGAATGGGTATTGTAAGTGTGTGTGGTTGTTAGGTAGGGAGCCATAGTTCTCTGCAACTTCGTATGGAGTAGCAGCCAATGCTTGGTTTTGTTGACGTGGCGGAGTGAAGAGAAGACGACGTGGTTCCATGATCTAGACACATGATAAGAAGAGACGAGGTCGATCAATGGCACATGGAACATTATGACCTTTAAGATGTCTCCATGGAAAATAATATCTTGTGCATATCCATAATCTTGTCCATATCTTGCATTCTAAGTCTGTGTTATTATGACCGTCAAATCAACCTCATACGATCGTATTGCTTGTTTCAAATGGCGCTACGCTCATGGAGTTGCTTCAACATAGCCATCTAATTTATAAGAGGGGTTAAATTTGATATCTCCTTGGAATTTTAGGGCTGGGCTCGATTTTTGTTTTAACACTTTGGGCTTACTTTACACCCGAAAAAGTTAAGGGAAGCCCAACAAAATCGAGTTTTTAAAATACAGAACTGATGTTTGTCCCAGGTCAAACTCTGGGTCAAGCCTTGAAACTGACTAAAACGACGCCGTTTGGATTGGATAAATCGCAAAAGCATCAACAGAACCAAGTTGCTTTTTCGTCTTCATTCTCCTCATTTCACCAGACAGCCACGTTTTACATGAACAACTTTTGATCGTATCAAAAGCATACAAACAAATTAAAGGGAAGTAGCTCAAGCATAAAAAGCGGCAAAATTAAAATGGAAAGAAAATTCCAGATTCTTTTTTCAATGGTTCTTCATACTGTGTAGCTATTGTACAATAGTGAACATGAATCTTTGCATGCATTCTTTAAATTAGTGGCATAAAAAGAATGGAATGAGAAGTATAGAGAGCGTGAATGATAATTGCAAGCCACTCAAGAATCACAAATGCCCACAACCAAAATTTGCTTTTGAAAGACTTGGATTTTGCGGTCTTACGTGTGACATTTGTGCTGTGATATTTGTACCCGCATCCAATCACATCTTACTAAATCCTGGTATTCTGCTACCTAAAATTTTCTCACAACTGGCATTTTCATATGAGTCTTTGACTTCTTTAGCCGACCACGGGAAAAGAAAAAAACACAATTTTAGCTCAGATCTAACTATTCCATCTAGAGCTAACTCAAGACAAAGGAAAATGATGTTTGCGTTAAGAGAACGAAGAGGAAGAAGCAGCTAGGTTAAGAGAACGAAGAGAAAGGAAGAGGCAACTGGTTCTGTTTTTTTCACTTTATACGCTGGCAAAGGAAAATGATGCTTGGGTTATTAAGGGTTTTGCAGCAACGAAGTGGGAGAAACAGCCGGTGTAAGACTTAAGAGAACAAAGGGGAAGGAAGAAGCAGATGGTTTTGTTTTTTCACTTTATATAAGCCAAAATGACATCGTTTCACAACAAATCAGAATAAAAGAGATAAGCACTGAAGCGACACCGTTTCAACCGTTCAGGGGTTTGACCCGGATAAACATCATTTTCCTTCAAAAGATAAACAGAAAGAAGAAGAGCACGGAACCGTGCGTTTTATTGCAGAGTTGAAAACTGAAAATACAAATACAAATAATAGATATTCAGAAACAAATTCAGCTTATGCATGCTTTTAAATGGTAGTTGATCTATGTTTATATTTTTTTTAACCGCTTTCTTCTTTTTAACTCTTTTTATGTTTTCCGTAGGACGAAAGTGATGTTTTTTCTGTTTTGTTTTTTATTGGTCAAAGTCACGGGAACTTTGTGGCATGCATCATCAAGGAGGTTTTCTCAAGAGGTGAGGTTGGATCTTTATGTGCAATCTCTGGGTCTATAATTTTTATGGAGTTGGACTCTCCCTCCATTAATTGCGGCCCTAACTTAATTCCATGGACATATAGGATTTTATAGATGAGTCATTGTCTATGAAGTTTCTCATCTTATGAGAGAAAGTGGGTTTTATGCTATGATAAATACTTCTCGTTAAGTTTCCAATAGAAATGCTCAATGCAGCTATACTGCAGCTTCTTTTCCTGTGTGCACACTATTTATTTTTACTTTCTGTTGCATTGTGGTCATAACACCTTTCCAGATTAAGTTATATTTGCTTATTTCCTGAATTTGTGCTTGCCCATTTCAGATAGAGCCAGATTCTGATGACAAATTCGGTTTTGATAATGCTAGAGTAGCTGCATTTCTGGTGTTGGCCACCTCAGTTCCTCTCTCTTGCGCACAAAATGTCCGCAGCATTCTGCCGCAGATATTTTCATACGCAGTTACATTGCTGGGGAGGATTTCTTATGCTTTAAGTTATCTTATGAACCAACATTCCCTCTTGGCCTACTTGTCTTTATGCAGTAGATTGTCCAATTTTTCTGAGGCCAATTTCAAAGGGGAAGACACTCCCTTGCATGAAGCTAAAACTGATGACCCAAATTGCACCACTGAGGTTAGTATTGGGGCAGATATTCACATGCAGAAAAACCATGACGAAGCCTCTAGAAGTCGATCTTGGATACATGGCAAGCTGAAGGAGACAGTGACATCACTTTGCCAGCTGGAAGAGGAGGATGAGATATGGAAGGCTTTGAATCTTGTGCTTTCAAAGGTCAGGAATGTCTGGTCATTAGTACAATCTGGATTCTCAAAGGAGGCTTTGCAGATATTGAGGTTTGTAATGCAGTCACCTATACCTTAATTTTTTCTGGCTTTTCCATGCTGTGTGTGTAAAAAAATTTTTGTTTGTTTTGACATGCAAATCATTGTTCAAATGACCTCTACTAGAGATAAGCTAAGCTGTATTTCAAGACAGTTACCATTAAAACAAATTTCCTATTGTGATTTGCGCACGGGTCATGGCTTTTCAGACAGCTTCATAAGTCAAGCGTATCTGCCACTCAACCTGATAAAAACATCATAGCCTGAGAAAAATCCTATTCATGATCTGAGCGTGAAGTATATGGAATTTTCTAGTTATGCTACTTTAGATATGTGGCTGAACTCAAGGTGTGTTAATTATAGAATTACCCACTAAGAGCAGACTTGACATATTTGTCTACATCTATTATGTGCTATTAATTTTCATATTTTTTACTATTTCAGGGCTGGCAAGGAAGAAGTGCTAACATTTAAAGCTGAATCCTGTGGATTTGATGGTGGGTTATTATTTACCTTGCAATATTTCAAGGTACCGAAACTGCTTACTAAGGTCTGGGAGCAATTTGTGCCCGCTAAAAATATTCATTATTATGAACAGGGAGAATTGGAGCTTCTACTACGAAAATTGGATAGGAGTCTTAGAAAACTCAGGTGTAGGTTCCTAGGATTGTCTAAAGAAGAGGAATTGCATGTCTTAGAGCTGATACTGGTCTCTTGTTTATTGAGATTGTCCAAATTCAAAATCTGCTGCTTCTTTACCACCATGAGGAACCTATCTTCCACAATTTCAAGTTTAGAATTTCTCCATCAGCAAGGATCCAGTGAACCATTGAATTTCGTAACCGCAATGAAGAAATCATTACTTGAGATCAACATTTCTAGCGGCCACACTTCCTCTAGGACATTTCTCTTCTATCAGTTACTCAATTCCTTCTCTCTGAGTCAACTTGTGCTACGCGGAAGACTTAAGCATGTACATGCAGAATTGGGTGTTCCTCATAATAGTTCTGAAAATTCTGTTATTTTTGTCTCAAGACTCCCAGTTTTTATACCCTTTGAGATCACTTTGTATAATATTTCGAGTGTGAATAGGTTGTGGCTTAGGATGAATATGAGTGATGAGTCCACTCAATTTGTATTTCTAGATCTGAACGTGGTGGCTGCAAGGATGCCGAGAAATTTACATATATTGCACCTTTTTATAGAACTCCAAAGGCAGCATCTTTCTCCCTGAGGTTTTGTATAGGCATGGAATGTTTATTTGAAGATATACATTCAGTCAAGGGCAATGGAGGACCGAGTGCACTAGCATATCTTTGTAATGAAAAAGAAGTTCACTTTTCCAGGGTTTCTAGAGGATGTTTTTTCCCTACATAATCTTGGTTTGGCAGATTGTGTGAAAATCTACGAAAATTTCAGGGAAGAACTGTTTTGCAATTCTTATAATTAGATCCACAACAGGAATGGTCACTATTGATCTTTTTATGGGTGACAGGTGATGAACCAAAAAACTTTTTATACGGTTAACCGCTCGATCAATGAATTTTAGTGTCTTACGGTCACATACAACTATGTTTGAAGCAAAGAAATGATCCAAGTTCGATAACTCTTTAAGCAATACTTAGACAAGTAGCATATGATTGAAGGAATGTCAAGCCTTGTTCCGTGATGGCCCTGTTCCTCGCTCGCCTCACCCAATCAACAACTATCTCCTCAGCCTGGCTACCTGTTACGCCTTCTTCAAGAGCATCTGCTGCTTCAGCAAATTTCTCTTCGCGCAAGTAACTCTCAAGTCTACAAATGACAGACTCAATCCCATCATTAGCTTGGTCGGCTTCTTTTACCTAAATGACAATTGTGAAGAACGACTATCACTGACAGACCTCTTATTCAGCTTACCTTAACCAAGATGCCATATGTGCTAAAGAATGTGTCAAAATACCACTGCCACCTGGTGGAATCAGGCTGAAGTGGCGTCTGAGTCCCTTTCAAGGCATCAAACTGCAATGGGAAAGGCCAGCATAAAACAATTTAGTAGAATATTACTTCAAAATTATCCAATGGATATTTTGAAAAAAAAAATAGAAACAAAAATGCAGTTGCTGAAATAAACAAATCTATCTTGCAAGAAAATATTTTTAAAATGGTTCTAACACATGAAAGTGGCAAAACCATGCTAGGCTTGATGAAAATGTTATGTTAACCATACTGGAAAATTAACAGTGAACAACGGAAAAATAAAAGGATCCTATATAGGATTCTGTATCACCAGTCAACCGAAACCATGTATTATTACAAATTTATCTGATAGAACTCATTCCCAGCAGCAAGCACATAACATCTGCATCCATTTCACGTAGTAAATAAAACAGGAGAAAGGAACAAAATACACTTTCAACCACCAGTCTGCTTGCACAAAAAAGCCAAAACCTATGTGAGAGGCGAACAATGTAGATCCCACAACTTGTGTTAAGGTGATTATATTGATATAATCCTTATATCTTTTGTAGCCAACCAGAGTAAGGGAGAAAAAGAGAATCAACTTAACTCCATTATGTCGAATAAAACTTGCTTGCAGATGTAAAATAATATGGTTATTGCAGATGTCTTAGTGCAAAAGACGACACTCATTCCCACAACACCATTTAAACTTATTTAACCACACATAATTGTATCACAAGTTTTACCTTCTGGATCGATTGCAGCAGTGTTTCTGTGCCATGGTACTGTGTTTCTTCTGGAAGGGACGATAAGGCCAAATTTAAGACGGAGTCTTTTTCAATGCCATCAGGATAGGTGTAGAGAGTATCTCTTTCTTTTTGAATTGGTAATCTTCTGGAAAGTGCATCTTCTAAAGCCAGTGCACCCTAAAATAATTGATAGCAATCTGACTTTAGAGACTAGCAATAACGACCAACATCTTCATACTTTAAAATGAGAAGGCGTATTTGCCCAAAAAGAGAAAAAAAAAAGAAAATAATAATGACGAACAGCAGCTTATAGTGTTGGAACTCACCAAAGCAAGCTTTTGGGAAAAATAACTTTTACAAGCCTCTTCAGAACGTGCATAAATTGCCATGCACAAAGCATTTACCTATGGAAAGAAGAATTAAATTTATATCATCCTACCCATAGCAGAAAAATCATAATTTTCAATGGTTAAAGAGTGATAAAAGACATGGAAAAATACCAGCAAATCTCAGCAACATGTGAAATGCATCCTACTAATGAAAATATGTAGACATGCGCATCCAAGACACCATCAAACGTGTAAAGTTGAATTCATCCAATTCCAAGCAACTAAAAAGGCATCCACTTCTACCAAGCTGCAATTTATGATGGCAAATCATTCTCTTCTTTCCCTTTTTTCACAGTGCTAAAACACTAGACAGCATATAAATACTTTAAACAATAGAAAAACACTTGACCTGATCTCCAGACTCAGTTTTTTTAAATATTAGCACACTTTCTTGGTATCTTTTCTCTAATAAACACATTGCAAAATCAAAATTCTTCGCAGAATTTTCATAAAAATGTACTTCTGTTGGAGAATTTCAATAAAACATTCTTCAATCAAAGAATCGATATCTTGCATGAAAAATAGTAATTCAGGATCATAATACACACAATGTATTCATCAGTAATCATCGTATTTGATCAAAACTCTTACATGGAGATTTGCTTCTGCCATTTCCTCAATCCGTGCTACTTTCTCACGCGCAATTGATGCAGCTAGGTCTGCTTTTGCCAACTCAAGAGCATTTTTCAGTTTTGACTCTGCTTCATTTTCCTGCAGTCATTCCGATACCAGCAACTTCAGTTAACAGGTTACTAAAACCATTGCTTTTTACAGAAAAAAACTAAAAAATCCGCCTTCTGTTCAAGTTCCATCCTAAATTGCTCTTCCATCTTCTCTTGAAGTGACTTGATGTTAGCTGCTGCTTTTGCTCTCTCTATTCAATTCCTTCCCAATGAGAAAATTTAATATACTTAGAATTATCCTAGAAGAAGCCAAATCCTCTCTCTCTATGTTGCTTTTCATTTTGGTGGTGTGTCTGGCCCCTATAAGCAGGTTATATTTTTCAAACCATCACTCCCTTATGCTTTTTGATATATCTGAAAGGTATGGCAGGGAAAAATTTCCCTAGCGCTAGTGGGAAGATGAGAGCTTTGTAGAAAACTTGTCACCTAACACGGACATTTTCCATGCAGTGCAACTCCAGAACATGTACTTAGATTGCCGGTGCCCACTGCCCAGTGGTTACAAGATATAATTAATATTTCAGAATAGAAATGCATCAAGCCACTCATTGATATTCAGCCTTCCCTGTTCTCCTCTTGGTTGATTATAGGTCTGAGAAGATGTGCTATTACTCAAAGCTGTAAGATACTTATAAACAAAAAACAAGAAAGTGCAGTGCCACAATTATATCTTTGGACAGATGGGATATTATTAGCCAGCAACTGTAAATTGCCAAAATTAGATACTGAAATGGCAAACAACAATGATTTGGAAGCAGTAGTCCAACATTTGGCTTACACGAATTTGCTACATGCTAATGCACAAATAGTATAGTCATCGCTACAGTAATATTACCTTGCAAACAAGTAGCAAAAGGAGTATTCAGTTTCTGCGTGTAACAAGTGTGTTCTTGTGTCAAAAAGGCATTTAAAGATGCATGTAGGGATTAACAGTTATTTGATAAGCCTAAAGTTGAAAAACGTGGAAAAGATACGTCATATGCCAAGTAATATTAAGAACAGAAAGGTGTATGACCTTCTCTAATATTGCTGCCTCTTCTGTACGCATAAGTTCCCTGGCCCTTGAATCCCTCAATTCCTTTTCATACTTCTCCTGAAAAAAGGAAAAAGAAGCAGTAAGATAAGCAAGATTAAAGCAGCAGCAAGAATGTTATGACAAGAAGCTGGTAGAAGTTAATCAGTGGTTTAGATTATACATGTGATAATCTATTCCAAGCATAAAGATAATCCAGACCTTCAATGCTCTTTTTTCCTTGGCAAAAGCACGAGCATCTAATTCAGCCTGTCTTTGTCAGCAGCATGAATTGCTTGTAAAAAGTCAAGCACCACTTTGCAATCCTTGGAAAGGTAAACATTATTCAACTCCTCCATTGCACTAATAAAATTCAACCATTGAGAAACAAAAATAAAACATATATAATCAGACAATCTTCTTCAATGTAAAAGTACAATGTATGCATAGAATAATGCCCAAAGAAAGCTTATCAGAAACCTCCGTTGCTTTGTCAATGCCCTCATCATTCTGTGATAAAAACACACCAGAATCATCACTATTTTATAGCCAATGCAACCAACAGATTTTTATAGAGCAATTTATATTGGGGAAGGACAAGAAGTATAACAACATAAATAATAAACAAAAATGAAAGGGGAAAAACCTGCCAGGCCGCCACCACCTCCTGCACCATCAATCTTATAAGAGATGTACAATTAATGGTTGAGCATATGCTAGAGAAAAACTAATATAGTAATACCCAAAGGTACCTCGGATTTGTCTTCTATGATAATGGACTGTTGTGGCAATGCTTTCTGCTCATCTTTTTCAGAAGCTGCCCTCGTCCGGCTAAGTATTCCCGTGCCTTCAACATTTTCATCTTTTTCCTTGCTGCTTTTTCACTTGGAGCTTTCCACCTCAACACTTCCTTCAGATGATACAGGAGGACTTGCGCTGCGTTCACAGAATTCTATGCTTTTATTTGAATTTTCAGCCGCATCTTTCTCCTTCACGGCCATTGTCTGATCTTGAGGTGTCAATTCTGCTTTATCTTGCAAATGAGGCTGATTTTCAACTGGTGTTTTGCTTAAAGCTTCAGGCTGGCGAATATCTTTATCGGGCTCAACACGCTGCATAGCTTGCTCCACAACAGAAATTGATGTCTCAGGCTCTTCATCACTGTGGGACAAAACTGCAGGTTCAGCCACATGATGATCATCCTTCACATCGTTTTTATCTTTGCTAAACTTAGATGAACCAAGAGAACTGTGTTTTTCTTTCTCTTACCAATATATTGGTCCAAATACCCATTCTGATAAGCTATTAAACCGACAGCAGCAACAACAGCAGCTCCAAAAATAATTGGTGAAAAGTTGCTCTTTGATTCCGGTGGCTGGCCTGGGGGACCAGGTTCTGGGGAAAGTTTTTTTGGGAAGCAGTTGAATATTCCTTTCTTGCCGAAATAATTGAGGGAAGCTGTTGCAAGTTTGTCAGCCATAAGCAAATAAGGAGCATAGCTTATCTACATTGCCAAATCAATCAACAATACAGACGCAAATACGGTCACAAAGAAGTGAGATTTAGAAAGAAAGTTATAAAACTTTTGCCAAGCCTTAACAATAACGCCTTTCTGAACCAAAAAAACACGTAAAAGTACTTCTTAGAAAAGCACTTCTGCAGGAAGCACAAATGAGCAGAAGTGCCAAGTGCTTCTGTTGAATAATACTGTTAACTAGTAAAGGGAAATTGAAAAGCTAACAGGTTGACGATAAATACAATACAATATAATATAAATAACACTCGCCTGAGCTATAATCTGCCGAGGGACCCTCCGACGCGACGATAATTCCAGAATTGACCTGAAAAAAATGGCGTGGTTCTACATTGAGTTACAGAAATTAAAGACATTAAGAAAACCAAAATATGTGATTAAATATTCGAAATTACCTTCGTAACATGGTACTGACGGATCGCGAGTGATGAAAATTAGATGCGGCGATGTTGTTTGAGTGAAAGACAGTGGTCCGTTGAGTTATTTATTTGCTAATGAACGGCCTCGTGTAGGCCAGGCTGACAACTGGGCTAAACTGTTTGCCGGAGCTGACAATTAACACATTCTGCGTTTCCAACTCCCAAAAAATAACGTAGTAGATTATAAATGGGATAATAACTTATAGCATCCTAAACGTATACATTTTCTAAAATAAATGCCATTTAAAAGGGTTTTTTTTAATTAAATACCCTTTAATAGTTTTAAAATTATTAAAATACCCCTTCCCTTTTTAGTTTTCATAGATACCCTAACACATGGTAAAATCGAGAATACCTTTAATGAATGCATCAAATAACCTTTTTTTCCTCATTTCTTTCATTCAACTCCATTTTTACTGCCGATTATCTCAAAATCTCTCATAACTTCTTACACAAATACAATTATGTATTCATTTCTTTAACACCCATTCTTTCTTTAAACGTACATTGCTTATTAAACACCCCAATAAGGTATGTTAATGTTGTTGGGTTTTAAATTTTTAAATTTTGAGGAAAATTTAGAAATTTTCCTCACATTACAATGTTTTATTTTCATCATTTTTTCTGATATATAGAAATATATGCAATGTACGTTGTTTAATTATTTTTTTCAGCAATATAACTTATTTATGGCTAACATGTTTGACGTCGTGCATTCTCTTGATACCGTCTACGTCATACAGTTAGTCATGTTGGTCGTGTAAGTAATATAGTCGTGTAAGTCGTGTGGGTCACGTAAGAAATATAGTCGTGTAAGTCGTGTAAGTATTATAGTCGTGTAGGTCGTGTACGTCGTGTACTTACTTGTATATGAAATTTCATATTATTGTTTTTATTGTATCATCAGAAATAGTTTTGGTACATGTGTCTATTCTCTTTAATGGTGAATGGATTGAGTAAAATGACGAGTATAAGTTCAACGGTTCCAAGGCTAAACGGATAATGATACCACGATCGACAACATAATATGCCGAATTGGTGGAGAAGATAGCTGAAGTTATTGACATAGATACTTCAGAATTCGAAATCACAATGAAGTTCGAACTTAAGACATTTGATCCTATTTCACCAGTTACAATTCAAACCAATGATGACGTGAAATTTTTCTTCGAGAAAGTACCTAGTGGAATAGAGTTTAGAAACCTGCTCTGCATTACTTTTGAACATAGATTAAATCGTGTGTTCATAAATTACAGCAAAAAAATAAATTTGCATAATCGACAGTTTGAGAAATGATAGAGATTAATTATTATAAATAAACAAAGTTATCAGTTTAGAATGTCAATATTTGGATATGATACACTAATGGATATCACAATTAAACATATTACAACCATTTAAAAAGTTTTTTTTTTTATCTTCAAACTGCTTTCTTCCTTTGCCGAAGCATACACGCATACATGAGGAATGCCTGCATATAATAAATCCATGAAATCAATTAGAAACAACTCTTAATCAAAGGCTGGTTGAAAACACAGTCGCAAATGTGGCAATACTTAGTCGCAAGTGTGGCAATACTTAGGTTATCATCAAATGTTGTCGGAATCCGCACAGCAGCAAATAATAATAACTTTACACAATTTGTACATAGTTAAAAATAATAACAAAATGAACCTTCACATTATTCTTATTGGTTCTAACGATGACAAATTAGTAATTTTTACTTTTGGTTTGCCATATTTCATTTTTTCCTTAATACTTTTCGTTGACATTTTTTGCATAGCAACAAATATAAATTCTTAGCAAAAATTAAGTCTTTAAACAACTAAATTATTATAATGAATTAACAACAGTGAAAAAAGTTGGGTAATTTTGAGGTCGTGTAAGTGCAATACATGAAGTCGTGTAAGTGCAATACATGAAGGTCATGTGATATACAACCTTGAATCCTACATAACCTTACACGACCAAATCGTGTGTTGCATGATAAAATTATAATCGGCACAATCCATCAATTTTTCACAATTTGCGTGCAGCAAAACAACTAGAAATTTATTTTTGAGCATGTAATGAGAGACCTACAACTAATTAATCTATTTTTTCTATATAAACCCTAACTTTTTTTTTTTAATATCAACAAGAAAACTATTTATAGAGAATTTCTTTTCTCAATTAGTTAAATTATGACCATTTTACAGAAAAGGATCAGCTCTCATCAGCGATTATGTAGCGACGAACTAGGCTTCTCTTTCTTAGTTGTGGCAGCTTTCCCTTCTCAAGCTTAGTTTGCTCGTGTTGAAGTTCGATTTATTATGTATGGAGAATGAATATTTGTTTCGGTAGAGGTGATGCCGGTGAGGGAATTGCAGAGGTGATGTCGGTGAGGGAATTATAGTGTTTGTTTGTTTGAGTTTGATAGTGGAGAGAATTGCAGCAGATGAGTGTTTGTTTGCTTCAGTAGAGAAGAGAGAGGTGCTTTTCGTTGAGTTGAAATGTTTTAAAATAAGGATATCTTAATAATTTTCTATCAATTTTTAAAGGGTATCAATGAAAATTTTAGAAAAAATAGATTTTAGGGTATTGAGATAATTTTTGAAGTATGGAGGTGTACTGGGCGCAATTGCCTCTTTAAAAGGCCCCCTTAAATGAATATCAAAAACAACAAAAACAACTTTCGTTTCAGCTAAACCCTCAGCTAAAACCCTGTGTGAAGGTGGCGAGAAAGAAGTCAGCGAACTTTGAGCCGCTGTGCGAGCTCGTGAGTTACCATATAGAGTCGTTCGATTACATGCTGGATGAAGGATTGAGTGAGATGTTTGATCACGTCAAGCACAAGCCTATCATCATCCACGATTCCTTCACCAATAAGAGGCTCAAAAATATCTTTTTTTTTGTTCTCTTGAATTTCTGTTTCTATTTGGCTGAATTGCTGGTAAAAAGCACTTTCTGGGGAAAAACACTTTTTAAATGCTGTATACAGCACGCGCTGCTATTGCTAAGTATAGGTTTCAAATTTAAGTATAAGCACAGCAGTTAGAAATGTAGCTTATGTCATTGTACTCCGTGTTGTATTTTATTTTTTCAATTGTGTTTCCTTGACTATTATGTTTACTCTCAGTGGGTAACCCAGAAATATTCCTGCCGCAAAAGGAGTTGAGGTCTAAAACATTGCGAGATGCATTGCTTCCTTTTGAAGTAAACAATCATGCTCCTTGTTATATATTTTATTCTTTTATTCTTTTTTTGTATTATTATTCTTTTTTTCTTGATTTTATGTAGTAATGCCAATTGACGAGTTGGATTTTTATTTTTTATCTTTTTGGTATGGAAACAGTGTCACCAGGCTAAAATTTCGTACACCGAAAAGTTGATGGCGGATGTTGAATTTCAATATGTTGATGCGGGTTCTCCTGTTGTAAGAGAGAGATTTAATTTTGGCCAGTTTCCTGTAATGTTGAAGTTAATAGTTTCTTATGTCCCACGTTGCAATGTGAAGAAGTGGTGGTGGTCATTTTTACATCAAGGATTGCATATATCCGATATAAACTAGGACTGTCAAATCATCAGTGGCTTTCTTCTGCGCATCTATGGCCCATGAGCGTGCGTGTGGGTTTTAAGCTTGTTGTAAATCTTTTGAGTTTGAAAACTGTTGGTTGCCATTCAGTTTGGTGAAAATATTATTTTAGTGAGATATCTTTTGGTAAGATCATCCATAAGGAAGCTAGGTAGTTTTGTACTAGTCTTGTTATGGATGCAGGATAGAGATCGAAAACTAAGGATATTTCCTGGAAATGAGCACCCTTTTGATGACCGGCCCCTTAAAACATAGACGATGCCTCCTCGACGTGTTAGAGAACTACAGCCTCATGCTAGAAGAACCATGATTGGAGAACATGAAAAGGGTGAGATGCAGCAGAGTAACAAGGATCCGAGATAAAACAGAAAGAAAGAAGTTGAAGCAGCAGTGATTGCCTGAAGATCTGTCGGGGCTCTATTTACTTTGATAAGGGATACTCATTTTCTGTAGGTAGCCCAAATAATCCAGGCATTGTCTATTACATGTTGGAATGGCAGTCTAACATATTCTTTGGTTTTGAAATTTAAGCTCTGGAATTGCATAATTTTTCAAATATTCTTTTAAGAGCGTGAACTGAATCCTAACTTATCCTCTCTTCTATTCTATTTGGAGAAAGAGATGAGGATTTCTCCCAAGTCCAATCGCACCCGTTTTACCTTCTCATTGTCTGAAGAGATGAAGCCACTGCATTTTAAAAAAGATTTTATTGCGCTCGTTATTTAAGCTCAGTTGCTTTTATATAGATCAGAACCACTATTTAGTTTATGATTTGGCATTTTTTCAGCAAGTCAAAATTAAAAGGTTCAATTGCATGAGATGGGCGAATGCAGCATTTAGATAAATCAATTTGTTTTGCAATTATGTCGAGAAAATAAAATAATTTATGAGATAATACCATTGATCAAACTCGCCAAATATCCTACAACCTTATCATAGAGTTGTTTATTACATAATCGAATGCACTTTCAATTCCAAACCTACAAATAAAAAGATGATACACCAATGTTTCATACAAGATATAAATTGGTTTAATAAACATATAGTCACACATGACCCATCTCCCAAATCATAAGTTAACAGGCCATAAACAAACCAAAAGAATTTTCCAAGCAACAAAATCAAGAAGCCAGTAAGAAAAGCAATCCCTGAATAATAGAGCACGACATATTTCCCTCCTACTAGTTAATCTAATAGAAACCATTGTCATTCTAATCACTTGATGATCCATCGTCATCATCTTCATGTTGTGCAACAACTTTCTCTATAACCCTCATCTCACTATCCCATTTTCTATAGTTTAGTTTCTCACTCCACATCTAACCACATCCAACGGCTGATGTTGTAGTCAAAAGCTGACAAATTCTATAAGCTAGTCAAGTCCATTCAATGCACTCCAAAAGTGAAATAAAAAAAGGTTAATAACAAGGTCATCATTTGTGAAAATGTGCCCACGTGGGTGAAGTGATGTTCTTCGTGTATTGTCCAATCATCATTGCAATAGACTGCCTGGCTCAATGGCAGCCACTAAATAAATGCATGGTCATCCACTGAAAATAATCCGTTGCTGCATGTTCCTTCCTTAAGAAGGAACTGACTAGAAAATATTTTCCTGACAGAATATAACTGCTGTGAATATTCGCAATTGATAACATTCAGTGCATTTCAGTCCACATGAAGCTTCGTTATTGTGAGTCGGCATAAAAGCATTGCAAACAATAAAGTAGTTTAATATTTTTCTAATTTTTTCCTTAGTTCAAGTATTAGAACAATAACAAAAAAAAACTAAAAAAGAGAGCCACTAATAATTTTTATATAGTCAAGATTAATTGAATGAACATTAAATTATTGATTTTCTTATCTTTTAGATCACTAATATCACATCAATGGGGTTCTTGGCTGCTAATCATTCCAATAAGAGAAACAAATGATCAATGTTAATAAGGTGCCTTAGTTAAATAGGTACTGATGTAACCATTGAACAAACGCAAGGCCACAAGAAAAACAAATGACGTGTTGTTATATATATGTGTGTGTGATGGAGAGAGTAGCTTGGAAGTATCAATTTGACTTTTTTTTTTCATTGTCCTCAAAACGCAGTAGCAGAAAACAGAGTGAGGCAGTAGATAAACTTTGAAATTTTTTCATAAGCGTATACTTACTCCCATATGGCTTTATCATAAGGATTGACCTAATAAGACGGGAAGTACTCCTCTCGTTTCTCCTAACATGCTGATACACATAGTGATTAGATTATAAACATAATGTCATATGGATGTAACATATTACTAATTCAAGTCCTTAACATGTAATAACAGAAGAAATAGTTTAGGAAATGCCGGGTGAATCACTTTGCAAGTGCCTCCAGCATTCACCTTTGCCTTGGAGTACATGAAATCAACAATGATGATTAAATCCATCAGGCCCATGCACTACACTATTATTAAATTGTTTAATATTGCAACTCTCGTGCTGTAGACAAGAGAGTCTCCTGCGGTTCAATATTTCCATATTAAAGTCGTTCTCGCATGGGATGGTCGGATAGTGGACGTCAACATAGTGGACGTAAAAATGTGTTCACTGTTGATGATCTTCTCTGTCGTCTTGCCAATCATCTTCTTAATAATCATTCACATAAATTTTTCACAAATAATCCTGAAATTGAAGACATTATGTTAACAAACATCACGCTGATAAAAAAATTGAAGAGTAAACCGTATAATTAAAAGGTGCTTACATAGTAGTCGTTTTTAAGAATATAAATAGATACTGACAGTTCATCAGTGAATGCATAAGTAAAGTATAAAAATGATTTTACGAGTGATCTCTTACAAGTAGCCATCTACCTGCATGATTGAAGCCTTCATATGCACACTGTCTGTCTTCTCAAAATCTGCAGTGCTCTTATTACGAATCACAGGATCCCTAGGACGGAGACGTCTACCTCTTTCGGATGAGAGATGCCTATTTGTGAACGCAATGTGATTATTTTGCATCGACTGTGCTTTCTTCAATAATTGTACAAATGCCTTTATATCTCTAAAATCCATCGAACATTCTCTTTTTTTTTTTTAACTATGAGAAGTGGAACACTGACAACCACCTCTGCACATTGAATTTTTTTTTTATCTTTTCAATATACAAACCCAAATCATAGTTAGAGAAAATGTTAAACCTGTTACATTGTTATATAGATTTTCTATGTTCAATTTTCTTAAATCCTGAGTCACATTAAAATACGCACAACCTATTTTTTAGCTTCCAATGTCAAAGTTAACTATGTGTGGATTTTTAAATTCGATACTTTTTAATACTTTTCTTCCATTTTTAAATTCAAGTACTTAGCATGTAATAGCCGAAGAAATAGTTTAGGAGAATGCCGGGTGAATCACGTTGCAAGTGCCTCCACCATTCACCTTTGCCATGGAGTACATGAGATCAACAATGATGATTAAATCCATCAGGCCCATGCACTACACTCTTCTTAAATTGTTTAACATTGCAACTCTCGTGCTGTAGACAAGAGAGTCTCCTGCGGTTCATTATTTCCATCCTACAGTCGTTCTCGCATGGGATGATTAGATAGTGGACGTCAACATAGTGGACGTCATAATGTGTTCATTATTAATCCTGAAATTGAAGACATTATGTTAGTAAACGACACGCTGATAAAAAAATTGAAGAGTAAATCGTATAATTAAAATGTGCTTACATAGTAGCCGTTTTTTCTTGCATTCCATTATGCATAACCTATTATTAAAGAATATAAATAAATACTGATAGTTCATCAGTGAATACATAAGTAAAGTACAAAGATGATTTTACCAGTGATTTCTTGCAAGTAGCCTTCTATGTGCATAATTGAAGACTTTATTTGCACACTGTCTGTCTTCTCAAAGTCTGCAGTGCTCTTATTACGAATCACAGGATCCCTAGGACGGAGATGTCTACCTCTTTCGGATGAGAGATGGTCATTCGTGAACGCAAAGTGATTATTCCACATCGACCGTAATTTCTTCAACAATTATACAAATGCCTTTCTATCTCCAAAATCCATCGAACATTCTCTTTTTTTTTTTATCTATGATAAGTGGAACACTGACAACCACCTCTGCACATTGAATTTTTTTTTATATTTTCAATATACAAACCCAAATCATAGTTAGAGAAAGCCGTTAAACCTGTTACATTGTTATATAGATTTTCTATGTTCAATTTTCTTAAATCCTAAGTCACATTAAAATACGTACAACCTATTTTTTAGCTTCCAATGTCAAAGTTAACTATGTGTGGATTTTTAAATTCGATACTTTTTAATACTTTTCTTCCATTTTTAAATTCAAGTACTTAACATGTAATAGCCGAAGAAATAGTTTAGGAGAATGCCGGGTGAATCACGTTGCAAGTGCCTCTACCATTCACCTTTACCATGGAGTACATGAGATCAACAATGATGATTAAATCCATCAGGCCCATGCACTACACTCTTCTTAAATTGTTTAACATTGCAACTTACGTGCTGTAGACAATAGAGTCTCCTGCGGTTCATTATTTCCATCCTAAAGTCGTTCCCGCCTGGGATGGTCGGATAGTGGACGTCAAAATGTGTTCACTGTTGATGATCTTCTCCATTGTCTTGCCAATCATCTTTTTGATAATCATTCACATAAATTTTTCACAAATAATCCTAAAATTGGAGCCATTACGTTAACAAACAACATGCTGATAAAAAAATTGAAGAGTAAACCGTATAATCATCATTGTTGCTTACATTGTAGCCGTTTTTTCTTGCATTCTATTCTGCATAACATATCATTAAAAAATATAAATAAATACTGGTAGTTCATCACTGAATACATAAGTAAAGTATAAAGATGATTTTACCAGTGGTGTCTTGCAAGTAGCCTTCTATGTGCATAATTGAAGCCTTCGTATGCACACTGTCTGTCTTCTTAAAGTCTGCAGTGCTCTTATTATGAATCACAGGATCCCTAGGACGGAGACGTTTGCCTCCATTTTTCAGTTGTTTTTTTTGTTAATGTTCTACTACTTGAACTAAGGAAAAAATTAGAAAAATACTAAAGAATTTATAAGAGAACTTTTTTTTGCCATTTTTTTAGCTGTTTTGTTGTTTCTTACACACTTGGATTTTTGAGAGATATGAGTTTAAGGGAATATTGAGAGATCAAGAAAATGGAAGAAAAATATTAAAAAATATAGAATTTAAAAATCCACACATAGTTAGCTTTGAGATTGGAAGCCAAAAAACAGATTGTGCGTGTTTTGATGTGACTTAGGATTTAAGAAAATTGAACATAGAAAATCTATATAACAATGTAATAGGTTTAGCGGCTTTCTCTAATTATGATTTGGGTTTGTATACCAAAAAGATAAAAAAAAAATTCAATGTGCAAAGGTGGTTGTCAGTGTTCTACTTCTCTTAGATAAAAAAAAAAAAGAGAATGTTCAATGAATTTTGGAGATATAAAGGAATTTGTACAATTATTGAAGAAAGTATGGTCGATGGGAAAAAATCACTTTGCGTTCACGACTGAGCATCTCTCATCCGAAAGAGGCAGACGTCTCCGTCCTAGGGATCCTGCGATTCATAATAAGAGCACTGCAGACTTTGAGAAGACAAACAGTGTGCATATAAAGGCTTCAACTATGCAGATAGAAGGCTACTTGCAAGACATCACTGGTAAAATCATCTTTATACTTTACTTATGTATTCACTGATGAACTGTCCGTAATTATTTATATTGTTTAATGATATGTTATGTAGAATGGAATGTAAGAAAAAACGACTATAATGTAAGCACATTTTAATTATATGGTTTACCCTTCAATTTTTTTATCAGCGTGTTGTTTGTTAATATAATGGCTTCAATTTCAGGATTATTTGTGAAAAATTTATGTGAATGATTATCAAGAAGATGATTGGCAAGACGATTGGGAAAATCATCAATAGTGAATACATTTTGACATCCACTATGTTGACGACCACATTTTGACATCCACTATGTTGACGTCTACTAAACCCTAAACCCTAAACCCTCAAAGCCCAAAACTCTAAACCCCTTACCCCTAACCTAAAACTCTTTAATCCTAAACCCTAAAAATTTGCTTATGTTGTCGTTTTGCAATGCTGTCACTCGTTTCTTAGACTTACAAGGTATGAATACAACTGATGATTTGGAATGCTTATGCATCCTTAAATTTGTGTTTTATTTAGTTTGCTGCTCCCTTAAATTTGTGTTTCATTTAGTTTACTTTGCCAATTGATTTTTGCACCATTATTTCAGTCAGATTAGCCAGTTTTAGGTGTTTGAATTATTTTAATGTTAGCAAAATTTGTGCATCCTTAAATTCACGTTTCATTTACTTGAAACTATATACTATCTGTGCATTTTTGTATTTCTTTGGGGTGGCGGTGGGGGTGGGGGGGTTTACTGCATTCTGCTAAGGCAAAAATTGTAAATTTGCAAAGCTTATAGCAATGACTTATTATATGTTTAACGCCTTTCTACATATTGAACTAGTCAAGATTGATTGAATGAATATTAAATTATTGATTTTCTTAGCTTTTAGATCACTAATATCACATCAATGGGGTCCTTGGCTGCTAATCATTCCAATAAGAGAAACAAATGATCAATGTTAATAAGGTGCCTTAGTTAAATAGGTACTGATGTAACCATTGAACAAACGCAAGGCCACAAGAAAAACAAATGACGTGTTGTTATATATATGTGTGTGTGATGGAGAGAGTAGCTTGGAAGTATCAATTTGACTTTTTCTTTTTCATTGTCCTCAAAACGCAGTAGCAGAAAACAGAGTGAGGCAGTAGATAAACTTTGAAATTTTTTCATAAGCGTATACTTTCTCCCATATGGCTTTATCATAGGGATTGACCTAATAAGACGGGAAGTACTCCTCTGGTTTCTCCTAACATGCTGATACACATAGTGATTAGATTATAAACATAATGTCACATGGATGTAACATATTAATAATTCAAGTACTTAGCATGTAATAACAGAAGAAATAGTTTAGGAAATGCCGGGTGAATCACTTTGCAAGTGCCTCCAGCATTCACCTTTGTCTTGGAGTACATGAAATCAACAATGATGATTAAGTCCATCAGGCCCATGCACTACACTATTATTAAATTGTTTAATATTGCAACTCTCGTGCTGTAGACAAGAGAGTCTCCTGCGGTTCATTATTTCCATACTAAAGTCGTTCTCGCATGGGATGGTCGGATAGTGGACGTCAACATAGTGGACGTAAAAATGTGTTCACTGTTGATGATCTTCTCTGTCGTCTTGCCAATCATCTTCTTAATAATCATTCACATAAATTTTTCACAAATAATCCTGAAATTGAAGACATTATGTTAACAAACATCACGCTGATAAAAAAATTGAAGAGTAAACCGTATAATTAAAAGGTGCTTACATAGTAGTCGTTTTTAAGAATATAAATAGATACTGACAGTTCATCAGTGAATGCATAAGTAAAGTATAAAAATGATTTTACGAGTAATCTCTTACAAGTAGCCATCTACCTGTATGATTGAAGCCTTCATATGCACACTGTCTGTTTTCTCAAAATCTGCAGTGCTCTTGTTACGAATCACAGGATCCCTAGGACGGAGACGTCTACCTCTTTCGGATGAGAGATGCCTATTTGTGAACGCAATGTGATTATTTTGCATCGACTGTGCTTTCTTCAACAATTGTATAAATGCCTTTATATCTCCAAAATCCATTGAACATTCTCTGTTTTTTTTTATCTAGGAGAAGTGGAACACTGACAACCACCTTTGCACATTGATTTTTTTTTATCTTTTCAATATACCAACCCAAATCAGAATTAGAGAAATCCGCTAAATCAATTACATTATTATATACATTTTCTATGTCCAATTTTCCTAAATCTTGAGTCACATCAAAACACGCACAACCTGTTTTTTGGCTTCCAATGTCAAATTTAACTATGTGTGAATGTTTAAATTTTATACTTTTTAATACTTTTCTCCCATTTTCTTGGTCTCTCAATAATCCCTTAAATTTATATTTAGTTCTTTTTTCATGTTCCCCTCTTCCTACGCCCCCTTATCACTGTCACCACCTCGTGCCCTCTTGAATAATTTCATTCTTCCATTCAAGATTAATGGCATGTGGTCCATCAAAATTATTCTAGGAAGAAAATCCAAGTGTGTAGGAAATGACAAAACAACTAAAAACAATGGGAAAAAATAGTTCTCTTATAAATTATTTAGTAATTTTCTAATTTTTTCCTTAGCTCAAGTATTAGAACATTAACAAAAAAAAAAACTAAAAAGGAAAGCTACTAATAATTTTTGTGTAGTCAAGATTAATTGAATGAACATTAAATTATTAATTTTCTTATCTTTTAGATCACTAATATCACATTAATGGGGTCCTTAGCTGCTAATCATTCTAATAAGAGAAAAAATGATCACTATTAATAAGGTGCCTCAATTAAATGGGCACTGATGTAACCATTGAACAAACCCAAGGCCACAAGAAAAAGAAATGATGTGTTGTTATATATGTGTGTGTGTGTGTGATGGAGATAGTAGCTTGGAAGTATCAATTTGACGTTTTCTTTTTCATTGTCCTCAAAACGCAGTAGCAGAAAACAGAGTGAGACAGTAGATAAACTTTAAAATTTTTTCATAAACGTATACTTACTCCTATACGACTTTATGATATGGACTGACCTAGTAAGACGGGAAGTACTCCTCTGGTTTCTCCTAACATGCTGATAGAAATAGTGATTAGATTATAAACATTTTTAAATTATTTAGGGTTTGGGATTTTTAGGGGGGTTTGGGTTTAGGGTTTTGGGGTTAGAGTTTTGGGTTTTGGGTTTGGGGTTTAGGGTTTAGGGTTTTTTTTTTATATAAAACCACCAGAGCGGTGGGGGGTTAAGCGAGGACCCCTACCTGTATATAGATCAGTAAATGAAAAGTACAAAGGAGGGGAACATAAACCAAAACCCCAAACCTTAAAAGGAGTACAAGTAAGGCAGAGCCTAATAACTGAATACATCAAAGATAAAGCTCACTCATCTGGGGCAAATTACCTGCTGTATTTGCGGACATGCATTCTTAAACCCTTCCGCGTGTGGGGTTGAGTGACACTGAAGTCGGGTGCGGGGTCGGGTCTCTGGTTGTCCTCTAGAGCGGACGAGAAATAACCCTGATCCAAGGGATCATCTGAATGGCGATCATCGCTACTCTGGTCCTCGGACTGCTGGTAGGGCCCAAAATACGCAAAGTGCTAATCCTCTGCCTCACTGATGTCCACGTCAGACGGGACATCAGTACAGTGGGTGTTGAAGCCCACAGTCATCGTATCGGGATTATCCGAAAAAGATCGGATATTGGCAGGGATGTGATGATCGGCAATCTCACCATGGTCGCATGGCAAATTCGCTCCCGGATCTGGAGCCCGACTATCCTAGGCCTCACTGGTCAAATCTGGAGCAGCTGTGATGTCAGGGCCATCTGCCTCGGCGGGAAAAATGACGGTGATCGGGGACCCGGAATCCACGATCTGAATAGCCAAACTCGAGTGGTCAGGGGTCGGGTCTGGGGCTCGCGGGGAATTGCCTGGAGGGGGGCCTCTCTGTCCTGATGCATGTGCGGATCGATCGGAGGAGCCCTATTGGACTGTTGGGGTCGAAGGCTAGGGTTAGCCACATAGCATGTCTCTGCGGCATGGCCAAGGTGCTTGCAGGAAGCACAGTAGAGAGGGATTTTCTCATAAATAACACTCTGCCAAAAGCCGGAATCGCCCACTCCGATCCGAATCCGAGGAAGAGGGGGCTGGGTGACATTGTGCTCTACTAGTACTCTGGCTACAGATGGCCGAGATAATGAGGCAGTGACTTGGTCAATACGGAGCGACTGATGCAATAGAGAATAAAGCTTCCTTACACTGTACAAAATGTATCGGCAAGTACGGAAAAGAAACCCAAATAGGAACAACTGGGAACTCCTCGGAGCATTGGAAATCCGTGGTCCACTTAAAAATTCTCATGGCACTACCACAAACATACCATGTCTGCTTCACCTACAAACGGGTGTAATCGTCCTCCACAGTTAATTTAATTAAAACATGACGATTGTCTAATAGTGAAATTTGAGATTTTTCAATTAATCCTACAGAAGAAAAAAATTTCTAAATTAATTCCATGCGAGGTCGGTTGTAGGAAAACTTACCGACCAACGTCAATTTGAATGGAGTGGCCATCGCTTGAATTTCCTCCGCGGAGAAGTGCACACTCAGTTCTCTATCGAACGAAGACACAGATTTGATCGGAACCAATGGGGGCTTGGACCCATGAGTGATATCGGCGAACGATTTTTTGAGCGGTCCGTTGGAGTTCAAGACCGATGTGTAAGTTGGACCGGAATGGGTTTGGGCTGAATGGTGGAATATGGATGGTTGGGCTTTTTTAAATGTAGTGGTGTGAGGATGGTTTTGGGCTGGGGGGTTTAAGATGGAATGTTGGGCTTTTGAAGAGGTAATAGATGGGGGTTGGTTCTGGTTTTGGGCTTGAGACTTGGGGATGGTGGTTTGGGCTTTGGGGGGTATTGTTGGGTGGGTTGGGTTTGGAGATAAGTTAGGAGGTAGAGTAAAGGTATTTGAGATGGGGTGGGGGGAATCGTGTGGGTGGGAGGGGGAGTGGGGTCCACGGATGGAGAGTGGGAGGGAGTGGGGGACAAAGGGTGGTGGGGGGTTTGAGAAATGAGGTGGGTGTTGGGGTTAGTGGGGGACAAAGAATGGTGGTGGATTAAATTAATGGTGGGTGTGTCGGGTTGAGTGGGGGATAAGTGATGGGTGGTGGGGGATATTATATGAGTGGAAGAGGTAGTGGTGGGGACCACGGAATGTGGGGGATGGAATGACGGTTGAGAGGGGAGGGAATCCGGGTGAGGTGTGTTTGAATTGTTGGAATTGAGGTGGGTGAGAGACAAGGGATGATAGGGGGATTTGTGTATGTTGTGAAGATTGGTGGTGGTGGGGGACAAAGGAGGGTGGGGGATTAAAGTATTGTGGGTGATGTTGGGTTGGGTGGGGGACAAGTGTTGGTGGAGGATTAAAATAGAAGGATGGGTGTTGGATTGGTTGGGGGATAATGGTGGGGAGCCGATATTGGAGGGGAGAGAGGTACTGTGGAATCCGAGTGGGGTGTGTTTGAATTGTTGGAAATGAGGTGGGTGGGAGACAAGTGATGATGGGGTGATTTGTTTATGTTGTGGGGATTGGTGGTGGTGGGGGACAAACGAGAGTGGGTGAGTTTGTTTAGGTTTTGTGAATAGGAGTGAATGGGGGGTAAAATGTGAGTGGATGGGAGAGTGTTGGGAGTGGGAGACAAGTTGATGTGGCTGGAGGAATCTCCATGTGTAGTGGGAGACAATAGGTGTTGGGGATCGGAATAAGTCAAAGGAGGGCATGGAAATATTGCCGATTCGGGAGAGCTACCGTAGGTTGATTCATTTTGGCCTTGAACGGAGGTGGAAGGGAGGGCGTCCATGGGCTGTTTTTGAGCTAGCATATTGCCATGGTGGGGGACGAGACTGTCGGAAGTGGAGGACGGATTTGGGCTGCTGTAATCTCCATCTTTAGTTTTTTCTTCATCTATTTCTTTTGTTTCTTCACGGCCACTTGCTTGCACAGTTTGGCCGGCACATATGTGATGTTGTTTAGGAGACTTACCCGAGCTTTGAGATGAATGGATAGGGGAAGTAGGACGCGTGCTTGGAGTTGGATGGAGAAGTGAATGGTTTGGACTTCTATGCCTTTTACTTGGACATTCACGTGTTTGGGGTTTGGGGTTTGGGGTTTGGGGTTTGGGGTTTGGGGTTTAAGGTCTATGGTCTAGGGTCTATGGTCTAGGGGTCTAGGGTCGGGGGTCTAGGGTCGGGGGTCTAGGTTCTAGGGTCTAGGGTTTCGGGTTTTTTAGGGTTTGGGGTTTGGGGTTTGGGGTTTAGGTTTTGGGAGTTTAGGGTTTAGGGTTTAGGGTTTAGGGTTTAGGGTGTTTAGGGTGTTTAGGGGGTTTATAGGGTTTAGGTTTTGGGGTTTAGGGTTTAGGGTTTAGGGTTTAGGATTTAGGGTTTTTAGGGTTTAGTGTTTAGGGTTTAGGGTTTAGGGTTTAGGGTTTCGGGTTTCGGGTTTCGGGTTTCGGGTTTGGGTTTCGGGGTTCGGGGTTCCGGGGTTCGGGGTTTCGGGGTTTCGGGGTTCGGGGTTTCGGGGTTTCGGGGTTCGGGGTTCGGGGTTCGGGGTTCGGGGTTTCGGGGTTAAGGGTTTCGGGTTTCGGGTTTAAGGGTTTCGGGTTAAGGGTTTCGGGTTTAAGGGTTTCGGGTTTTAGCGTTTTAGCGTTTTTGGGTTTTGGGTTTTGGGTTTTGGGTTTTGGGTTTGGGGTTTGGGGTTTGGAGGGTTTAGGGTTTGGGGTTTGGGGTTTTGGGGTTTTGGGGTTTGGGGTTTTGGGTTTTGGGTTTTGGGTTTTGGGTTTTGGGTTTAGGGTTTAGGGTTTAGGGTTTAGGGTTTAGGGTTTAGGGTTTTAGGGTTTAGGGTTTAGGGTTTAGGGTTTAGGGTTGTTTTTTTAATTAAAAACCACCAGAGAGGTGGGGGGTTAGGCGAGGACCCCTACCTGTATATAGAACAGTAAATGAAAAGTACAAAGAGGAGGGGGACATAAACCAAAACCTCCTAGAAAATGAGTAGAACAGTAAATGGAAAAAGAAAGGCAAAGCCTAGTAATTGGAATCAACAACATACAAATGAAGAAAGCAATCAATGATGCCGTCTCCTGCGTCTGTGAGTGTGGAGAATGTCGGACCTCCTCCGAGGAGTAACGTGAATAAAACCCTCGGAACATCTAATAATGCGTTGCTCACCAAATGTTTCAATAATAGCTCCATCACTGATCTCCTCAGCGCCTCTAATCGCAATACCATCTCTGGACTGCGCACCCTCTCGGGAGTCCCCATCAACACTGGTCTCCTCACTAGAAGGGATCGCGGTGCAATGGGTGTTGAAACCCACAACTCGAATACGCAAGTGTCGGGTCTGGCACTCGCGGAGAATTGCCAGAAGGGGTGGCCGCTCGATCCTGACCCCTATGCGGAGAAGCCGGAGGGGCCCGATTGGGCCGCTGGGGACGAAGGCTAGGGTTAGCCACGTAGCACGCCTCAGCGGTATGGCCAAGGTGCTTGCAGGAAGCACAGTAGGGTGGGATTTTCTCATAAACAATACTCTGCCAAAAACCGGAATCGCCCACTCTGATCCGGATCCGAGGAAGCAAGGGCTGAGTGACATCATGCTCGATCAGAACTCTGGCAACGGATGGCCGAGATAATGAGGCAGTGGCTTGGTCGACGCGGAGCGGCGGACCAACGGCTGATGCAATGGAGAATAAAGCTTCCTTGCACTGTACAAAATGTATCGGCAAGTATGGAAAAGAAACCCAAACAGGAACAACTGGAGACTCCTCAGAGCACCGGAAATCCGTGGTCCATTTAAAAATTCTCATGGCACTACTACAAACGTACCATGTCTGCTTCACCCACAGACGGGTGTAATCGTCCTCCACAGTTAATTTAATCAAAACATGACGATTATCCAATAGAGAGATGTGAAATGTGCCAATTAATCCAACGGAAGCAAAAAATTTCCGAACTAATTCCATGCGAGGTCGATTGTAGGAAAACTTACCGACCAATGTCAATTTGAATGGGATAGCCATGGCGTGAACTTCCTCCACAGAAAATTGTACGCTCGGTTCTCCATCGAACGAAGAAACGGATTTGATTGGAACTAATGGGGGCGTGGGCTCATGAAAGATATCATCGAACGATTTACGGAAGTGGTCTATTGGAGTTCAAGACCGATGCATATGTCGGGCCGGAATGGTGTTGGGCCGCAGGGTGGACTGTTTTAAATGTAGTGGGGTGAGGTGGGTGTTGGGCTGGGAAATGTTGGGCTTGTGGAGAGTGAGTAGATGGGGGTTGGGTTTTGGTTTTGGGATTGGGCTGGAGAATTGTGGATGGGGGGTTGGGCTTGGTGGGGAAAGGTTGGGAATTGGTGTAGAGTGAGTGGTGTGTGAGAGGGGGTGGGGGAAAACGTGTGGGTGTGGGTGGAAGGGGGAGTGGGGTCTACGGGTGGAGGGTGGGAGGAAGTGGGGGACAAAGGTTGGTGGGGGGTTTTGGAAATGGGGTGGGTGTTGTGGTTAATGGGGGACAAAGAATTATGATGGATTAAATTAATGGGGGTTATGTCGGGTTGAGTGGGAGATGGTGGGTGGTGAGGGATTAAACAATTGGGGTTAGTGAGGGACAATGAGGAGTGGGGTAATAAATTAATGGTGGTGGAAGTGGAGGGAGTATGAATGGGAGCCGAATGGGTGTTGGTGGGGGACAAAGGAGGGTGGGGGGTTAGAATATTGTAAGTGATGTTGGGTTTGTGGGGGGAAAAAGGTGGGGAGGAGTGGGGAGCCGAAATGAGTGGGGAGGGAGGTATTGTGGAAACCGAATGGGGCATGGGTAGTTGGGGAGCGGAAAAAGTCAAGGGGTAGCATGGAAATATTGCCGATTGAGAAGAGCTACCGTGGGTGGATTCATTTTGGCCTTGAACGGATGTGGAAGGGAGGGCGTCCATGGGCTGTTTTTGAGCTAGCATATTGCCATGGTGGGGGGAGAGACCGTCGGGGGTGGAGGACGGATTTGGGCCGTTGAAATTGCCATCGGTAGGTTTTTCTTCATCTCTTTCTTTGGTTTCATCACTGCCACTTGCTTGGACAGTTTGGCCGGCACAGAGGTGATGGTGTTGGGGGGAGTTACCCGAGCTGTGAGATGTATGGATAGGATAAGTAGGACCCGTGCTTGGAGTTGGACTAGGAAGGGAATGATTTAGACGTTCTATGCCTTGGACTTGGACTTGGACAATCACGGGGTCGAGGGTTATGATGGCCGGTGGACGGAGTTTTGATAGGATGGAGGAGGTGGGTGGCGGAGATGGGTCGGAAATGGCGGTTGTGGGTATTGGAGGGGCAGGTGGGGATTGAGCGGCGGCTTTTGTAGAATGTCTTGTTCTTGGCCGAGACATTGGCTCCACCACCTCGGGCGGTGGTGGTGGTTGTTGGATGCGGTTTTTTGAAGATCGCCGTTTAGGGTTTGGTTCAGGGTTCAGGGTTTTAGGGTTTTAGGGTTCAGGGTTTTAGGGTTAAGGATTTAGGATTTAGGATTTAGGGTTTAGGGTTTAGGGTTTAGGGTTTAGGATTTTAGGGGTTAGGGGTTAGGGGTTAGGGGTTAGGGGTTAGGGGTTAGGGGTTAGGGTTTAGGGTTTAGGGTTTTAGGGGTTTAGGGGTTTAGGGTTTTAGGGTTTAGGGTTTAGGGTTTAGGGTTTAGGGTTTTAGGGGTTTAGGGTTTAGGGTTTAGGGTTTAGGGTTTAGGGTTTAGGGTTTAGGGTTTAGGGTTTAGGGTTTTTTTTTTTTTTTTTTTTTTAAATTAAAAACCACCACAGAGGTGGGGGGTTAGGCGAGGACCCCGACCTGTATATAGAACAGTAAATGAAAAGTACAAAGGAGGGGGACATAAACCAAAACCTCCTAGAAAATGGATACAAGTAAGGCAGAGCCTAATAACTGAATACATCAAAGATAGAGCTCACTCATCTGCGGCAATTACCTGCGGTATTTGCGGACATGCATTCTGAAACCCTTCCTCGTGTGGGGATGCGTGACACTGAAGTCGGGGGTGGGGTCGGGTCTCCGATTGTCTTCAGGGGCGGACGAGAAATAACCCTGATCCAAGCGATCAAAAAGGCCCAAAGTGCGATCGTCGCTACTCTGGTCCTCGGAATGCTGGTGGGGCCCAAAATGCTCAAAGTGCTGATCCTCTGCCTCGCTAAAGTCCACGTCAGACGGGACCTCGGTACAGTGGGTGTTGAAGCCCACAACTGTAGTATCAAGATCTGCCGAAAAGGATCGGATGTCTGCAGGGTTAGGAAGCTCGGCAATCTCACCATGGTCGCAGGGCGAGCTCGCTCCCGAATCTCGAGCCCGACTATCCTGGGCCTCACTGGGCAAATCTGGAGTAGCTGTTGTGTCGGGGCCGTCTGCCGCGGCGGGGAAAATCACGGTGATCGGAGACCCGGAATCCACGATCTGAATAGCCAAACTCGAGAGCTCGGGGGTCGGGTCTGGAGCTCG